>CM060968.1:52866000-53301000 GCA_030765045.1 Tenodera sinensis
TTGAGGTGCATCATGAGGGTACTGCATACTGGATATATGTATCTTCAGATACTCCAACGTGCTTTGTGTGCAAGATGGAGGGTCATTTGGCTAAACAATGCACTCAACAAATTACCGAACTGCCAATACCTACCACTATCGACTCTAACATTGTAGACTTTCCCCCTCTCTCACCGAGAATGGTGCCACCTGATGAGCCTCCCTTGCCTAAAGAAGGGGCCAATGTTAAAACCAGTCTAACAGAGCCACATATTCCGACTCCAATATTGGACCATACTGTTCCTGCTGCTTCCTCTAGCACAGCATTGCAATGTGTGAACATTCCTCCGAAACAAACTAACGACCAGCCTCTGGCACCTCACGCTTGTACAAAACGTCCACTTTCCACTACCAGTAGTGCTGATATAGAATCGTCTGAGGGGCCTGTCAGCTATCACTCTCACCTGTCTCCAAAAGCTGAATCATCTGTTGATGATATTGTCCAAAAGCACAAATCTACCCCGCTAGCCAAAAAACCAAAACCTTCAGATGCTGTGCTATCTGTCACTAAATCACTTTCGCCCATCAAACCGATGTTGGATGCTGCGCCAAGTGAATTTATTTTCACCTTTACTCAACTTTGCAGCTTCTATGAGAACGCATACGGGTCAAGTGACTTCACCAAAGTAGCCCTAACCTATACTACTGATTTCCAAGGAATAGTGGAAATGCTTCGCAAGATATATCCCCATCTTACAAGCAATAGCATTAAAAATCGCACAACCAGACTGCAAAAGAAACTAATGGCATTAATAGAGAGCGGTACTGATGTACCAAAATCATCCCCTATGGATGCTGATGAGGCTGAAGGGTCTTTCTCTTCATAATGAAGTGCGAACTTACCCTACTACAATGGAATATCAATAGTTATCACTCACATCTTGAATACCTACAGCTGCTTTTGCATTCCCACAATCCTCTTATTCTTTGTTTACAAGAGACCAACTTCAATGAAAATTATATAGCTCCTCTTAAACAATATTCTGGATATCATCGTAACCGCACAGGAGCTTGGAGAGCAAGTGGCGGTGTTGCGACTTATATTAAAGATATTTTACCACATAAAGAAATACCTCTTAATACTTCATTGGAGGCTGTAGCTGTGTCTGTTTTTTCAACAACAGAAATCTGTATTTGCAATCTTTACCTACCAAACAGTATCACTGTTGATCTATCTACGCTTTATGCACTGATTGCTCAACTGCCTAAACCATTTGTACTACTTGGTGACTTTAACAGTCACAATCCTGTATGGGGCAGTAAAAAACTTGATCAACGTGGGAAAATGTTTGAAACTTTATTACATACTTCGGATTTAACACTCCTTAATCTTCCAATGCCAACCCATTATGATATCTACCATAACAGTTACAGCTGCATTGATCTCACCATGTGTTCTTCCAGCATAGCACACTTATTCCAGTGGTCTGTCTATTCCACCCCTCAGGGTAGCGACCACTTTCCGATCACCATCTCTGCTCACCATTTTACACCTACTTCTGAATTACGGTTTCCCACTTGGAATCTTAATAAAGCAGATTGGAATCTTTATAAAGATTTACTTTTAAAAGCCTTGCAACAGCTTCCAATTCCTGACTTGTTTCCACAAATGGATATCGATGAAATTGTTTTAAAATTTTCTACCGCTCTAGTTGGGACGGCAAAACATTCTATACCTACAACAAGAACTGGCAACTACAACAGAACTGTTCCATGGTGGAATGAAAAATGCCGAGGAGCTATTAAATTAAAAAATAGGGCATACTATAAATACAAACGAAACCCTACCTTAGTCACTAAATCTGAGTTCCAGCAACTTCGAGCTGCTGCACGACGTGAAATTAAGCGAAGTAAAAGGGAATCTTGGTTGACCTACGTCTCATCCCTTACCAACAAAACTTCTCAGACTGAACTGTGGCATAAACTCCAAGCTATATGTGGTACACGTCGGAAACCTTCGATCAATCATCTTCGAAGAACACCCTCTGGCGAAGCCATCACTGAACCACAGATTATTGCAGATACTCTTGCATCTACCTTTTCTTCTGTATCCAGTGAATCCAAGGATAACCAGGCAGATTTTCTAACCCCTTGCCCCTTACAAACAACTCTTTCCTCGGCTTCCATAGATTTCAGTCAGCCCTTCAACGAAGACCTTACAATGGATGAAATGCTTGCTGAATTACATCACTGTAAGAGCAAAAGCGCTGGACCTGACAACATTCCTTATGCGCTTCTTAAAGAACTGCCGCACAGGGGGTTACAGTATTTATTGAAAGTATTCAATTACATCTGGAAAGCACAACGCTTTCCCCGTCAGTGGCGATCGTCTATTGTGATTCCTATACCTAAGCCAAACAAGGATCATTCGAATCCTAACAACTATCGCCCTATTTCACTGACATGCACCATGTGTAAACTGCTAGAGAAGATCATTAACAGAAGATTGCGATGGTTTTTGGAACACAACAAATTCTTCAACGATTTACAAAGTGGCTTCCGCCAATACAGATCTACGCTAGATACCTTGTTGATACTGGAGTCTGAAATTTGCAATGCTTTTGCCAGCCATCAGCACATGCTTACTGTGTGTCTCGACATTTCTAAAGCCTATGATACGGTGAAACGTCCTCACATCATTCAAGAACTCCTTAAGGCCAACGTCAAAGGAAATATGCTTGCATTTATTATTAACTTCCTTCAAGATCGAAGGATGTGTGTGAGAACCAATGGTGTCTTGTCACAAAGTGTTGTCCTTGATAAAGGTATACCGCAGGGCTCGGTATTGAGTGTAACACTTTTTTTAGTGGCTGTTAACTCAGTATTTTCATGTATTCAACCTCCAGTAAAGGCTGTACTGTTTGCTGATGACCTGACAATATATTGTAAAGGAAAGAATATTACTACTACACAAGAGCTACTACAATCAACACTCAACAATTTTAAAAATTGGAGCCACAACACTGGCCTTATTTTTTCTTCCCAAAAAAGTCAAGCTATTCTTTTCTCCAGATTGAAAACTCCTAGCCCAAACCCTATACTACACATTACCAACTGCCAACTCCCAGTGGTAAATACCGTCCGTATACTGGGCATGTACTTTGATCATAAGTTGACTTGGATACACCATCTTAAGCTTCTTAAAGCTGATTGTGTTAGGCGGCTTAATCTTTTAAAAGTCATATCTGCCAAAGGGTGGGGAGCCGATCTCAGTGTTCTACTTCGCACTTACAGAATGACTATCCTCTCCAAGTTGGATTATGGTTCTATTGTTTATAACTCCGCCAAACTATCAAGTCTTAAAATGCTGGACACTGTTCAAACCACAGCTCTAAGAATTGCACTTGGGGCATTCCATACGAGTCCTACAGAGAGTCTAAAAATTGCAGCAGATGAACCACCACTTTCTTTCCGACGTAAAATGTTAAGTCTTACTTATTTTACCAAGACCTTAACCAGACCTAATTCTGGTGCAGTTGCTCATATATCACGCCAAGATAATACTCAACCCAAAGGGTTCCCTATCCAACCCTTCTCCCAAAGAATTGTTACATACCTTGAAGAGTTTAATCTGACTATTCCTTCTTTCATTTCCCGTACTTTCAACATAAATGATATACCATGGAGAATAAAATTACCTGTCATCAACACCACTTTGACAAAATATGTGAAGGCTCATACCCAAAAATCTTGTTTTACCATGCTGTTCAAAGAATTGTGTGACACGTATGCCAATTTTGAGCCAATTTATACCGATGGTTCCCGGTGTGACAACAATAATGGCTGTGCGGTGGTTGCTCCTAACCAAACCATGATGTATAGTCTACCAAACACTCTCACCATTTTCTCTAGTGAACTGTTTGCTATACGTTTCGCCATGGACTATATATCAAAGAATGGAGACTTCAAATCATTCATTATATACACAGATTCCCTTAGTGCATTAATGGCTATACAACAACGATCTCCTTGCCACACCTTGGTAAGGGAGATACGTGAATTATACAGTGAGCTTATTTCATCAGGTAAACAACTAATCTTGGCATGGATTCCATCTCACTGTAACATACCAGGAAATGATCTTGCTGACACTGCCGCAAAAGAAGCTACCAAGCATCCTCCTAGCTTACCAGATCTTAAGCTACCTCATGAAGACTATTTACGGCATCTTAAAAGAACTATCCTACACCGATGGAAGACAGATTGGACAACTACATCCAACAGCAAACTGCATGATATCTGTCCAATACCTAACCTCTCCACAACAATTACAACACTAACCCGGCGAGACCAGGTGCTAATAACCCGATTATGCATTGGCCACACTGCGCTTACTCACTCCTACATTCTGTCCCGTGAACTTCCTCCTAAATGTACTCTGTGTGATTCTACTCTTACCGTTCAACATCTTCTCACTGTTTGCCCAAGATACACTCACCAGCGACTTCAGTATGGAGTTCCTGAGAACCTTCAGCTAGCTTTGGGTGATCAGCAGTATCATAAGAAAATCATCAAGTTCATCAAAGCATGCAAAGTTAATATTTAAACTCATTGTAAACTTCATGATATGTTTCCTCCTTTTTTTTTCCTCAATGTTTAGTCGCGATATGACTTTTATGTTGAAGCGACTTCAAATAATAAATAAATTAAAAAAAAAAAAAAAAACATTTTGAAGAATATTCCTCCACCCTAAACCACACTTTACATTGAAGATTTTTCGAAAACTGTTATTTTCTAAAAAATGGTTCTAACGATTTTGATTGAAATGCCATTGTTCAAGATACTCTTATGACATACGAAATGTACATTTTGAATTTTCTGGCTATATCCTATATAGTCCTTTTACTCTTGATTACTGTTGCATATCTGGTAACCGTAAGAAACAGACCAAATCTTACTATACAAAAAATGTAGATCTCGTTAAAACACACAGATTATTTTGTGGAATGAACCATTTCGGATATATTCCTTGCTATTTGTGTGAGTTTTGCAATACTTTTCTTAAATGGAAGGTTGTTATTCACTTTCTTATCTCTTGGTCACGCAAAGAGAACAGAATTTCAAAGCCTTCATATATGGACCTCTTTAAAAGATTTGAATATCGCTCAAACCTTACTGTATTCCTCTTGCACCTCCAAAATTAGCAATAAGATAATTTCTACAAATGTAGAATGTATGTTAACTTTTATATTGTGCATAGAATTTGCTATGAGCATAAGTATCACTTCATTACTTAAAGAACAATACTGAATACTGGTAGATACATAATCCTAGTATTCAATTGTGTACAAAATATTGCTCATAACAACTTTGTTTATATACGCATAATATCCGTATTAAAAATATTTAGAGAAATTATTTAAATATTTTGATGCGAAGAACTTTTAAACATAACAGAATTTTGCTTAATTTTTAGAATAATTAATGCATTACAATGACTGCAAATTCGCTACATTTCTTTATTTTGAGCACTGTAATAAACCCTGGAAAGCTGGTGCAAACTGGATAAAAAATAAAAAAATATTCCAAAACACAATATGCCTCTCCCCCACTTAAGCAATTCCACGTTAGCAATAATCTTTACTCTTATCACAATGTACATATATGTTAGGTTATCTTTTGAATAATTAAAATTATAACATCACAATATTTATGTTAAAAATACGCAATATTTTGATATATTTTGAAATTGGAGGGTGGTACCGGACAGTGTTATTTTGAAGTATTTTAATGTATAATGTCAATATTTATGGCTTTTTCGGCTTTATACAGATCTTGGGTGAAATACCCAGTGTTGCCCATGGTTTGACGATTCAAAACTTTTAGGCTTAGGTTGCACTTGAGCAATGGCCTTGTGTTTCCTTGGAGACGTTTAAAAATGTATTATTTAATACAACTAAACAAAAGGCTTATTGACACTCTTAGAATACTACAAAGAATAAAAAATAAACTAAATAAATAAATAAATAAATACATAAATAAATAAATAAAAGCAGCGGGAAGACATGCAAAGGTACTATTGAACAACCAAAAATACCACAGGGAGAAAAGCGAGCAGAGAAAATCGTGTGCATGTAATACGTAACCCAGATCTGAACCCGCTGAATGACCATCATCTTACTCGACATGAGTAGGATCTAAAACGAGAGTGAAGCGAACAGTACAGAATTTGGATATATATATATATATATATATATATATATATATATATATATATATATATATATATATATATATATATGTCATACGTGTTGCTATAGATGATTGGCCACATCTGCGTGGAGGACATTTCGAGTAACGATCTATTCTTTGTATTCATTATATTATAGCTAATAAATGTTCTTTGTTCTGCTACCCACTTTAGAACTTATGGCACGACTATTTGTTTTTATAAGTTTATCCGAGACGCAAGCACACCTTAATACATCCGCGTTCTCTTCTTGTTGACTGGTTGAAGTTGTTTCCGCTGTAAATGTGGTTTGCATTGGTCAGAGACGACATAACCTAAATGGAAACCTAAGTAAAACATGCGCGACTCAGTTAAGTGTTGGAGACATACAACAAATGTATAAATAATATTTAACTTACGTTTGCGGAATATCTGGTAATGGAGCAATCCCTTCCATATCGGAATCCTATTCGATGACTACGGTTTCGCTGTCCAATGAAGTTTGGACAAGGTTAGACAACACTTTCAATAATGTTGTCCATAACGCTATAAGTCGCGGACTCTGCTATTAGGTATGTACCGTTGTTTATGCTTAACGCAATAAACACACTTATCACCATCTGTGAATAACCGCTTAATAAACTAAGCTGGGTCAGTGAACACAACATAATGAATTCGCACTAGCATTATAAACAACAGAGGCAACCTCTCTCATATCTTAGAATAATAATTTAAGGATACGTCATTGTTTCTATACTCATATTTTGTGCATAGTGCTTGAAAGAAAAGTAATTTGACCGAAATACTTTGAATGCAAATAATAAATTATTATTATTTTAACCAAAGCGCTAATATCGGCGGTACACAGATATAAGGCCAGCAGCCAATAGGAGAGGACTGGAGTCGCCATCAGGAACGAAGGCGTTTGCGCAGTAGACAAATATCCAATGACGTCACAGTCACGTGTTTTCTAGCCAACCAGACGTAGTCTGTTTCAGAGCGCGTGTGTGAGAGTTTTTGTACAGTTTTACAGTAAAATTAAGTAATTCCAAGCAATAACTCCATTTCATTGTGGATAGTAAGTTCATTAACAGTTCCGAAAGTGGCAGGGGAAAAAAGAAAAAAAGAAAAAAAAAAAAAAAAAACAACGTTGCGTTATTTACGGTTAAGCCAGGGAAATGATGTATAATATACAAATGCACAAATAGTTCCTGAGAAAGATGGGAAACAGTTGCAACGCAGCACTTACCCCTACATGTGCGTTATGTCACTTACTGCCGTCGTTCCTGACCGCTACTCTAGAAGCGTGTGATATTGTTGACATGAGGAACAAAGTGCCCTTGTAAATCTTCTGACCGGCTGACAAAGACATTTTGGAAACAAGATTCCTCCAATTATAAATAATTCTACATCATGTCGATCATGTAAAGTTTGTGGTGACAGATCTAAAAAGGAAAGTGGAAAAGAAGGCGACAACATACTACTGACCAATGTGTGATGTGTATGACGGACTGTTTTTGAAACATTCCATACCAAGGCCAGTTATGTGTGGAGCTCCTAGTATTTACAGCTTACTTTTGTGAAATATGTGCATTCAGTAATGTTTGTTGCTATGTCACAGTAATTAGAATATTTTTCTGTTTACAAAATATTGATTTATTCATTCGTTTTTGTTCTAATTCATTCACTCAGTGAAAACATGCAGAGGGGGACCAAGCACCTCGACGGAAAGACGATCTTTTGTCCTTATGCCCCTGAAGGGGCACCCCCGGGAGGATGGATGAGGCGAATGGATCCGAAGGGCGGCCAGAACATTGCCACGACAGACCAGAGGGCAGGTTCCTACATTTTCCAGTTACAAGCACCCCGGTGGAGGTTGGCTCAGCGCGGTTCCTCTTCCACCCCTTCGGGTTTGTACTCCCAAGGGGGAGGGGTGGAACTGGGAAACCGGCTCCCTTGCCTCCTCGGGTTTGTATCATCTCATGGGGATCCAGAAACCAATAGGCTCACTTTCCAATCCGGGGGACGAAATTTCCAGAGCGCATTTATTCCCCCTGCCGTGCTGCTGCCGCGACACACGCCGACACTTCTAGGGGATCCGAGGAAACCGAAAAAATCCGTGGGTCAGGAAGGTCGGTCAGGGGGTTCGAACCTGCGACCTCCCAAATGTGGACCACAGACGTTACCGGCTGAGACATCCCACTTGCTGTTCTGATTTATTAATTTAATCATTAATTATAGTTTTCTTTATCTTAAAATATGATTATTTTGCGTTTAGGAATAAGAAGAGGTTACTTTTGTTATTGTTCTTAAAAGTAGCTGATGTGAAATTTCTTTTTCAAGAAGTGCTATTAGATTTTTATTTTATTTTATTTATTTATTTATTTTTTCAAATTGGCATTTAAGAATATTGTGTTTACTTTATTATTTTGTTTAAACTTCATTAATAAAAATGAAAAAAAAATACTGAATTAACTCAAACAGTTCAGGAGTTAGCATTTTTTAAAGACCGCTTAAAGCATCCAGTTAGAATAGCAGAAGTGTCAAAATAAGCACAATGCTATAATGTGTTAATAAATAATTAACACATATTTCCTCTATTTTGTCCAAATTTGCTGACGTATTTGCATACCGTGGTTCTTAAAAATGTCAAAACACTACCTCCCAACTCATATAACACATGTTGTTATAGAAGGGACAGCGGAGTTTTGGGAAGTGGAAGAGTGATGGTAATATATTGTAGAAACTGGCCCAGTTTCGCTATATACGTTACTTGCCCCACACCTGGTCGTATGAGTAGGGCATTTAAACTGCATACGCAATACGCCATACTTGACCAGTAATTCTTATTGAGACTTAGATATATACAGAATATTAGAGGCATGATTGTACAAATTTCGCGTACTGATAAATTCAAATATGATGAATAAAAATCAGATGTGTTGCACTCACATGACTTTCTCTACTCTTGCACTAACTATTCCTACAAACTCGTGTTCCTGAATCTTCATGTTAGTCGACATAAGCATTTGTACAAATTATCTTACTGCTAATTTCCTTGTAGGTGCAAGAGGAATATAGGAATACAGTAGGCTTTGAGCGATAGTCAAATCTTTTAAAGCTGGTCGATAAATGAAGGCTGAAATTCAGTTCTCTTTGCACGGCGAAGATATAAAAAGTGAATAACGACCTTCCATTTGAGAAAAGTTTAAGTATAACAACACTCACACAAATAACCAGGAATGCCCCCAAAATGGTTCAGTCCACAAAAAATTGCATATGGGCATAACTTGTGTGCTTTAACGAGATCCACATTTTTTAGAGTAAGATTCGGCCTATCTTTTACGATTTGCCAGCTATGCAAAAATTATCAAGAGTAAACAGAACTACATAGGCCATAGCCAGACAATTCAAAATATACATTTCATTTGCTATAAAACATATGGCATTTTAATAAAAATCCTTAGATTCATTTTTGAGAAAATCAACATTTTCGAAAAAAATTTGCCACGTAAAGGGTAGTTTAGGGTGAAAAAATTTTCTTCAAAGTCTTCGTGTCGCATCCTTGAAACTTAAATACCAATTTTGTTATTGACAGACTTTTCGTTTTCGAGTTATATTGTTCACAGACTGACAGACACACACGCGCGCGCGCGGAACTTTTTCTAAAAATGCCTTTTTTATTCAGGGGGCCTCAAAATATATTTCTGGTGAAAAATCGACATCGAAATTTTGGTTCGAATACAACATTTCCCTACTTACTATACGTGGTAGAGGGAGTAAAAAATCCGAATAATAAATTCATCTGTCATGAAAGGTAAAGGGGATGATTAAAAGTTATTGAACAAAGTGACGTTTTAAGTGCTTCATAGAAAAGATCCTATGACACTGTATAATCAGAATTCAATCATTGGTTATCCTTTCTGCTCATTTAATGCCATATTCCCCATTACGCAGTACTATTGAAAATCTTTGAAATTTTCAGTAAAGGTCCTTTGAAAGTTGATGAAAAGTATGAGTAACCTCTTCTTGATATCAGTTATTGTTTTGGGTTTAGGATTATTTCAACACAGAGGTTGTAATGGAATATTTATCTCCAGGTTCTTTGATACAACTGCTTCAATCTCCCACGCCGGACGTGCCTTCTTTTTGAGTAACTTTATGGTAAATACCCTCAGTTGTGTGGTGATTTCCTTGGACAATTTGCTGATTAATGTCATTGCTTAGCGGGATTTCTGTGTCGTCTGCTTTACAAACTTTCCAACAGATGGTCTTAACTGCGTACTGCAATGTTTCTTTTATTTATATTCTTTTGTTTTGTGGTAGTGATATGTAGTATTTACCAGGTAACTGAGGGAAACCTTGAAAGCACCAGACAAATGTTATTGGCCAGCATATGGAAACTGAATTCAGAATATCCTGAATGCTCGGCGTTCAGATCATCACAGAAAGAATATTTGAACAGAATACTTTTGCTGCCATACTTAATGAGGGTAAATCAAGTGGAAGGATTTGGAAACCTTCAGAGTTCTTTGTTAGAGATCCAGTGAACCGAATCTGGTAGAAATCCAATAAAACGTTGTAAAAGTTTGGAATTCCTTGGCAAGACAAGGTGTGGAGCTGCTATTGACCCCTGGTCAGGTTCTTCCCCTCTCTTAGTTGCCATGCGCTACGCTCATACAGGAAACATCTCTCGAGGTCCTTAACCTTACTTCACCTATCTTGCGTTCTCTTATCATTCCTCACATTTGTTTCAAATTTCTTCTGCTGTCTTCATGGTGTTCTGTATGTCATTATATTTTCATTATACTTAACAATACTTATGTAATTTTTTCCACTGTTTAAGTACTGCATTCATTCCAAAAATAAATACTGAAACTTCACCATAAACACCTGATAACGTTTACCAAATTCTAAGGCCCAAGGGTAGAAATTTTTGTCAAAATAATACCAAAAATACTCTATGATAACCAAGTTCAGTGAAATCAGAGAGATTTTAGATTATATACGATATGTAACCCCTCTCCAATGATCTAGTTAAAAAATAATTTAATCCTCCTCGCTCAGCGCTTTGGGCTAACAATTATAAAACATCTGCTACGTTTGCAGTAAGTATATGTATATGTTTTCATATTTATATCACAGGAAAGGTTTTTCGAATGGGTGACACGATTATGAAATTCCCACAGTTTTAGAACGTTTTAAAAATATGTTCTCACCCACGTTTATGCAGTGAAAGAATTATCAAAGTGGTGCTCACAAGAGACACAAAAGCTTCTCTATATATAGTAATAGTATAGATTACATAATGTATGTAACTGCAGAGTGGCAAAAGTGCGAAGTTTCGATATTTGGAGTAATATAAATGTGTCCCTTGGCGAAACGGAGATTTCAACGCTGGATCAAACGAGGAACGACCCGGCAGACTTCCAGTTTCAGGGTGGTGCTTCATTAGTTTGTTGTGATGTATTTATTACTCGTACCTCAGGGAATTTATAGGATTTTCATTCCTGTACACAATGTGAACAAGTTTTGCATAAAACTAATTGACATTTTCGACTATATTGCAGGCCTATGGTGGTTCTTTTTTGAATTTCTTCCTTACTCAAACTGTAGCCATAATACATGTCTTCTTTTAAATCTAATGTTACATTCACATGACTTTCTCTAGCCACTATCCTTACACTCTTTTTCTACTTATTCTTGTTCAAGCTATTCTTAAAAAACGTCTATTCCTCTTATGTACGTCACGTTAATCGCGATAAACGTTTGTAGAAATGGTGCTACTTAATATTTTCCCAAGGGTACAAGGGAAATGGAGGAACGCAGTACGCTTAAGCGACAGTCAATTCTTTTTAAGAGCCGGTCCATATGTGATGTTTGTGCAACTCCGTTTCCTTTGCATAACCATGTGGTAAAAATCGAACAAAGCCATCCCAATTGAGAAAAGCATAAATATTGGAAAATTCAAACCAACAGGAATATTTGAGAAATGGTTTACTAAAAAAGAAATCTTTCTAATTTCAAAGCAACCATATACGGAAGAGCTGTTAAAATATTTTATTATGGCTTTAAGTTCACTGTATTCTCATATTTCCATTGTGCCTACAAGAAACTATGAAACAGCAATTTCTGCGTATATTTATCCCAAATTAAACTGAATGTCATTTATAAACGCGCTTTAACTACTATGTTTCTCAGCGTGTTATTTTATTTTGGACGAGAAAGGCTGCTTAATTTTCCTAAAAAATCTATATCAGACTTGAGGTTCCATAAATTTTACCCCCCCCCCCCGATATTGCATTACGTTGGAGGACATTAACAAAAAAAAAAGTAGTTATCAGTTTTATTGTCGGCAACTGTTTTTGAGATTCTTCTCAAGTCAACGTGAAAATAGAATGCACATTAGAAGAACGAGTCTTCCTTGCAAAGCAATACTGGATTACGAATTCAATTACAGTTACTCAAAAGACATACTAGGGAGATTTTGGTGTTCGGAATCATCAAAGAAACGCAATACTGAGACTGGTAAACAAACTGAAAACAACTGGATCTCTGGTGGGTGGAAAAGGCAAACATCGTTCATCTAGACTTCCCACGGTTGTTGGCGTAAGAGCATGACTGGAGCAGTCCCCCCAAAATCGTTAAAGATATTTGTCGTAGGAGACAGAGTACAGCTACTCAATGGGCCAGAGAGCTGCGAAAAGTGCAGGCATAAAGGATATAGGATCACGGTTGTCCTTCAGTTACAGGAACCAGATAAGGATAGACGAGTGAATTACTGTCGTTGGTTTCAGGTGTTTATTGTGCAAAATCATGCCATATTGTCCATCACATGGTTCACAGATGAAGTATGGTTTCATTTATGTGAACTCCAATAACTCCCGCAATTGGCCAGGGAAAATCCACATGTTATTAATGAAGTACCCGGAGGAAGTCGGAGTTTGGTGCGTAATATCCGCACAGAGAATAGTGGGATCAATATTTTTAAAGCAATATGAACAATGCAGAGTACCGAGGGATTTTCATGGAGTTTTCTGATCATCTAGACGATGTAGAACTGACTCAAGGATATTTTCAGCAGGACGGTGCTACATGCCATACATCAAATGAATCCATCGTACTAATTGCAAGTTTCTTTGACGACCAGATAATTTCCAGGAACCTGTGGCCACCGAGATCTCCGGATTTGATATCGTGCGGCTCCTTTCTATGGGGTTACTTAAAAGATAGGATTTGTGCCACGCGTCCCTAGACACTGAACGATCTGAAGCCCATCACACAGAAGATTCAAGCTATTGACAACAGAGTCCTCCAACGAGTGACCAGTAACATGAAACGACGTGTTCAGTTGTGCTTTATTAAGCATGGTGGACATATTCAACATTTGCTATAGAGGTAAATAACCTCCCAAAATTCCTCTGCATTTCAGACTTAAGTTGTCACTAGGATAATATGTTTTGAAACAATTAAAGGAGTAAATGTTACAGTTCTTCATAAATCACCTCGTATAATTCAACATTTTCTGGCGAAATCTTTGCGATGTAGTATTTAAATTCATATTTTATTTATGAAATATTCCAGATAAATATTATTCCATGGCCTGACTCTCGCTCCGCTCGATAATTTATCGCTTAGGTCAGACATCGTATGATATTACTTGAGAAAACGCTCTTGTCACAATCCTTGGAAGAAAGGTACGTGGGCGCGCCCGTTATAGACAGTGGAGATATCCCTGTATGGAACTTGTGGGTGCACTACAGTGTTTTGTCCTGAAATTTCTCGAGGGGAATAGCTATAGGTACATGTGGTGGAAGAAGCCCACTACAAGGCCACCACGAAAAGGGAACTTGTGTGGTAACTAACCCAAATTATGCGAGGAAGGAAACTTTCCCTAGTAAGTGACCAGTTGAAGGTCATCATCTCTGGAGAACGATTGTAGACGACCTTCATGGGCAAGTGACACGTTTTCCTGGAACACTTGCTGCCAACCAGGCACTGATCATCACGTAAACACTGACACAACTTATAAAACATTCACATAGCTTTCTCTATTCACTCTTCTACAATTTGTACTCACACAAAAGCTTAGTATTCTTCTACTTCTTATTAATCCAGATAAACGTTTACAAATTCCGCTTTAGTATACAGTCGACTAAAGCGACAGTCAGACTTTCAAAGAGCGTGTCACTTTGCGATAGTTTTGAAATTCCATGCTCTTTGTATGACCAGGAAAAAAATTTACCTGTTACACTTACATGGTTTCTCTGCTCTTATAAACACTATTCTTGCATTTATTCCTCTACTTCATATTAATAATTTGTACAAATTATCATATTGTTAATTTTCTTGTAGGTTCAAGGGGAATACAGCAGTCCATTATTTTAAGAGTGCTTGCTATATGATGATTCTGAAATTCCGCTCTCTTTGCAGGATCAACCGAAGAAAAAGTTAATAACGACCTCCCATTTGAGAACGGCCTATTAAATATTGCAAAATTCTGACAAATTACGAGGAACATCTCCGATATGGTTCATTTATCAAAGAAAGATCATTTAACATAAATTGTGTTTTAACTAGACCTACATTTTTGTAAGTAAGATTTTCTGTATCTCTTGCGGTTTACCATTTATGCAAACAGAACTTCATGGGGCATAACCAGAAAATTAAAAATTTATATCTCAAATCTTAATCATACGCCATTTTATTAAAATCGTTAGAGCCTTGTTTGAAAATCAAGAATGAAAATCAACAAAAAAAGTTTCTATTTTTCTATTTTTAGGGTGGAGGAATTTTCTTCAAAATCTTGGTGTCGCACCCTTGAAAGACATTAAACTTAAATGCCAACTTTGCTGTTAAACCGACTTTTCATTTTTGAGTTATGCTGTCCACAGACTGACACACACACACACACACACACACACACACACACACACACACACACACACACACACACACACACACACACACACACACACATACATACATACATACATACATACATACATACATACATACATACATACATACATACATACATACATACATACATACATACATACATACATACACAGAGGCACAGAGGACAAACACATGGGCCTTAAGCGTTTTTTTTTTTTTTTTTTTTTTTTTTTTTTTTTTTTTTTTTTTTTTATAATTATTCAGGGGGCCTAAAACATATAGGTACTTTCGGTGAAATCTCGACATCAAAATTTTGGATCGAATACAATACTTCCCCTACTTAGTATATGTAGTGGAAAAAGTAAAAAGAACGAATAGTGACTTACCAGTTGAGAATAATTTAAGCATTTAAAATTCAAACCAATAAGACTAAATATCTGGAAAACGGTTAACGCCACGAAAAGCTGCACTTGACATATACTGCGTGTTTTAACGAAATACATATTTTTTGTGCAGTAAGAGTTTGTCTGCCTATTACATTCTACCAATTATGGAAAAGTGACTGAGAAAGAAGAGCGCTTCTCCGATACTCATAGAAAATTGAAGATAAACATGTTATTTATCATGCAAATGCTTTAAACATGTGCTATTTTAATGAAAACGCAAGAGACTTTTAGATAAAGTGCAAAATAACAACGCTTTTTCCTTGTAAAGGTATTTTGAGATGGAGGATTTGATATTTGTGTTGCATTCTTACAAGACACTGAACTTACGAGTAGAAAGTTTGGTTAATATAATTTAAATGGAACTCATACTCCATGCTCGAGTTATTTCTAGTACCTCACATTGGAAATGCACACATTGTTACAAGCGGAAGGGAACCCACTTTGAATCTTACACACACTTATTGCATATCAGACCCCACGGAGGAAGGAATGAGATGAAGCTCTCTGTGGGATGTTTCGGAACCAGGTCTAGAGGCACGAGCCAGCGTAAGGGTTCCTAACGTGATCTGCAACTTCATCCTGGTACCAGCGTTCGTGATGCAGCCACGGGGTTGAACACCATCTGCTCCAGTAGGGAGGGCGACCACAACGCCACTCATACGCCAAGAACAGCAGTTACAGTGCACAAACCCCTCACAAGACCGCGCCACCGTAGCCCATCGTCAAGACTGCCACCCTGAAAAGACCGAATGGAAATAAAGATGAAGGGAAATGAAAGGGGAGGTAAGTACCCCTTCCAGCACTCGCCTAGCGTTCCGGGAAAACCTCCAGGAAGGTGGGCCACGGTAATG
Organism: Tenodera sinensis; assembly: GCA_030765045.1. Taxonomy (NCBI): domain Eukaryota; kingdom Metazoa; phylum Arthropoda; class Insecta; order Mantodea; family Mantidae; genus Tenodera; species Tenodera sinensis. The sequence goes on from CM060968.1 coordinate 52,882,407, forward strand.
GAGGCCATGACCTCCCGAAAGCGAGTCGCACGGGTTACCGCGGTGTCACCTCGTTCGGTTAACAAAGTGGAGTACACTACAACCTACTTACATCTACTGTGGCTACCACCTCGGGAGAAAGGGATGAAGTGAAGGATCCACACGAGAGTATGGACAGAGACGTGCGTAAGTTCTGTTGCTAACACTTCTAGCCTTAAAGACCGTCGCGCTGCTCCAGCTACTTAAGAGAGGGCAAGTAAATGCTGTAAAACCTCGTTTATCTGGCCCTCATTTATTCGCATCAGATTTGTACATTTCTTAAAATTAAATACTCACATTAGATGATAAATTTAACTATGATAGTAAGAACATAAGTAATTAGTACACCAAATATTCGCTTTTTAATTTGATTGAATGTAGTGTTGCTACCTAAATTGTACAATAAATTATGGTAATACGTGCTGTAGCATAAAATGCTATCTGTTGAATTTGATAAAGATTTAGTAGTGTATGATATGGTGCTAACGCGGCGGTATATCTTAGCAGCTACAAACAGCGACGCGCAATGCGTTGACCTTAATTCCTACCCTCACTACACTTCCCTCAACCTCCTCAGTTTTCAAACAGCACGTGTCATTTAGTTTATCGGATTATTTTTGTGTTTTATCAAAATGTTGGGAGTGTAATTCAGTGTACAAGTTTAAAATGGCATTAAAGCGAAAGAAGATGGTGGTTTCAATGGATAAAAAGTTGGATGTTATAAATCGAATTGATGAAAGAGAGACATTGAAAAAAATATGTGTTGCAGACACGCTACCGAATTCGGCTCTCATTTAGGGTGAGTTAACCTGTATAAGACCTTCCCGCGGTTTTCCGAAATAAGCTCTATAAACCCCGGGCTCATTTGAACGTCATTTCATTCAGCGTCCGATATGACCTAGCCTGTTAGTGGACGTCACATCTTAAAAAATAATATTATTTAAAAGCTACTTTTTTTCTTATATCCTCAACAACTATTAAAACTAGAGCAGTGTGATGTGGCATAAGATTTTAGATAGTTCATGTCCAGCTGCACTAACCATCTTATTTTTGAAGTTAATACTTATGGTATTATATAGTGCTTTGCGAAAAAAAAAAGCATTTTCAACTCATAACGGATGAACTATTAGCTGTAATCAAATAATTATTCTGACACTTCTGAAGAATGCATTAAAGAAACTATATAAAAAGTTTTATAAACATAGTTTTTATACCGTTAGAGAAAATAGTACACGTCACCCTCCTACTAAGAGAGGGAGATGGGGAATAGCAGCTAATTACGTAAGTGTCTCCAAAGAGACAAGGTTGGACATCACTAAGCTTAATATATGACCTGCCTATACATATTACCTCGTCTAATTTTGAGGTTTTCTTGAACAGCATTTACAATCAATTCCTTTAATATTTCTGAATTTATGAAGTTCTGCACCAAAATTCAGATTAAAACATACGGATATGATCAAAGAGTGAGGCCGCGCTCTAGCCGAGTAGTTAGACCATTCGCTTCTCACCAAAGCGGCCCGGGTTCGATTTCAGGCAACCGCATGAGGGATTCGTCGTGGACGAAGCGGCGCTGGGCGCGTTTCCCCCGCCTTCTCACTCCACCGGGGCTCCATCTTCATTCTATGAATCATCAGTGTCACCGCCTGCGCTGCCGTATGTAGTAAAAGCGGGCGTTAAACACTACAAACAATTCAAAAAGTGACGGGTTCTTAGACATCCGCCAGTCAGTGATCAATGTTCCAGTAAGTTCTGTAATATCCAGAACTTCCTCTCTCAGTTTATTCCTGAGAGTGGACTCATTCCCAACATTTTGGATTACAAGATTACTAGTGGAAATAAAGTTTAAGAGAGACTTACCTCTATCCATAGAACCACAAATTTCGTTATATGAGTTGGTGTCCATTCATATTACAAAGTATCTCCTCTTCCTCATGCAATAATAACCAGAGTATCAAGCTTTCTGGTTGGTGGAAGTTTCTTGGTATCTAACAGGAACTGATAATAAAGATCCTCCTAGTTTCTCCTGAAATCAAACCAAATTCTGCACAAGTTTTATCTCAAGAACATAAATTTCACAAGCATTAAACACTATATACAGTGTTTGTCAAATTATGACACCCAAGAAAGGAAGACCGCTCCCCCTGCCACTGCATATAACTATTAGCAAACAAAAGGTAACCCTCATGAACAGAGCGAGAGACAACGTAGCCGTCTTGTGGTTCCTTTATAGTTTAAACCGCAAACCTTGCAAAACCCATACCTCAAAGTAATGCCGTCTTTGGCAGAGTTGTTATGTTTTGGAAAAAAAATTATATTTCTCTTTACCAATAAGCATGTTCTCCAAGTATTTATTAAAGGACATTAAAAGTCCTTTATTTATTAAGGGAATATAAAAAGATCTATGCCCACAATGTTAAAATTGCTGACTTAAGGCACAATCTTCTCAAGAACTACTACAGATCCAATGTGAAAATTGTACACCTGTTCCAGGCAATTTTAAAAATATATTGCAACAAAACGACAAAAATCAAGTCCTGTTAATTTTTTATCAGTTTATTATCTTCTAAACTTTAACCACAAATACAGTTTTCTTCTCGTTGTTAACGCAGTCTTTCGTGTTATCACAACTCACAACAGTTCTCATAACCTGCTCAGTTCTTTCAGTGTCTTTCTTCACTTTCACTGTAGGTGTCTCATAAAATTAAACTAAGTAACTCCTGTTCGTTACCTTGCCTCCTCCTTTTATAGAAGGGCTGACGTCACACCTACGCGTGACTCAAGGTCTCGAGAAGTTCCCGAAACCTTTTTGTTTCTGCGCTTCGATTGATAGTCACATACACACAGCAGACGCACTAGGCAGCCAGACCTTGAACGAAGTTTTGTTTTCTCGTCAACCCGACATATGGTATGAAGCAGCCCGATCCCCGTCCGTCCACCGTTCTGTGCCAAACCCGGCATCACAATATGGATCTTGTGCTGTAATAGTGTCCATTTATGTAAATGTTAGAATTTGTTTTCTATGTAGGTACGTGTTGAAATTTTGAGAATTTTATCTTTTATACTTTCTGAAGAAATAACTGCCTCTTTATAACAAAAAATATATTTTACGGAAACATTAAAAGATAAAAAGAAAGAAAGAAGGAAGAAAGAAAGAAAGAAAGAAAGAAAGAAAGAAAGAAAGAAAGAAAGAAAGAAAGAAAGAAAGAAAGAAAGAAAGAAAGAAAGAAAGAAAGAAAGAAAGAAGGAAGGATGAAAATAGTTGTGTTTTTACTGTTCAAATGATAAGAAAAAATCAACGTTAAGAAACACTACAATTCAGCGAGCAACAGCACCATCCATTGTTACTCAACTCAAAGCCCCTAATAATATGGCAAAAAAATAAAAGTGGCTATAAATGGAAAAAAAAAAAAAAAAAAAAAAAAAAAAAAAACAGTTTGTTCAATCATACACAATAATAAAATCATTGAGATACTTAAGTAACATATAGTGCCATTCAAAATATTGACGTCACCACATACATAATGACATTGAAAATTGTTTCCTTCTGTGAAAAAGTGTATTTTAACGTACGATATTGTTTGACGTGTTCGAGCACTTTTTGAAAAAATCTGATGTGTTGCACTCACATGACTTTCTCTACTCTTGTACTAACCATTCTTACAAACTCTTATTCCTATATCTTCTTCGTGTTAGTTAAAATAAACATTTGTACAAATTATCTTATTGCTTATTTCCTTGTAGGTGCAAGGGGAATATTGGAATACAGTAGGCTTTGTGCGATAGTCAAATCTTTTAAAGCTTTGAGATTCCGTTCTCTTTGTACACGTAACATATAAAAAAATGAACAACGATGACCCATTTCACGAAAGTTCCAAGTTTTCCGAAACTCACACACATAACAAGGTATATCTCCGAAATGGTTCACCCTACAAGAAATTTTATTGAGACATAAATTGTGTATTTTAGCAAGATCTACATTTTTTGTATAGTATAATTTGGTCTATCTCTAACGGTTTACCAGTTATGCAAAAGTCGTCCAGAGTAAATACGACTACAAGATATACATTTCATTTGTCATAAAAATATCTCAAACATATGACATTTTAATCAAAATCGTTAGAGCCATTTTCAAGAAAATCAAAATTTTCGAAAAATTTTCCATGTAAAGGGTAGTTTAGGGTGGGGCTATTTTCTTCAAAATCTTCGTGTCACATCCATGAACGACATTAAACTTAAATACCAACTTTGGTTTTTAACCGACTTTTCGTTTTTGAGCTATGCTGTCCACAGACTGACAGACTGACAGACTGACAGACTGACAGACACAGACACACAGACACACACACGGACCTTTTTCTAAAAATGCTTTTTTTTTGGATTCAGGGGGCCTCAAAACATGTATTTCCGGTGAAATCTCGACTTCGAATTTTTGGGTGGAATACAATACTTCCCCTACTTACCAGTAGAGAAAGTAAAAACATTTGCATTTTAGCTATAGCAAAACAAATGTATGCATACATACGTCACAGAAGTTTTCAATAAACTTTACCACAATGTCATATATTGTTTGAGCCATATTTCGTCAGTTTATCAACGAACCTCTGCAGAGAACTTAGTTTACTGTTGACGTGAACAAATCTCAGAATCTCAGTGCTTAATAAAACATTTTTTAGTTGATGCATATGAAAGAAACATATAAAAGAGGCATGGAATTTTTCTGCGCAGTATTGCTATACAATTATCTGTCATGGCCATCTCTGCTCGTTATGGAGTTGTTGCATGTTGAAATTAATTTCATGGACTTCGTCTACAAACTTCTTCATCCGTTCTTTCGTGTAATTAAGTTGGCGTCAGGAAAATAAGTTACGGTTTAGTTAATTCTACAAAGATGTTGAGATAAAACTACAGGATTCTGTAGTGAAAAACCAAGCGAAACATACACCACAGAAAACGAAATTTTCTATTCATAAACTTACGTTAAATTATAGTGAGTAAAACTATCTTCAGTACTAAGACTGTTATTACCTAACATAACCTCTTACCTATGGGGAAACAGTTATTTCACTTGAATTTAAAGTCATTATTACTTAGGGTTGACCAAGAAAATCTTCTCAACCTAGAGCTTATCAAATAATATATTAATATATTATATATTAACAGCACGTTGACCTTATTATAAGCCAAATACTTTCTCGGCTGCTTATTTATTTATGTTCTTATTTATTTATGCAAGACGTTTCCATAGGGAATACACATCGATTCCAGATTAAATACTGCATGGAAATGTGGATTCAGATCGAATTGAATCCTTTAATCCGATCCTCTTAGAAGTGGGATCGGATCGAAGTTTTGTTGCAACATCGATTTGAATCCGCCAAAGATCCTAACTTCTATTATACTCGTAATACCCTACACACTGGTCATTTCGTTTTCTTAACAAGTGGTGTAATAAAACACACCACCCTTATTGTTTCTATAATCTCGCAATGTATTATTCTAAAAACATTCGCTAAACTCAAAACCTACTAACAATATGCAGAAAACACATTTTTTATAGGTTCGCCAACATAAGTCAAGTGACCAACATAAAAGCTTGAATTATTTATGCTTGAGCATTGCCTATCCAAAACGATCTCATTCAGGAATGAATTTAACATGGAAACGTGGACCGTATTAGCAATGGGATTGCATTTAAACAGATTTCAATTCCTCATGGAAACGGAGTAATAGAATCTCCAAACTCAAAACCGTATTTCTCCAAAAGGGCGTGTTAAGGTTATAACTTACTCAACAATAAGTTGCATTACATTTACTAAACTGAAACATTACATATCGTTATGGATGCGTGTTATAAATTGCATGAAGTATATGTAATGGCATTGATTCTTGAATATTGCTTTTCATATGGATGTATTATTACATTACTCAAAAAGTAATCAAGTGATGTCTTTTTCTTCCAAATAAAATATGTTTTACAGTTTGCGTTGATTCTTGAGATTTACAATGATACCCATTGTCTGGATTAATATAAAATCTAATTATATAATTTCCAAGTTTTTCGTGCCAGCGATAAATTGAGTTAAAATGAAATTTGGGGTGAAATGTCTTACATTTAGCCTGTAGAGTTTTGTAGAGAAGAAAAGTCTTCAGTCTTCCCCTTCTCTTTCTTCTTCATCATCATAATCATCATCTTCATCTTCATCATGTTCATCATGTTCATCATGTTCATCTTCTTCTTCTTCTTCTTCTTCTTCTTCTTCTTCTTCTTCGTCTTCGTCTTCGTCTTCCTCTTCGTCTTCTTCTTCTTCTTCTTCTTCTTCCTCTACTACTTACTACCCAGCAAACACTATGCTAGAGACGTGTTTGCTACCTCACCCTCCCCAAGCACTGCCTGCCGTTCACCCTAAGCGCTCGCTTGTAAACAACGTACTGGTCGGTACACTAGAAGTACACCTATCCTAAATGCATGTCCCAAGCCTAGTAATCACTAACATAAGTAAGCAGAGTAAGTATTGTATTGTAACTAAAACATTCTACACCAAGATTTCACCCGAAATGTGCTTTCTGAGATTCCATGTAATTACAAGTAAATAAATAATGAATGAAACGTTTTTGGATAAAAATGTTTGTGCGTGAATGAACTTAACTCAAAAACAATAAGATGCATGAGTAATAAATTTCAACCTTAGTTCAGCATCTTTCAAAGATACGACACGAATATTTTCAACAAAATTTCCACATTCCAAACTACCCTTTATAAGGAAAACTGTTCGTTATATTTTACTTTCCCGGAAATGATTTTAATAATTTTGATTGAAACACGATATGCTTAAGATATTTTCAATACAATATCATGAATATTCGACGAAGCCCTCTTCATTCTGCATAACTTTTATATAAATTGTAAACCGTAAGAGATAGACAAAATATTACTACACACAATATGTTCGTAGTTGTCGTTAAAATATGCAGGTTATGTCAAATACTTTTTTATGAAATTTACCAATGCCGAAGTATTTGTTGTTATTGGTTTGAATTTCGAAATACCAATGTGTGAATAATCTATTTCGGTACGTGTTTATCTTAACATGATAAGAAATAGGATGTTATAAAAATAGATGGCGGTAATGTGTATAGAGAATATTGACTATACCGTTTTGAAGCCACAATTTCATCCTATAGTATTTCTACTCTGTGGGCAAATTAGTTTTCTTTCAAGGACATGTTTTATTAGATGTTGGCAGCCCTGTCCAGAACCATTACGTGCTATTAGATATGCCTAAAGCTAGCACATGCAAGCAAGCCACAGAGAGGTCATCTGTAAGTTATCCTACGCTACAGACCACACACGCTTCTGCATTTGTAAAACATGCTGAGTAAAAAAAAAAAAAAAAAAGATAACATTTAATTATCAACAGGGATGGTTCATAACGATTGAGCACGGGCTTGCGCTCAGGAATAACATGCTCAAATTCACACTTTTTTGCTTCTCTTATCTACAAAAGTAGATACAGTGAAGCTCAGAAAAACTGGTCCACTTTTCCATATTATATCAGTAGCGTTATCTCTCGTTACTTATATCGTCACGGTTACTTTATGTTCCTTTGATTTACCTGAAAATTATTTTGTTTGTTAACGACGCTGTCAATTGCTAGGATCACATCAGCGTCGCCGGTGTGCCGGAATTTCGTCCCGCAGGAGTTCTTTTACATACCAGTAAATCTACTGACATGGAGCTGTCGTTTTTAAGGACACTTAAAAACCATGGACCTGGGGCAGATTTGAACCCGCGACTTTGGGATCAGTAGGCCAGCGCCTAACCAATTGAACCGCTTGTTTCTGAGCCAGTGTATGCCAGTCACGTGTCCTTAGTTGCATAGTCGTTTACCTGTACCACCTCGTATCTTTGGTTTTCTCTCCCTTCTGTAGATGGAACTTGGCATTTAACCAACCTTTGGTTTTCTAATATTTTATTTATTTCGCTTAATTACATCGCGACATACAAATTAGAAGATAAAGCAAACATCAAATCAGTGCCTTGTACCGATTACAAAAAAATAATTCAACAATCGGTACTTTAATGTTACAGTTCTTTTTATAGCCCAAGTTAGTTAAACAGTGATGAAGAGTGTAGAAGTTTGACAATAGCTTGAATATTTTTCCGCTTAGAATATGAGCTGTTATATTGTAATGTTCTTTCTTTAATTGATCTACTATTTGCCCATGGTAAGTAAAGGAGGTATTGCATCCCAACTAAACAGCTATTAGCAAGATTTTAGTGGAAATACATGTTTCGCTGAATTAAAGAAAAAGAGTTACAAAAAGAGCGAGATCACGCGCGCGTCTCTCAGTTTGTGAACATCATAACACTAGACACAAAGTTGTTAAATACTAAAATTGGACTAAAGTTGCCGGGCCAAGGTCTACCGCCCGACGACTGCGTCTCCCCACCTCAGAGCACAACGGGAGTCAAGAGTGGGATGCTTATTGATGAGTGGGACCTGGCTAGTACCCGAGTCTCCTCCTGCCGGTGACTGCGGTATTCGCAATCTTAATTTTTCCCCAGGGAAGTAGCGAGACTAGACCACATTAATGGAAGAAACAGTTGAGATGTCAGTGGAGGGTGGTTGTCCTCAGTGAAAGATTTTATCCCCATACCTCTGGAACGTTGTCATTGACTCACTGCAGATCTCAATAGTCGGAGATCCTATTCCCAACTTATACTTGGGAGTAACTTCAACATAATTACGGATCTTATGCAGAGAGTTCTGAAATGTGGGATGTGGAAGGTCTAAAATTGAATTCACATAAAATATGACTAATACCTTTGACTCATGAGAGAGGTACTATTACGAATACAACTATTCTATTTGGTGAAAGGCTGGAATTGCAGAGGGAGGTGAGCTACCTTGGAGTAATCAGACGATAAGCTCACTCGGAATCAGCATGTGGACATGAGAAAAATAAAACCAAGATAGGAATGGCTATCTGTAAAAGATCTTTTGGCAAGCAGTGGGGATTGAAACCAAGCATGGTGCTATATGCAACGGTGATAAGATCCATTGTCACCTGTACTGCAGTGATATGGTGGCCAAAAGCAGAGCAACAATCCGTTAAAACCAAGCTAAACAGTCTTCAGAGATTGGCATGTCTTGGAATAACAACAGCGCCAACGTCTGCTATGGACACCATTCTCAGCCTGATTATTATATATTCATACTTATGGAGAGGCAAGAATGGAGACATACAGACGACTACATATCAGTAATGTTTGGCAACTCTCAGAAAAAGTCATTACATGATGACGTGGCCCTAAAGCAAAATGAGATTAAGAACAACTATTACTTTCAAAGACCATTCGAAATCCTCCTTAAAGAGAGAAATGACTGTAACTCTAAGGAATTTGACACGAAATGAAGACATAGTATGGTATATGGATGGATCCAAATGGCACAGGAGCTGGAATCTGAGTCAGACCAAGACTAAACACAGAGTAAGCGTTGGAAGATATACCACAGTTATCCAAGCTGAGATGTATGCCTCAACCATCTGCCTCCTTGAGAATGTAAACAGATGGTGAAGAGGTAGAAGAATCTTTATTTTCAGTGACATTCAGACAATATACTCATAGTATAATTTTTATATTTGGTCTACCTCTAATATCAACTTTGGTTTTGACCGACTTTGCCTTTTCGTTTTCGAGTTAAGGTGATCACGCACCCACGCACACACACAGAGAGAGAAAGACATTGAATTTCCGGGTCTCCTACATAAGCCGGAGTCCCATTGTACAACCTTTTTGACCAAACTTTTTGTATCCAATGGAATTGCATACAAAACAAACAGTGTCTATTACACTATGATGCATTTTAGTCCAAAACAAATGATAGTTCACGTAGCAAGTGTGGGAAATAAACATGGTGGACGCAAATATTAATTTAACGATCGCTATATTAAGTGTAGGTTTGGGATATGTTTCCACGAGTTTCCGTAGCAGGAAAAGATGTATTAGGAGTATAAGACGTTGGAGGACACAGTCAGGGTTAAAAAGAACGGAACAGCACACGAGCCAAGCTATATTGGGTCTACTACAAAACGAATTGGGGTTAGAGGACCCGGAAAACCATCGCAATTTTCTACGAATTGACCAAGATTTATTTCTCGACATTTTATATTATGTCAAAAGCAAAATTATATACCAGGACACAAATGTGACACAATCTATTACAGCGCGAAAGAGGTAAGGAACAACTGTAATGGTTTTAGTCTTACTCTGGATGGACAGGAGATTTGGGCTCATTTCATAACATAAAATTTAAACATACTGTTAACGGGAATTTTTATTATTTATGAAATATAGCTATGTAACAACCAGCTCAGTAATATATGTTAATAAACATGAGAAGTCGTTAATGAATCTTCTATAAAAATGTAAATGTTTTATTAAAATACCCATCACATTAAAACAGCCACATACACAACAGCTGACTGCATGTTGTATGTCCTGTCCGCTGATTGGCTATTTTCAAGTTGTTGGATGAAAAAAATTAGCTGTAACTAAATCGCGTTGGATACAAACAGGTTGAGTACAAAAAGTAGAATAGAACTTGTATGCAAAAAATTGTATCCAACTCTCGATACCCACGATACCCGTGCTTTTGCTGTACACAACCCTTTGGACCAAATAGTTGGACCGTGGTACATCGGCTCTACTATACGTAGTCGAGAAAGTAAAAATCACAAAGCTATCAAAATGATCTCTCAAACATTCTAGTGCTAAAGTAAATGAAAATAAATGTTAAATTGGAAGTATTTGGGGAAATGTCCGCAGTTGAACAGAAGCAGAAATGGCGGGCGGGCGGGTGGGGGTTTCGTAATGCAGCACTGCACCACGTCCAACAGTGAAAGCAGTGAAAGGTGTTCTGGTCACTTGTGTTGACTTACGATTAGCCATTGTGTTAGTGACCTGCATGCAAGGAAGTGAACGGTCACAGGTTCACCAAAAATAACTGCACCAAATTCTACAACTTTATTTCTCTTTACTTACATATAGTGTCGTCCTCCGTAACATACTGCTCCCGAGGTTGCGGGTTCAAGCCCGACGTAAACATCCGTCGTATGGCTTCCTTCGAAGAGAAGTAAAAGCCAGTGCTCCTATGTCGTAGATTTAGGGTACTTTAAAGAATCTCAAGCCTGATAAAGAGGCCTGTGGGCAAAACTAAGCGATCTTTCAGACCCAATATACAATGGGACGCTGAGAACCATAGCAATGAAAGAGCATTCACAAATGAAAAACCAATTTCAATTTTACTTATCTATAGTAAACAGAGTGTGTGTTGTCTTCTATCCAAAAATTCTTCTTTTTCTTCTTTACCTGATTACCCTACCTGTAAGACTTGCACCCCCTAGGAATTACTAACCAGTGCCTAGGATCAGACGCCTGTCGGAGAGCACAGGAACCTATGAACAGGGCAGAGTGAAGACCTGGAAGCGGGTGGTCAGCCAAGCGCCAGGTATGAGAGTGAGGAAGAGGATGATATGAAATGCAGACGAAATCGATTATTGGAAAGTGATAATGGAGCAATTGGTGGAGTGAGTGGCGGGGGGGAAACCGGAGAGCACGGAGAAAACTCACCCTGACACCGCTTCGTCCACCAAAAACACCACGTTTGGGTCCCTGGGATCGAACCCAAGCCACTTAGATGGTAGGCGAACCCTCTAACCTTCGGCCACAGTGCCGCCGTCTATCCAAAAATTCACTTTTCAAATTTACAAAGATTGCCTACCATAAACCACCTTTTACATAGAAAATGTTTCATTGTTTTCGAGTTACTGGAAGGTGGTTTTATCGAATGTTTATAAAATACAACATATTTAAATTATTTGCATGAACAATAAGATGTAAGTACCCAACTATGTCAGGAAGTTTCTGGTAATATGCCTTAAAGTTATCTATACAGGGTAGAAGGTAGTGCTTCGGTTATACGTTAACCAAGGATTCTACATGATGAGTGTAACAAATACTTGCAATACAATTATTGTCAATGAAGAACCGTTACATCGAAAAAAAGAATTAAGTGTCAGATACTTGGAGCCATCTAGCTTCTTGACTAATGGATGTAAATGATTTATTATTTCACTAACTGTCGCTCAAACATTGTGTGAACAATGCTATAATGCATTTCTACCTTAATTTGAACGACTTTAGTCACAATTTAATGTTAACCTGACGTTGCCAAATCTCTCTTAGAAATTAAACTTTGCATGACATTTTAATATTAGCTTGTGATTAAATTAATAGAAATAGTAACACCATTGTTCACACAATGTTTCCAAAACAGTCAAATAATAAACCATTTATATCTATTCGTCAGAAGCTAGAAGTCTCCAAATATTTGACACAAATTATGTAAAACGGTTCTTTATTGACAATAACTGTATTGGACATATTTGTTACATTCATCATGAAGAATCCATGGTTAACGTACGGCCGAAGTAGTACTTTGCACTCGGTAAAATGGGACACTGGGAACCATAGCAGTTAAACAGTGTCTACAAATAAAACCCCAATTTCAATTTTACTTGCCTATAACAAATAACTACAGCGTGTATTGTCTTCTATCTAAAAATTGAAATTTCAAGTGCAAGAAAATTAACCACTATAAACTACCTCTTACAAGCCGAGCGAGATAGCTCTACGGTAAGGTGTGAGGCTCGCATTCGGGATATTGTAGGTTCATTTCCGTGACCGACCTTCCTGAGGCATGGGTTTTTTCAGGGTTTTCCCGGGTCACCAGACAACTGCTGGGAAGGATAGTTACCGCGAATTTCTCGTCCCTCCATTCCATTTCAGCTTGCTTTCAATCCAGTCTTTCAGGGTCGGAAGTGTTAGCGATAGACGAGTTAACGCTGCCGTGTGGGGGATTTGTGCACTGTAACTACTGTTCTCAATGAATGGATGGCGTTGTAGTTGCCAGGCCTGCTGGGGAACTACTGTTGAAATCCATGCGACTGGTGGCTGCTTGGCGAATCCTGGTATCGAGATGAATCTCCAGCACACGTTATGGACCCTCACGTCGGCTTGCTGCTCGCCCGGGTTCCCTCACGCCCACAGTTCACATTCTTTTCATCCCTTCCTCCCAGAGGTCTGACATAGTATAACCAGCCTATGGAATTAGTGTGAAATCCCTATAGGCATACTTTACCTCTTCCTTTACTCTTTAATAGAAAGTGTTTCATTGTTTTTGAGTTACTGAAAAGTGACTATCGATTTTAATAAAATACCATATATTTGAGGTATGTGCATGAAAATAAGATGTATTCCTCAATTTTGTGCTATTTTTCCTATTTATATTAAAGTAATTTGTATAATTTTGTTAAACTGGTAAGGTTTAAGACAACAGAAACGTGTACTATAAAAATAGAAACTCTTTAATACACACAGTTTGTTTTAAATAGCTTTCCTGTAGCATTCGTCATTTCCGAGATGTCAGTTATTAATGAATTTAATTCAATAATAAGTTATTTAACGTGCCGTCGCCGTTCAGTTGTCTCTCGCAATATCATTTAGAGTATGGAACTAGAAGCCCAAAATGGAGCTTTTAAACATCTGATTACGGATTCAGTTTCCGTATAGGTGTTGTATTTGTAATGAAGTATGTAATGAAATTATTTCTGTAAATATCTCGATTAACATGAAATAGATACAGAAACAACCTCTGAGAAAGTCATATGAATGTAACGTGAGATTTATTCCAGTAATGTTCGTTAAGAAGGAGTACTTAGCGAAACTCTGTGGAAGCCTGAAACCAGAACTGAGCATGGAATGCGGTCCGGGCACGTCAAGGACAGTTGTTAGGTTGGTACCACTCTCTGTGGATTTCCCCTTCGGTCGCCCGTTATTGCCATAGGCTTGCCTCTCGGAACTTCCCGCACAAAACTGTCCCAATCAGGTACTGTCTTCATTTTCAGGAACCGCAGAAGCTTGCTTATTAAGAACATTGGCAAGCGGACAGACTAAAGAAAGCCATAGCATACAAAATGTAATAAGATAGGAATTTAAAAAATAAGATATGCTGCATTCACATGAATTTCTGTACCCTCTCATTTATTATTGGATATGCCAACTATTCTTACGAAATGAAAATTAATTGTTCTTTCACACTAACCGTGCGTAGGACAAGGTTGTAAACGGGTAGAATAAATTTTTCGTCTGTATACTATGAGAAAATATATAACAATTCTAGTTTATGTAAAGGACAGTCATTCTATAAAGTAAACAGAACAGAATATAATGTAATTATCTCTAGAAATTACAAGAGAGCCATGCAGAGTAAAATTACGTGAACATTTTCTGTTTCATTATTGTTTAACGAGTTTATCAATTTTAGGGCGTAATGTCTGGGAAATTCGTAATGGAAGATTGCATGTAAGGTTATAATCCGACACGGTACTTGGGGGATTTGGTCTTAGCTAATTTTACAAGATAACCAGACAGAAACACTGGCTACTCCGATTTACTTGTACCGGCCATGTTATTGTCATCGAGAGCGTACACCTAACTGAATCCTGACAGCGCAACATGGCTCTCACACGAACTGATAGGCTTGCTCTTCGTTCCAAATACGCCAGAAAGTCCGGGTGGAAGACATTTTGTGAAAATCTGCATCTTACAAGCGTAATGCTTATCTTGAGCTATAGCTTTTTGGGCTTGAGAGAACTTCAAAACGAAGTGAACACTTGCCAAAGTAATAGATTCAGTACCTATAGTGCTACCAAAATAAGAAACCCAATAAATTGAAGTACAAAACGCTCATAGTAGCAGTAAGCACGTGACCATAGTGAACACTGACTGGCTCATGACCGAAGCTCTCTGAGGAAGAAAACCAAATAGCTCCATTTTTTTAATGCTACTGCTGTTTGACTGCTGCTTGTTTACCTTAGCAGTGCTGATGTTAAGTAGCTTTTTTAGGTCCGATTTACTATGGTATTTAAGGAGCATTCTATCAGAAAGCTTACACGAAGTCATCGGCTGAGTTTCAAATCTGTATTTTGATACCAGCCAGAACACAGTGGTTCTGATTATGATGTGTTTTGTCTACAGGTGTGGTGCTGGCTGCGTTGGTGCCCGGGGAAGCCCTCAAGGGTACGACCCTGGTCATCAACAAGCTGAAGGGCAAACAAGCGGACGGCTCACCTCTACCAACCGCCGCACCTACAGCTGAGAGCAGGAGTGACGTAGATGTGGTACGTTCTCTAACTTTGAATACTTTATACTTTAATGTAGTAATTATATACTTTGTTTAGTCTTTTGAGACAGTTTCGAAAAAATTTCCATGTAAAGGGTAGTTTAGGGTGGGGCTATTTTCTTCAAACTGTTCGTGCCGCGTCCTTGAAAGACATTAAACTTAAATACCAACTTTGGTTTTCAACCGACTTTTCGTTTTTGAGTTATGCTGTCCACAGACACACTGACACACATACACACACACACACACACACACACACACACATTAGCGCGCGCGCGAGCGTGCGCGAACCTTTTTCTAAAAATGCTTTTTTTTTTTTTTTTTTTTTTTTTTATTCAGGGGGTCTCAAAACATTTATATTTTCGGTGAAATCTCGACATCAAATTTTTGGGTGGAATACAATACTTCCCCTACTTACCAGTAGAGAAAGTAATAATTTATAAATATTTTAAAATTAAGACTCATGGTCGAGCTTAAATAGTCGCATGAAACTTGAGTATAATGGTAATTAAAAACTCGTATGAAAATATGAAAGTCGCATTCACCATTTATTGTTTCTTCATGTATTATTCTTTACTATTTATGTAGTAAGTACAGCAAATATTTTATTCCAGCAACAATTCAACATCGAGATTTCACCGAAAATACGTGTTTTGAAGCCCTAGAAAAGCGCTTTTAGAAAAGAGACGGCACGAGCATACATGTATATGTCCACGAATAGCATTACTTATAAAAGGTTGGAACTTAGATTCAGTAACTGGACATTGTGTTATTTCGAAGAAACGGCGAGCGACTGTAAGTTACGAGTTAGTTTGTCTCTAAGGAATAACATAACCTCGAGTTAGATTTGGTTTTTCTATTTTAGTGAACAATACAAGAGCAGAAGATAAAACTATAACAAAAAACTACTTACGGGATATATTAAATAATGTTAGTTGTATTGTTGTCAAGCAAGGAATTATGTCACATATCTTTACTGTTGAATCTCTACGGTGGTAGTGCATATTCTCTGAAGGGAGATTGCTGTTTTTATCCAGTCTCAATGCGTAACTGTTAGCAGTATATTTCAATAGTATAACGAGGTATTTGTTATCAAAATATCACTTTTCTAACCGAACACAAGAACCTATTTCTATATCACTGTTGGAAACTGCTTTGAGAAGAAAGCAAAGGAAAGCTTGGTGTTGTTTGCTGTAAGAATACGTATCTTTTTTCTTACTGCTCTTTAAAATAATTTGGGAGAACGAATTGTGTTTAACATTCTAGTAACGGAACTAAGAATTACATACCTAGTCCAAATTGATGGAATCTAATAATCCAACAGCAAGCATCACAATATCCTTGCCAAACAACGAAGATATGGAATAAAATGCTTCTCTAAAGCACGTAGAAAACCACGTAGTGAACATAATTGCTTCCATTCTTCTACAACACCAAATAGAAAACAATCCTACACTGTAAATCCCTCAAAGGAGTGCTAACAAGATGCGAGTCCGTCTAATAGGATTAACATGACATGTTATATGAACTACAGGGTGTTTAATCATTTGTCATAACGTTCTACAATCTTTTGTATGCCGACGTCATAGACGGAAGATGACCACTCGTTGGATAGCCATTAACCACTGTAAATGATCTGTCGATGAAAGTCCGCTGCTGAAAAGTTCTTTGCTGTAAAAAACTGAACCACAGACCTTATTTCAGTCGGCGAGCTCATCGATTGTATTAAACATCTTGAACCGACATTGTGAACAGCACACTGCAACACTACCAATGCAAACGGCGTCCTTTTACGCACAAGGCTTGCCGGGAGTCGGTGCGCATGCGTGTTTCAACGTTCGCGAGAAATTCTATGAGCTACGGCGTTTCGGACCTTACTTTACAATCACTCTCGTATATTTTATTTCTCATTTCAATATATTAAATATGTGACAGTTTAATCAAAATCGTTAGGAGTTATTTTGAGGAAAATTATAAGTAACGGAAACGATTTACGTAGGGCACAGTTTATGAAGAGGAACTTTTCTTTTCTTGTTGTATCCTTGTAACATGTGAGCTTAACCACAAAATCGTGTTTTAAAATATCACTATTTCCAAAAGCCCGTGAACCTCCATTTAGACATCACTTTAAGCGTTTAAATGACCAAAAGAGTGTAGTTGCAATCAAATTATAACTTTACAATGTATAAGAATGTTCATGATCCTTCTTAAATTTTTTTTTTTTTTTTTTTTTTTTTTCGAAAATGTAGCATCCAGTACTCATTTAAGTTTTAGTGAGCTCGGTGCCCCGGCATAGTGGGTTAGAGAGTGGAGCTCTGGTTCCCGGCTACGGAATGCGTCCGAGTTCGATCCCAATCATGCGTTTAGTGAGGAAAATGAGAAGTGACCCTGCCACGAAAGCCATCATTCTGCTTGGGGGATGCATGATGTTGACTACACCACTTCTGTATCATATACTGCTGCCATGTAAGTGGACGTAAGACGACAGTCGAGTTGGTAGACCCAGGACGCTAAGGACTGTAGTAGTAAGGTTCATTTAAACTTTACTATTCCATATAGAATCGACCTCCTCCTCCTCCTCCTCCTCCTCCTCCTCCTCCTCCTCCTTCTTCTTCTTCTTCCTCCTCTTCCTCCTCCTCTTCCTCCCCCTCTTCCTCCTCCTCTTCCTCCTCCTCTTCCTCCTCCTCTTCCTCCTCCTTCTCTTACTCCTTCTCTTCCTCCTCCTCTTCTTCTTCTTCTTCTTCTTCTTCTTCTTCTTCTTCTTCTTCTTCTTCTTCTTCTGCTGTACCGCTACTGTTCAAGTCGATGCTTGGCTTCTCACAGGCGTTGCTTTCACTCTTTCCTATTAATGAAACCCCTTTCTAAATTCGAACTAACATCTTTTCTGCCTTTATCCTGTCATCTGTCTCTTGGTTATCCATTGGTCTATTACGATACATTTTTCTCTTTAAGGTATTAACTGTATATATTGTGACAAAATGAAGCCCCGTTCAGTTATTTTTTCTGTCACGCTATCGAGGCGGGCATGAAGCGTATCGGAAAGAATGTGAAACTGCCCAGGTGTTTACGTGAACTTATCGCACAAACAAGGCGAGGCAGGGCATGTGCACTCTTTTCAGTTACAATCATATATTCAGGACAGTAACGTATTATATATCTGCAGGCGCGAGAGATCATCTAAATGCGTTTTATCACGGACTATACACCAAGTTACTATTATTTCGCTGTTCTAATAAACAAGATAAGAAGCTCGACAGCCAAGGCCAGTACGCCTCAACACTTTGCCAATAGGTACAAGGGGAATATGGGAATACAGTAGCCTTTAAGCGATAGTCAAATGTTGTGAGAGCTGGTTGCTATAATATACCTTTGAAACTCCGTTTGTTTGCAAGGCCAAGAGATAAAAAACGGATAATATATTCCTATTTGGCAAAAATATAAGTATTGGCAGATTTAAACAGATATTAAATAATATCTCGGAAATGATTCACTTAAAAGAAAAAATAAGTATTTGACACAAATTGGGTGTTTTAACGAGAATTACACCTTTTATTTAGTAAGTGTTTGCCTGTCTCTTATTGTTTATCATTTATACAAAAGTCACCCAGAATGGAGAGATCTTCTAAGGACATTCCCAGAAAATTTAGGTTATGACTTAAAAACTGTATGGAGTCATCTGTTTGTGATTGTACACGCCACAGTCACCAGGTTGACTGAAGGTTGGAAGTGGGGAAGTAGCTGCTAATACTTAAGCGTCTCCAGAAACACAGGGTATCGCTGGATTAGACCATCAGGGTTGCTTCCATACATTCACACTTCAATATCCGACTTGCTGCTCTGGGGTCATTAGAATTGCACAAAGCTCGCTCTGCTTTTTTCCTCACAACCATCACGCGCTCTTGTGTAAAATAAACAGGTATAACTTGTGTGTGCCACGGCCACTTGGAACTACTAACCAATCTAACAACATATTACTATTATTAACTAAAATTATTAGCAAATTGTCTGCAAGTGAAATTGATGTAATATTGTTCCTTACCCTGTCTTGAGTTACCTATACAAATATCTGCACTTTCGCCCCAAATGTCCTTTACTTATATGTATATTAGGAAGGTTTTCAATGTATAAACATTAAATTGATTATTAGAGTATGAAATTGTTGTTGTTGCTCATCACCTTGACACCTTGTTTTAGGAATCACCAACTGGGGAAGGGGGAGAGCCCGCTGAGGCGAACGCCACCACCAAGTCGCCACTCACGGGTATTCCACAGATAGACTACGTGCATGATCCGAATCTCCCCAGAGAACTAAACGGCTACAATCTGACGGACTACCCGTTCTATGATCGTGTTCCTGAGGATATTGACTTCAAGTGTGATGGTCTCCATGATGGATTCTACGCCTCCATCCCCCACAAATGTCAGGTAAGCAGTGTTGCCAACCAAAAACACTGAATCTCACTATACTTCAAAGAAAATACTGCTACAAAAATACAAACATAATTATTATAAGCATTATAATAATATACATTTATGAAATCGTAGCATTGAAATGGTTTATTATGACGGCATAAATCGTGCGAAATTACGTGTCTGGCACCAGTACCACGACATGAATGACGTAATTACCATGGCAATAATACAGCACAACAAGCCACAACATAAGTTTCTCCAATGTCCTGTAAGAAAACGTGCATAATTACTAACTCTGAAAAGTATGCCAGTAATGTGATTTCTTAGTCAAACTAACATATTTTTCGTTTCTCCATCCACAAAACTTTTCATATTATTTTTCGTAAACATCTTTTGATTTTTATGGAATTAATAAACTCTCAGCATTGTCGTTCAAAATGTCAAGCGAAATACAATCCATATTTTCAATAGTTTTATCACTACCTTCCATTTTCCTCTACAAGTGTAGAAACAAATGAAACAACCATATTACGTCATACACATGTTATCTCTGATACATTATAATTTTTCATTTATCAAATTTATTAATTATCTGTGCGTATTTTAATACTAAAATTACATAAAACGTTGTATGTAACACGTATAGGTATAATCTTTTCGTTGTGACACTCGTAACGATCACTTTCGCTCTTACACCCTGTACCTAACCTACCACTGTACATGCTTATCAGCTACTGGATATTAAATAATAGCAATTGAGTTTTGTTAGATGTTCAGTTTTTATTCTAAAGAGGCCATTCAAGAACAGGAGATTACAGCTTCATCCTTCTTGTGTACTTCCTGTCAGACATCATGGAGAACTCCTTTTTTCATATCAGCGTTTCCATGTAGCAACAGAAATGAACGTTTAGCCAATGTTTAAATATTGGAGTAAGCGTAATATGCTTCCCTTCAAAATTAAACATGATTAACTTTGTAAATCTTGTCACCGCGGCCTAAAGCCGGTTACCGATGGCTGGGCTGAGGATTGGCCGCACCTTCTACCTACGTCCCAGTCCGAACGGACAGTGGCCGATCAACACAGTGGTCATTGTGTGCGGTATTACGACTGAGAGAGTCCCGCTAGGTATGAACTAGAAGTTTCGTTTCGAGGAAGATCTCCCTTGGAGCGGGCGCCATAAAAGGGCTCGCAGGTACCCAGAAGCCGGTGAAGGAGAGAGCGGGTAAGACTTTACGAAGCGTTGAGTGGACAGCGACTGTGAATCGAGTTGCGATCCGATAGTGACAGTTGAGTTGTGATTCGATTCAACGGATAAGTTGCTTTGTTCTGAGCCGTGGAACAGTAATTTAAGTGTAACGTTAGCGCTACGCTAACCGATTCGAAGCCAAGTAAAGCGTAATTAGCAGTAATTGGTGTTCTCGTTTGACTGCCTCCGTAGCGCAGTTGCTAGCGCGCTTGCCTCTGGCACGGAGAACCCAGGTTCGATCCCCGGAACCAGCATGGGAATTTTTTTCCCCACTAGAAGGTCTGGAACGGGCTGTACTCAGCCTCGTTAGGTTCCGGGGGACCAATTGAGGAGCTACTTGATGGACAAGTAGAGGCCCCAGGTCGAGAAGGCGCATAACTGGCCGGGAGGGCTTGGGGCGCCGACAACGTCCCACCCTCCAGTATTGTACCCCACCAAAAACGCCTGTAATGGGCAGAGGTGGGGGACGCAGCGGCTGGGTGGCAAGCCTTGGCCCTTCATGGACTGTTGTTGCTCTGGGGGAGGTGTTCTCATTTGTTACAATATTAAGTGAAATTTCTGCATGTAATATTAACCAATAAAGGAGTTAGACAAGGGTGTCCAATATCACCGACACTTTTAATATCTATATTGATGGCATTATCCGAAACTGGAAGCAAAACATTGATGCAAGCATCAAAGTAGTCCGACAAAAAATGTTTTTTTTATGCTGACGACGTAATAATAATACAGGAAACAGAAGATGATCTACAACGTTCAGTAAACTATCTTAACCAAACATATAAAAATTATAAGATAGAGATATCAAAAGCAAAGACAGAAATAATGGCAAACTGGGGGGGGAGTACCAATAAGGTCGAAAATAGTCATTGATGACAGAGTGCTTGAACAGGTCTCCCCGTTCAATCACTCAGGACATGAAATTGGTGATGACAAGGAAAAAGAGACTTACAAAAAACTAATCAGATTCCTAACAATTTGTGGAACAATACACAATACAAGAACTGAAAGGAAAGGAAAATTGTATGACACCATGGCAACTCCTATGTTACTTTATGGGTGTGAAAGCTGGGTACCAACACAAAGGGCAATTAGTACAATACAAAGTTGTGAAATGAGAAAACAATAGGTTGTACAGGAGAGGACAGAATTAGAAACAAGAAAGGAATTAGAAGTGGAAGCTGTTGACTCAAGATACAGAACGAGGTGGTTTGAACATATTGGGAGAATGTAGGACATAGAGGGAACAGCTTATTGGAATACCCCAAAAGCCAACTGTGACATCCCCCCTCCCCCCATTATGGCACGATCTGGTTATATTTGGTGATATTCCATCTGTTACGTTGCATTAGTACTGCCAACTGTTCCTAAAATGTAACCGTGGTACAGCACGGACTTAGCTGGTGTTATTGCTTCCGCTTTGCTGCCACAGAATCCCTTAGTTTTGAACCCGTTGCAGAGAATCCAAAGGATAGCTTTTTAAATAAGATTCTGTTTAGACGCCATATTAATTAACTAATCTGTGGACGCCATTGTATAACTTCCGAGTGCGTGGTGTTGTCTTGAATTCTTTTAGAGCATTATATGCAATTGTAGTTACTGTTGTTATTCTTGTGTTTGTAGCACGGTGGTGCGTTATATACAGAATGTCCTACAATTAGACCGACAAAATTTGGGAGCTGATAGATAACATATTTTAAACACTTTTTATTAAGGAAAGTTTTTTGTTGCGGTGCTTCGTTAAAACGCTAGACGAGTTAATGTCGTTACCTGCTGCCTCTCACCCAGTTAAAGTATTTACGGCAAAATAAAAAATAAAAATTAGTATTGCATTTATCTTAGTAAGGCATACAATCTTAATCCAAGAAAGAAACACAGAACACAAGAACAAAACACAAACATCTCATTGTTTACAGTTAATCACAGCTTTATTATTCCAAGTAAATGTTGAAACGCACGCCCATTGCGATTAAGACAAAGAGTGCATCGACGTGCCCTATTCTACTGTACTCCCGCAAAGAGATCAGCCATTTCTCTGGTTTAAAAGTTTGTCGGTCTAATTTTGAATAGGAAATCTGTGATTAACTGTAAACAATGAGATTTTGCTTTGTTTATGTGTTCCGTGTTTCTTTCTTGAATTAAGATTATGTGCCTTACTAAGATAAATACAATACTAATTTGCATTGTTGATTTTGCCGTAAATACGTAAACTGGGTGGGAGGCAGTAGTCTAAGACATTAACTCGTCTAGCGCTTAAACAAAGCACTGTAGCAAAAAAGCTTTCCATAGTAAAATGTGTTTAAAATAATGTCATCTATCAACTCCCAGCGTCGGTCTAATTTTGGGACACCCTATATATTACGATATATAGCGTTCGGAAGTGATTTTATCTAAACGTGTTATTGCAGAACAAGATTTGCCGAAAGTGAATAGGTTAATCACGTGTTGTGTGGTAACGATGTTCAAACATTATTATCGTTTGAAAGCATGTTACTTGCGATATTTGACATTAGAAATAATGCCTTTATTATGTATGTTGGCTATACTGCTTTTTGGTGCAATGCCCACAGCAGTTTAGCGTAATGTCGGCCATATTGAATTCTTAGGAACTGCTGATAAGCAGTTTCCCCCATACCAGGCTGCCAAAAATCGCCTTCCAATATGCACCTAAAGAAAAAAGAACACTTTTGCATGTTTATTTTAGAAAATTATAGATTATTTTTTTAATTAAAATTGATAACGGTCACCATTTTTCCCCATTTTTCTATTTTCGCTACAATACCTCCGCAGTGCTCAAATTCCGCTACACATATTGAAATTCTACAACAGTTGGCAACAGTGGTTCCAAGGCTTGCTAATGCAGACCACGCCCATATCAAGGCTTACTGTGCCCGCTGGCAAAACAATATACCTTCAAATCTAATGAACCCATAGCGATTCAGTAACTTTCCACTATTCATAAGTATTGTGTGTGATGTTCGAGTTGAAACATGGAAGGTAGAAAGAGGTAGCACTATATTCCACAGGACAGTTGGTAATCCTTAACAGCCTGATCTTAAATCATTCACTATTGAAACTATTTACATTCTGGATTGCAAAGGTGTTTCCCAACCGCCGCTTGTATCAATACAAAAATCAGCGAAGCAAGACGGCGAAACGTATCAGGATATTTTCCACATTTCTTTAGAAAACCTTCCATGCTTCAAAAATATAAGTGATTCTGAGAGAGCAGGCAGTGAAGGCTGAGTGTGGCAGTGTCTCTGAGCACTTGGACCGTCATTAGCGCACCCGCCCCTGGCAGAACCGTCAGGTAGCAGCGCAATGGTCATGTTTCACCTTGAACCTCACACACTATAGTTGAATGGGATTCATTAGGAATACGGTTTGGGTTTTCATCGCCTAGAAGTTATTAAAATATTACATGAAAATATGCTATGTTGCACTCACATGACTTTCTCTACTCTTGTACTACCCATTCTTACAAACTCTTATTCTTCTATCTTCTTCGTGTTAGTTGAGATAAACATTTGCAGAAATTTCTTATTGCTCGTTTCCTTGCACGTGCAACGGGAATATGGGCTTTGAGCAATACTCAAATCTTTTAAAGATTTCAAACTCCGTTCCCTTTGCACGGTTAACATATAAAAATGACTAGCGATGTTCCATTTGATAGAAGTATAAGTTCTCCAAAACTTACACAAATAACAAGGCATATCTCCGAAATGGTTAACTCTACAAAAATTTTATTTGGACCTAAATTGTGTGTTTTAGCAAAATCTGCAGTTTTTATATAAGGTTTGGTCTATCTCTTATGGCTCACCAGTTATGCAAAAGTCATGCAGAGTAAATAGGACTTCATGGGCTATAGCCAGAATATTCAAGATATACATTTCATTTTTCATAAAAATATCTCAAACATATGGCATTTTAATCGAAATCGTTAGTCATTTTCAAGAAAATCAAAATGTTCGAAAAATTTTCCATGTAAAGGGTAGTTCAGGGTGGGGCTATTTTCTTCAAACTCTTCGTGTCGCATCCTTGAAACACATTAAACTTAAGTACTAACTTTGGTTTTTAACCTATTTTTCGTTTTTATATTATTCTGCCCACAAACTGATAAGACAGACACACACACACATACGGACCTTTTTCTAAAAATGCTTTTTTTTTTTTTTTTTTTTTTTTATTTATTCAAGGGGCCTCAAAACATGAAACATAAATTTCTAAATGAACATCAAAGCCCAATAAGAATAGCCAATCAGGAGAAACCCGACAGTTCAGTGCTACCAGGTGTA
The DNA here is from genome assembly GCA_030765045.1 of Tenodera sinensis. Lineage (NCBI taxonomy): Eukaryota > Metazoa > Arthropoda > Insecta > Mantodea > Mantidae > Tenodera > Tenodera sinensis. Next base: position 52,907,631 of record CM060968.1, read on the forward strand.
AGGGAAGGTTGTGTCTGCGGGTCGCGGAATAGACGCCACGTTATTAGGAAGTATCTTTGTCAAGTGCCACTGAGTCGCTACACGTCAGTGATTGTATATTATTTATATTGGAATTGGGATTCATTCGGCACAGTAGGTGATCATAATATAGTTAACGGGTGGAAGATAGAACTTGCAGAGTTTCCTGTAACCCGAAGTGCCAACAGGGGAAGTGCATCTCGTGTTTTTCTTCCGAGGAACCCCGTATAAAACCCATTCCTTCTCGTCACCGCCCAACACACCGCTCCTCTCCCAAAGACCAACATCTCTCGTCGAGGCTGAGACCCTGAGAAACTGGCGCCTCCTCAGCTGCATCGACGAGACAACGACTTCAAGCGAAGAGGTCGACTAGAAAAGGGGCAGTGAAACCGCTAAAGACTTAATTCTTGTTTCCATTTCTTAAATCCTCTAAATATATATTGAAGAGTGTTGGACACAGGTTGCGTCCTTGTCTAACTCTCTGATTCGTCTTAATTTCTTCTGTTTTTCTTCCATTTAGATTTATAACCATTCTTATGACATATAAACATTAATTATATGCAAGGGATATCCCTTTTTGTTTAGTTGATATTACTCTATTGTGGTTATTTTACATAGAAAAATTGGTGTTGGTGTGTGAAGGGACGGACTACGCAACAAGGGAGAAGAAGAAGAATGGATATGAGATACGCATGGCGAAGCTTGACAGTTGAAATATTCATACGTACGTACGTCTCCGGAACTGGTACCTAGTTGCGAGTTTCTCTTTGTCTTGCGGAAATACACTCAAGGCTGCATTCTTATTCATGAAATCACATTATCAAATCACTAACGACTACACTGAATAAACCAATGATAATATCATCTTTCTGTCCTGTTAGCAACACTTTTACATAGTTTAGGGCAGAATGTCATTTTTTTTAAATTTCTGTAACATCAACTTATATCAGGTAAAGAAAGTACTGTATCCCTCCAAAAATTCGATATAGAGATTTCAACGCAAACAGACATGTTTGGTCCTTTGAATAAATAAAACAGTATTACTTTTTCTACTACATATCTGTATCTTCAAGTATAAACGTAGGTAACACAACAAAGAATGACACTAGCCAAAACATTTATTAACTATAATATAGTGAACAAAAAGAACAGACAGTTACTCAAAATGTCCCCCACATAGGCGTGGTTAATCATATTATGACAAAACGGCAAAATCCAGGCCCATTAGTGTTCTATCACGTTATTTTCTTCTAAAATGTTATCACAAATAAACAGTTCTCTTCTCGCCATTGACATAGTTTGCTGTCTTTTGTGATATCACAAGTTACAGCTTTTACTTCTCGTAGCCTTGACTCAGACGCGTTCAGTGTTTTCGTTCATTCTCTATGTTTCTCATACACTAACTACGACGTTACAATCGCTCCGACAACCAACGTATCTTTCATGAAGACACAAACACACACAGCTGTCTCACATTCACCGACACACTGACCGATTCATGTCTGTAACTCTGCGCTGCTGTTCCCTCGCCTCCTTATATAGAGCGGATAATGTCACACGAACCTTTCTCTATATCCACATTGGGCCCAAATCACCTAGTCGATGGGACCCTAAACCCCATTCACTCACTCACTCACCCCTTTTGTGTAGCCGCTTTGATTGTTGTTAGTGCCGAGCGCACAAACAATTGCACGAGGCAACCTGACTTTGACCTCCTTTTCCCATTCGCCGACCCGGCATGTGGTGTGAAGTAGCTTGGCCCCACTCGTCCTTTGTTCTGCGCCGAGCCCGGCGTCGCAATATATAGTAGCACGTATGACATTTATGTTCAAATTCTGCACTGTTTGCTTCATATTTCCTTTTTGGACCTCGTCGTATTGAGCAAGCTTTACTCTCGATGATGTCCCATAGTAGGTAATACAGTGGATTGAGATCTTGACTTCCTGGTGGAAGGTGAAAACCCCAGTGTTATATAGTATCATAATAGTCATATCGTAGGACTCTGCAACAGATCATAAGTAAATCCACAATTTGTAGTACCGTATCGTGTGTAGGAGTGTCAGTTATGCCGGGAGTGTGTTCGCCCTGACCGAGAGACAAGCCATCAGCACTGAACAAAACAGCTCCATGCACACGATAAGGTGAATATGAGTTGTAGCTAAGACTCAACACATGCTGAACAATGTTCCCAAGTTTATAGCGCTCCAAAATATTGTAATTCATTTCGGGCTTTTGTCATGATCCTTTTTGTAAGGGCGTTGATGGTCAAATAGTTGATCACCCCTAAACCTAAATCATGAATCATCAACCGGGGATTGAACTTGCGACCCATAGCACAGCAGCAGGTAGTCCAAGTTTATATTATTGTGAACTATTATCAGTATTAGTTTTTTCAGATGTATTTTGGTAAGTACATAATATGGAAAATAGTCACCTATGTGTATAATTTGAAGCCCAATAAGTACATTTCAACATATTGAAGAAACATATTTCATTTTTAAAAACATTGCGTCACAAAATGTATGTTCTAATTTACCAATGAGCAAGTAAATTGGAATCCCAAATCACTTGGGATTGCAAGGTTTCCTGTATTTCTGCTGAACGCCGATGTTCTAAGCCACAAAAATCTCTGTTATTTCTAAGAACTTCCTGCACAACGGCTGCGCATCGTTGGCGACAGAAACCAGGAAAATATTTCCAGCAGTGAATCGAGGAAGACAACATTTTCGCTCTGTTTACGATAACAATACCAAACCTCGTCACTTTCTAACGCTCTCCAGCTCGAGTTATACAGAGCTTCCATTTGCTGGCAGCAGCTTGCGTTCCGAGAAATGTCTAATAACCTCTATCAAAACCAATAAAGAATAAATTGCCTCCGCACAAACTACACAACATAAAGATTTTTTTCCCGTTTACTTATCAAAGGAAAATTCAATATCGAGATTTCAGGACGAATACGCGTTTTAGGCTCTCCGAATTGAAAACATTTACTTCTGTAAGGAAGAGCTCAATGGGTGTGTGTTTATCAACAGCATACGTCAAAAAAGAAAAATCTAATGTGTTGCACTCACATGACTTTCTCTACTCTTGTATTAACTATTCTTACAAACTCTTAATCCTCTATCTTCTTCATGTCAGCCAAAATAAACGTTTGCAGAAATTAATGTTAATTTCCTTGTAGATGCAAGGGGAATATGTGAACACAGTAAGCTTTCACCAATAGTCACATCTTTTAAAATTGGTCGCTATATGAAGCTTTGGAATTCTGTTTTCTTTGCACGGCCAAGGGATATAAAAGTGAATAACGACCTTCCATTTGAGAAAAGCTCAAGTGTCGCAAATCTCACACAAATAAAACAGAATACCCCCGAAATGGTTGACTCCACAAAAAATGCATTTGGACATAACTCGGGTGTTTTAACGAGATCTACATTTTTTGTATACTAAGATTTGATGTATCTCTTACGGTTCATCAGTCATGCAAAAGCCATCAACAGTAAACAGGACTACGTGGGCTATAGCCAAAAAATTCAAAATATACGTTTCATTTGCTATAAAAATATCTCAAACATATGACATTTTAATCAAAATCGTTAGAGCTATTTTTGAGAAAATCAAAACTTTCGAAAAGTTTTCGATGTAAAGGGTAGTTTAGGTGAAGGAATTGTTTTCCAGAATCTTCGTGTTGCATTCTTGAAAGATATATTAAATATTAATTTTGATTTTTAACCGACTTTTCGTTTTTGGGTTATGCTGTTCGCAGACACAGACACACACACACACACACACACACACACACACACACACACACGATATCCCATCTGTTAGATAACTGTTCGTAAAATATAACCATGGTAAAGCTACAGCCATAGTTGGTGTTGTTGCATCCCGTATGTTGCCACAGAAGTCCTTGTTTTTGAACCCATTGCAGAGAAGACAACCAATAGATTTTAAAACAAGATTCTGTTTAGAAGTCGTATTAATTTATTTATTAATCTGTGGATGCCATTGTATTACTTGTGTTTGCGTGATTTTGTCTTGAATTCTTTTAGAGCAGTGTTGTTATTTTTGTGTTCGCTACACAGTAGTGCATTAAGTATATGTATTACGGTATTTAGCGTTCGGAAGTGATTTTATCCAAAAGTGTTATTGCAGAATAAGATTTGACGAAGGTGAGTAGATTCATCATGTGTTGTGTGGGAACGATGTTCAAGCATTATTATCGTTTGAAAGCATGCTAGTTTAACCCTGTGATATTTGAGGTTAGAAACAATGCTGTTATTATGTACGTTGGTAGTACTGCGTTTTGGCGTAATTTCGTCAGCAGTTTATTGCAATGTCAGATACTGAATTCTTGGGAACTGCCGATAAACCGTTTCCTGTGTAATATCATAAGATGTGTGACCTAACCGATAAATTCTCGAGCGGAGTGAGATTCAGACCGTCGACTAATATTTATCTGGTCTATTTCATAAATAAAACATAAATGTAATTACTATATGGCAATAATTTGATCAGAAACTGTTAAATGGTATAAAAAATAACCTAATATATTCATTTTGAAGTCCAACTTACTCAGAACTACCAACTAAAAAAAACGAAGCCTACGAATTACATGTATTTCGATCTTCTTTTGTTATAACAGAAAACAGTTTATAATTTCAAATAAATCTTACTTTTGTTTTGACATCAACAAATAACCTTTCTTCTGGAAAAATAGACATTTGTTAAAAACAGTTTCAAATTGAAATGGAGTACTAGTTGAATTGTTAGTCGATTGTAACGTGTAACAGCGATTTATGGGGTACAATTGGCGATACTGATTAAATAAAAGCAAGACCCAGTGATAATTTGTACAAAACAAAACAATGACCATATGATAATTCGTATATGACAATTATCGCCTCTATATATGAGATAATTAAATTATTGCTCAATACATGGAAGTTTTTTACGAAATCATGATGAGAACCTGTCTTCAACATACGAGAGGCAAGACGAAAGTCCTTCAGCAACGTTTAAAGATCTGGATAATCTCATTGCCTGAGGAAGTGCGTGCTTATCCGTGCGTTGAAATCTCCTACATGTGGAACAAATAACGAGGACAGGTGTACCAGTTTATGGACAAGTGACATATTGCCTTCCATGCACCGCTCTCGGGAATATGAAAGGCCACTTGTGGATACAAGTTCAGGACTCAGGCTGGAGTTCACAAGGAGGTGTGCTTGTCCCATTTCTATACCTAATATATACCTCCGATTTTCCAAAGTATGATCATGTAATTACATCACAGTATGCAGATTATATAGCTGTTCTTAGTAAAGGTAACTAATACAGCAGTTAACAGTATACAGTAAAACTTCGTTTATCCGGCACGAATATATTTTCAAATTAAAAAAAAATAATAAAAGATAATAAAATTAAAGCTAATCTAACCTCATAGGAAATTGTTTGTCCTACTGCACGTAAACCCCATTTATCCGGATCTCCGGACTATCTCAATCTGATTTGTAGATATATATTTTTTTAATTTAATGTTCACATTAGATAAATTTAACTAGGATAACAATAATGTAAGTATGTACGCCAAATATTCGCATTTAGTTTGGTTCAATGTACGTTTCCTGCATAAATTGTACAAGGTGCTGACATGGTATGTCTCAGCAGCTATAAACAGCACCGGAAGAAAGCGTTGACTTTGATTCTTACCCGTCACTACACCTCCCTCAATCTCCCCAGTTCTCCTACTGTTCTCAAACAGCATGTGTCATTAAGTTTTGTTTCAACTGGATTGTTTTTTTGTCTCATCAAAGTGTTTTGACGTGTAATTCACTGTACAAATTTAAAGTGACATACAAGCGAAAGAAGACTGTGGTTTCAATGGATAGAAAGTTGGATGCCATTATTCCAATCAATAAAGGATAAACACTGAAGAAAATAGCTACTAAGTCGGCAGTTGCTGCGTACCAGCTGAAAGCACTATGGCGTACTTGGAGCGTCAGCCTGACACTAGGTACTGCAGCTGAACTATTAATGATAAAGCGTTTGCGTGACTGTACTTCATTCAAACGCCACACGTGTTTAAAACAGAAGACTGTGGATCTATTCTTGTTAAGAAATGATGTGATCTTATGTGATTGAGATTTTTATATTTTTAATGTCTTGTAAACGATACATCGGTACTATATACTGTATACATAATTTTGTTACAAGACATAGCTTTTTTTTGCCGTCATAAACGGCAAGTCTGTTTATTTAAGGATTTAAGAATTTTGTTTTCTTTATTACCCATATAAACCGAATTATCCGGATTTTCGATTTCCTGGATCACCTTTGGCCACAATTAGTCCGTATAAACGAGGTATTCAAAGTACTCAAAGTAAATGAATAGTGCAAAAGTGGGGAGTAAAGATGAATCCAAAAACTTCAGTTTAGTTACATTTACCTACAAAACAAAAATTAGCAAATATACAATTTAAAATAAATAATGCAGCCATTCCTCTAATATCAGACAAAGAAATTGATTTGCAATGCACACATCTCCTCTCTAGTTTCAAAACTAAGGCACAGACTTCATCAACTCAAATATCTCATCAAAGACAGTTCACCTCCACCACTGCGTCTCAAAAGGTGTATATACTTTTATCTAATCAAAGCTATGTGAATGTATGGATGTTCAGCTCAAATTCACAACTTAAAAGAATACAGACTTTCCAAAATTGGGTTCGGATCATAGCAGATGCTCCTTGGTACATTGCAATTCTGTACTTCATAAAGATCTTCGCACTCCTACAGTTGAATCCACACTCCAGTCCTCGTATACTCGGCTGTTCACACCGTTCATCGATCACCAGACATACCCGAGAACATGCCAAAAGAACGACCGTCACGTAGACTGAAGAGTGTTATGCTTTGAGGGCAATTGCTGAATTATAACCTCAACACAAGTGATGCGATTCTTTGAATTGTTTTATATTTTATTACCAAAACTGTAAAATACAAATATTGTATAATAAAGTTAACTAATCAGAAAAGTTCAGGACTACTGGATAAGCCGTACATACTGCGCGCATGTTTAATTTTATTTTTGTGAAAATATCCCAGTGCGGTGTACCTTCTACTTTCTCTACCAGCTATCCATGGTAGGCAGAGGAGATAAAAAATTCCCATGTCGAGCAATACACCTTTTGAACCAAATTTGATAATTAAGTTCAGCACCTTCCAAGGTGACAGGAAGGTTTTCAAAAAAAAATCCCCCAAACCCAAACTAGCGTGTACAACTAATATTTTTCGTAACATTCAATTTTCTCAAACATTATTCTAGCAATTTTTAATTAAATAGTGTATGTTTAGGATATTTTTTGAGCTATGAATTTATGGGAGTAGCCTGGGAAGTCCTCTTCTCATTCTGAATCACTTTTACATAACTGGCAAACCGTAAGATATAGACAAAATCTTAATACACAAAAAATGTAGATCTCACTTAAGTACACGATTTATGTCAAACATGTATTTTTTGTGAAGTGTGATTGGGTTTAAGGGCGCTCAACTTCTAGGTCATCAGCGCCCTATTTTTGTGAAGTTAACCCTTTCCAAGATATTCACTGTCATTAATTCGAACCCTCTAATAACTTAACGCTTCTCAAATAAGAAGTCGTTATTCCTTTTTTTTTTTTTCTTTCTTTCTTTCTTTCTTTCCCTTTGTCTATACAGATAGAGAAGGTATTGCGTACCGCCCAATTGCGTTTCGGGGTTTCACCGAAAATACCTACATATGCATTTTGCACTCCCGTGAATTCGAATAAAGAATGTTTAGAAAAAGATCCGCGTGTCCATGTATGTGTGTCTTTGAACAGCTTTAAATCACAAAAGAAAAGTAATTTAAATCCCAAACTTCGTATTTACATTTCCCATCTTTCAAGTATGCAACACCCGAAGCTACTCTTTACGTAGGACGTCTTGGAAAATTTAGATTCTTTCAAAAATAGCCATAACGATTTTGATCGCATGTTCAATTAAAATAATTATTATAATAACGTTTTAGTGGCAGATAAAACATTGTATGCCATATGACCTAAAATCTCTTTATGCAATCGTAGCATTAAAATGGTTTCTTATGGCAGGATAAATGGTGCGAAATTACCCTATTTCTGGTACCAGTGACAGAAAATGAATTACGTAATTACCATGGCAACAAGATAGCAATGGCGTCTTGCGGTTGCGCCATGGCCGAGTGGTTAGACCATTCGACTCTCACTAAAGCGGCTCGGGTTCGATCCAGACGACCGTATGTGAGATTTGTGATGGATAAAGCGGCGCAGGGACGGGTTCCCTCCGGGTGCTCCTGTTTCCCCCGCCATTTCGCTCCACCGTTTCTCCATCTTCATTCCATGTATCAGTGTCACCGCCTGCGGTGCCATATGTAATAAAGTGGGCGCAAAACACTACCAAAAAGATAAAAAAAAAAAAAAAGGCGTAATCACCGCCACAACATAATTTTCTCCAATCTGCCTGTAAGAAATCGCCACTCTCGCAAGTGCAGCAACGTTTAAACACAAGAATCACCTCGATAAATTTATTTTAAAACCAAAAAGAACAACAATATACATATTAATCAGAACCTACGTTACTTTAGTATACTCACTTTCCTTGATAAATATAAATATAAGTACTCTTAGTTTCGTTCAAAATGTCAAGAGGAATAGAAACCATATTTTCAATAGTTTTATCATTACCTTCCATTTACCTCTATATGTGTTGAAACAAATTGAACATCTGGTGAGCAACCATTTTGCGTCATACATCTGTTATCTGTGATACATTATAACTTTTATTTAGCAAATTTATTAATTATTTTTACTTATTTTAATAGTAAAAGTACATAAAACATTGTAACACATGTATAAGTTTTCGCTGTGACACCCACACACTAAACATATACTTGTGTCACAATCAGTCAGATTATATACTACTTACATAAACAAATCTTAAAATATTGAGAAAACTATCAACTTCTCTAAGTGTGGAGGTTAAATTGTTTGCCCATTATTAAAATATTATTTGAATTTCTTACAATGGACTATGATTTTTAATGCAGGTTTACCATCACTGCCTGTTCGGAACACGGTACGACTTCCTCTGTGCTAACTACACAGCTTTCGACCAGAAGACCTTCATTTGTCACTTTGTGTCAGAAGTGGACTGCGTGAACTCTCCCAAATACTTCAAGAGGTAAGTACTTCGTGACACGATTCCTGGCATACGTCACTAACATAGAGTAAGCATGATTGGCCAAATAGGCTGAAGAGAATGCATTGGTGGGGAACTTCAACTCTACAGTTTTCTTTTTATCACATTTTATCACATTTTTATCACGTGTGTTAATGTTTTTTTCTATCACGTATGTAACGTATCTATATAGTAGGAGAGTAGATAAGGCATAACATTCCATCCAAAAATTCGATGTCGATATTTCACCTCAAATAAACTGTGTTTCGCTTATAGGTACAATAAAAGAAACGTTTATAACTTGAAAACTATTCATACAAATATTTCAGGTTGGTACCATTTGAAGGAAGAGATTGGGGGTTTTATTCCATTGGTTAAGTTTAGAACAGTCACGCATCGCGCGTATGCGCAGATCATTGCATAGGACAGTACGTATCATCTTGTTCATCAGTCAGCATGTGGACAATTTTCCAACAAGATGGAGCACTACCACACTTTGTCAACGTAGTACGGACATTCTTGGACAGAGTTCCCTGGAAGACGGATCGAAGAGTACCACCGTAGATCACATGACCACCAGACCTGATTTTCTCCCCTTGGGATTTGTTAAGGATCAGGTTTACAAGACATCAGTAGGTGATTTGGCAGACATACGATAAACAATTTATGCTGCTGTGGACAATGCTACATCACAGATGCTTCATAACACATGGGTCCAGGTTGAATACTGGTTGGCCATTTCCCGTGCCACTAATGACAGCAGTTTATGAACAATAAGGAAAAAAAATTCCCAGTACATTTTTAACAAAGTTCCAGTGTGTGTGTGTGTGTGTGTGTGTGTGTGTGTGTGTGTGTGTGTGTGTGTGCGTGCGCGCGCGTGCGTGCGTGCGTGCGCGTGTGTGTGTGTATCAAAGACCACCATAGCTCAAAAAGGAAAAGGCAGTGAAGTACCAAATTTAGTGTATAAGTTCAAGGGTGCTACACGAAGACGTTCAGGAAATTCACCCATCCCAAAACCATTTATTACAGTGACTATTCCACTCACACGTGACTTGGCTCAAACGAATCAATCATGTGCCTAACAATTCCAAATTTCAACCAATGACAGCCTTCAATCGCGAAAAATGTATCACAATTATCACCTCCTCTACTTTTCTTAAGTTGTGATCAGGTTAGAGAATCGAGCTGCACTGCCCTACATATGCGCAACAGCTGATGTAATTTGCTGCAACAGAGCTGCTAGGTTCAAATGTAAAAAATGGCTCACTCTCGGTTCGGTGAAGCATCTAATGCTGAAATAGACGAAATAATTCGAAGAGGGAAACCTGAGGACGCAGAATATAACAGGAAATATATTTGGAATCAGTTTGACATATTTTACATATCTAGAACGAAATTATAAATTAACAACAGATACTCCAACTCCTGACATTACCAATATCTTAAAAGCTTGGAGCATCAATATGATAGTCTTATAGGCCGGGCCAATGGATGCTCGTATATGTATACCTGATTTTTTTATATCTGTCGTAAAATTTCATTTTCAAATTGGAAAACCAAGATAAGGAAAGTTTTGCTATATGTGTATCTGATTAAGTTCAATTAATACATTAGAAAAATGGTTTTGTATATATGTTATTCATTTCTTGATTTACCAGCTGAATTACTAAACATATTTCATTGCAAATGTCTTTAAATAAGTGCACGATAATAATTTTCAAAACAAAATAGCAACAGTTTTAAGATGTGATGAAGCGCCATAGATTACAACGTCCTTTAAAGTGGATTCAGAAATACCTAGTATGGGTAACCAGGACGGCAATGGGAATGGGAAGCGAGGCAGCACTGAACATTTTGGTTCACAACAGCCCGGCAACGAGAACGAGAAGGCATATTAACGATAGAAAGTGGAGTTGGACATTGCTATTGGGAATTCGTTTGTTACTTACCTACTGGCCAATGAAATTTTTTCTATCTTGTGACTCGAGAGAATAATTTCTACAGAGAAAAGTCTAATACGCACATGCTGCGACTGGCAACGGGAATAAGGTTAAAACTTGGCCAAGTCTTATTTCCCGTTCCCGGGGCACAAGAAAGCTTTCCATCGGTTGTGAACACTTTGATCTGAATACATGTATTTCAACTTTCTCATTCTGGTTATCGTTACCGGTGGCCGTGATCCAGCCTTTAATCTGGAAAGTCATGTCTCACATACTTCTTCCTCAACCTATAAGCTTTTATGTCTACTGCTTTATTTTTAGACTGTACTTTTTTTTAATATATAATATGTTCTTCCAGGGAGTAATACGTACATAGTTTACTCTTGCATTTAAAGTTAGACATTCTTTAATAATTCAGCCGTTAGTTCTGCTGTTACAATAAGCGGCAGTGTAGTGAATTGTTTTTAAACGTAATGTAAGCAGAAATTACGTTTAGTATGTACTGCATGAAATAATGACATTATGTAGGTGAATCAGTAGTAATCGAAGTTTTGAGCGTAATTACATTCTTGTTCAACTGTTTGTTTTCCCTCGTGTTTGTGAGTAGATGACTGTTATGAAGTTACCCAACATGGCTAAGGTTAAACCATTTAGCAAGTGAAAGTTTTATGAAAATATGTTTACTGTAGTTAAAAACTGAGTGATGTAAGTGGTAAGGTAATCTATCAGAAATGTAAACATTAGCAGCAATGTAAACAGTACTGGTGATTCTACCTAGCCATATAAGTTTTGCCACGATTGTTAATGTGTATAGCACCACATTTGCATAACATTTATTAACTATAATATAGTAAATGCAGAGAACAGATAGTTACTCAAAATGTCCTCCACACAGGCGTGGCTACTTATATATAGCAACACGTATGTACAAATTCGGCACCAAATCAGATCCTTCTCATGTTGAGCAAGCTTTATTCTCGATGATGTTCTATAGTTGGTAATCCAGCAGATTGAGATCTGGACTTCCCGATGTGTGCTGTGTGCTATACACTCGGGAACATTGTCACTGTTGCACGTGTTTAGTCTTATTAGCTGTAGACCTTCCTAATTCAAAGGAAAACTTCATATATAAAGTCAATCCGACACAAACATTAGACATCACGTATTATTTACACCTGACAGAAGAAGTTAAGAAAAGTGATACTCCAACTAGTGTTCTAAAATTATTGGCATTAGAGACAATCCATACTAGATTTCCAGAACACGAATGGCTCCATATTTATACCGATGATTCACTGATATCAAACCGAGATGGAGCAGGGGCTGGAGGCACGTGTCACCTCTTTTCCTATTACAAATCTTCAAGTTATGGAACTACAAACTTTGGTGGAGAAATTGAAGAAATTCGAATGACCCTACAAAATCTTTTGTATAGAATCTCAGATTTTCATCAAGCAGCTGTTCTTTCAGATTCCAGGGCAGTGATTATAGCAATTACTTCCAAGTTGTCACCAAAAAACCAAACAATTATAGAATGTCGGAAAATCCTTACCCATCTAACAGCACTTCAAAACCACCTAGTCTTCCAATGGATACCAGCTCACTGTGGACTGAGTGGTAATGACAAAGCTGATTTTCTTGCAAAAAAGGCTTCCAGCAGTGTACAGAAATGTATAGTTAATCTACCATTTTATGCAGCTAAAAGATTAGTCAACTCTGAATTCAAAAAGAATTATTTCAAAATATTACTATGAAAAATCAAAAAATAAAAGATGGGAACTACGAAACATTCAAACAGTAATTCCTGAGTATCCTCGAAAAACGGCAGTTGCAACCTTCAGGTTGAATACGGGACATGATTGTCTGGCAAAGCATTTGAATAGAATTGGGATACATTCTTCACCAATCAGTCCTCTATGTGATCTGCAAGAGGAAATGGACTAAGACCACCTTCAAATAAACCCGGCCACTTCTAGCGCCCCATCCATCAGTGAAAAATATTGGAGAGCAAGAGAACTAATGACTTCATTGCCAGAAATCCAGCATTAGCTAACAACAAGTCTTATGAGCTGGTGCAGACTTATGATACTATATAACATGGGGTTTTCAACAAGCCTCTCCACCCTGTGTTATTCCCAGTTCCTTAGGCAATGGATCTGTGAAACTTCCAAAATCAAACTATCATTGGTTTTGCGATCCGTTGCCTTAAGCTCCCTTCTACTTTACAAATAGATTGTTATAGATTGGATTGACAATAGTTTGAATTGATTTAACACTGTTACAATGTCACTTCTCATCTTAGACATACTAGTGACTTCTGAGATTAGTACTGTATCAAAACAAATAGCTTGTACAGGGAATTACTAACCAATCTTGATTTTCTGTTAATGTAATTTTTCTTCAACTTTCAGTTTGTGTTCCTTAGTATTGTGTTAATGCCATGCGAATATTTCACCTGTATTAAGTATCTAATTGTTACTAAGTTTGTATAAGTACGCTATATATTCGTGCACGTGTATTCTAAAAAGAATCCTGACGTTTAATGTGCCTACTAACGTTTGTTTGAGTTCACTTCAGTTTAAGGATAACACAAGTTTAGTATGGTGTAATTCGTTCCCGCTAGCTTTCTGTTTCGCAGTGTTTTTTTTTTTTTTTTTTTTTTTCCTCTCCTCCCATTACTATCTTGTCAAAGGCTTTTGTAACATGAAATTGATTCACCTACAGGAATGAGGCGCTGTACAAGGCCGCAACCACCACTACCACCACCACCGTCGCCCCCAGCACGACTCAGGCGCCACCTCCACCACCCCCACCAATTCGTCGGCCCCAGGCTACCGCCGGTGGTGCTACAGGTCCTGGTGGACGGCGTAAGAGGCCGTACAGGAGACGTCGACCCGTGTACGACTATTACTATGACGAGGACTATGAGGATGATCCTGATTACTACGAGGACGATCTTCCGGTAAGACTTCTCTCTGGTTTGTTATTTCAATAATATATTTCGGAAAGTGCAGTCCACTCTGCACAGCTTCTAAACTCTATGCAAAAATAATTAAAAAGGGAATTGGTGTCATCGCAGAGACCAAACTAGCGGAATCCCAGAATGGATTCAGGGAAGGAAGATCATGCAGTGATTGCATATTTGTGTTAACACACATAATAGAGAAACAGAGAATTTAGTATTCCAATCTAGCATTTATGGACTTTGAAAAGGCTTTCGACATGATCGGTAGAGAATAAATTTTTAAAATTATGACAGGAGGATAACCTAAATATCTAGCGAGAGTGGTTCAAAGTATGTATAATAACATGCAGGTATATAAAAATGAATGATGGTGAACACCTCACAAAAATAAATAGTGGGTGAGACAAACTTGACCACTATCACCTACACTTTTTAACGTATACATTGACCATATCATTTAAAAGTGGCAGGAAGTTTTAAATTTTAAAACTAAAAAGAATTGACACCATGCTCTTCGCAGACGATCAAGTAATAATAACATTCAATTTTTAATAAAAATGAGTATATTTAGAGTGATGTAAGAATTTTAATTCTTAAGACAGATCATATATATAAACTCATCAGTAGGTAATGTAGATAACTGCAAGCTCTGATTGTCGACTTTTCCTAACGTCGTTGAATCTTCTCCTGCCCTCTGGTGGTAAAAGTTGGAGTAGACTTGAAGTGGAATAGACATCTCTCGGGTGGGATTCGGAATCGTTCTTCTTTCTTCCTCTGACGTCAGTAGTTGCAACATGGGGTCTAAATAAGGCATATCAAAATTAACAACTTTTTTCTTCAATTTTCCTTATTTAACTTTTTTCTTATTACTTATGATGTACTTTTTTCCCAAATATCTAAATGAAAAGATTCTTGAATTGATTTTAATAGTTGTATCTCTTGTCCAATATTGTGTTAGGAATTCCAGAAATGGTTGGCAACAGCTGATCTATCCATTTGTTTCAGTTTAATACTTCTTTGATGTTCCTGAAGTCTGACTTTTAAATTTCTTTCTGTTTTTCCGATATAAATACCTGTGCAATCTGGACAATTGATTTGATAAATGCCAGATTTTTTCATAATATATACAGAATTAGACAATGGTTTGTTTAGAACATTTTAAACTGTAAAGTTATTTTTGTAGGTTAGTTGTATATTGATGATAATTTCTAGGGCTAACAGCCAGGTCAAATTTGGATAACTACCCAAGCTTTCAGCGACTAACTAGTTCCCCTGAGGATGGTGGCCGAATTAGTCGCTGAAAGCTTGACGTGGCTGTTAGCCCCAGAAGCTATCAGCAATAGCCAACGCCGGGAAAGCTTCAAATCATTAACATCCTCCGAAGACAATTTGCAAAGAGCTATATTTTATATAAATGATATCGCAAGAAGCTATAACCTCAAGATATCAACTGAAAAAACTAGGCCATGGCATTCTAAGGCAATGAACACTTGAGGGCAATAATAACCATACATAATAAAATACTAGAACAAATGGCAATGTTTCAATACCTTGGCTGTAGTGTCTCCTATATGAGAGATGAAGATGTTGATAAGAAGTTACAGTAATTTCAGTATCAATGCGGCGCAATTAAAAGATGCTTTAAAAACGTTACTAAACAGACTAAACTAAAATGTGATAAGGCTATGGCGGTGCCAACAATGATATACGGGAGTGAGACTTGGACGCTCACAAAAGCTCAGTCTCAAAGAGTGACGGCGGTTGAGATAACACTTCTCAGATCTGTAACAGGATACACTTTAAGGGATGGAATAGAAGAAATTGGAGAGAGCATGTGGGGAGAGTGGAGGACTCACGTACATCTAAAGTGACTTTCAAGATACACCAAGAGGCATACGGGATGTGGGACTACCGAGGAAGAGGTGAAGAAACCAAGTAGTATGAAGGTGGAACAAACCAAAGTGCTTTATACCTTGATGATGATGATGTTGTGATGGTGGTGATGATGATGTAGATGATGATGATGAAAATGCTGACATAACACTTTCCACATTTGTACTTCCCAGGAACATATTTAAAAAGTACCTAGTAAAAATCTAATCACGTGAAATCCCAAAAGATTCGTTCTCTCTCTCTCTCTCTTTTTAAACGCTGTATGGTTGGACATTCTTTTAGGGGTAACTTAGATTGACTATTGAGCTCATGGCCCAATAGTCAACAGCCTCCTGATAATTTACGCTCTCGGTAAGTGTTGCCAACACAAACTCAGTTGCTAGTTTCAGTGTTAATATTCGCAATTAAAGATATCTCCACACAAAATTTCTCTGACCAAAGTATCGATACAGTAACAACAGTACGATTCGTGTGCATCTATTCCATCTCTAATAACAGTACATTTGTTTATTGTAACGAAAAGGAAATTCCAGAAACTTTTAATTTTAATAATTGTACGTTACAAAGTTGGCCATTACATTTTGTTCAATGAAGTTGCATATCATTATTTGACTAAAAATAAATCTAAAAGCTAAGTAGTTGCTGTTTATGGTGCATAACCTTAATTTACTTATGGTTTATATAAGACCGCCTCCGATTGGTAGCGCGCTTGCCTCTGGCACGGAGGACTCGAGTTCGATCCCCGGTACCAGCATGGGGATGTTTCCCCCGCTGGGAGGTCTGGCACGGGGTGCACTCAGCCTCGTTAGGTCCCGGGAGGACCAATTGAGGAGCTACTTGTTAGAGAAGTAGCGGCCCCAGGCCGAGAAGGCTGCCGAGAGGGCTCGGTGGCCTGATCACGTCCCACCCTACAGTACTGCACCCACTACGCCTAGTGGGCAGAGGTGGGGGACGCAGCGGCTGGGCGGCAAGCCTTAGCCCTTCATGGGCTGTTGCGCTAGGGGTTTAGTTTTTTTTTTTTTTTTTTTTTTTTTTTTACAGGATAACCGTGTTTATTGACATGCAGCTGTTAAAGCTAGCTGTATAGTTCCAAACTGATTTAACGGTACAGATATGCTATTTATAGCAATCCATTAAACTTCAGAAGACCTTGGTTGATAAAAGTACAACTAAGGTTATTTAATATATTCCGTAAGTAGTTTGTTTTTATAGATAGTTTTATTATCTTCTGATCCTATTATTCTCTAAAACAGTCAAACCAAATCCAACTCGAGTTGTGTTATTCCTTAGGCAAAATCACTCGTCACTTGCAGTCACTCGCCATTTTTTCGGAAGAAACAACCTCTAGTTAGATTACTTATGAAAAACAAAGCGGTGTCCAAGATTTTTCTCAGCATGCGATAGATGTTCTGTTGAAACTAGCTGTATCATATTCCAGTAAAATGGAAAGTAAAAGGGCTGATTCACGTTCTTTAAAAGTTGAACAGCAAGCATCAAACAACTTAACCTTCTTTATCTGATTACCCTCCCTTTATGTAGGACTGACACCCCCTAGGACTTGCAAGCCTGTGCCTAGGGTGAAATGCCTGTCGGGGAGCAGACGAACCTATGGACCGCACAGAGTGAAGACCTGAAAGCGGGTGGTCGGCCTAGCACCAGATATGAGAGTGAGGAAGAGGATGATATGAAATACAGGCGAAATGGATGAGTTGAAAGGCAATGATGGATCAGTTAATTGAGTGAGTGGCGGGGTAAATCGGAGAACCCGGAGACAACCGATCCAGACGCCGTTTCGTCCGCCACGAATACCACATGCGGGGTCCCTGGGATCGAACCCGGGCCACCTTGGTGATGGCGAAAGGTCTAACCACTTGACCACGGCGCCGAGACGAAATTATTTAGTCATACATTTAAACCTAACACAAGGCGACTTGTAATAACCAAATGTACATATATTTACTCGAAAATAAGACCCACCAAGTTTAGCGGACGAATTTTAGAATGTGTGTGTGTGTGTGTGAGAGAGAGAGAGAGAGAGAGAGAGAGAGAGAGAGAGAGAGAGAGAGAGAGAGACAGACAGGCTGTAATTCCTAGAAAAGACAGTTCGCGAAGAAAGGAGCATAGAGTTAGACATTGACCTTCACTCATTAGTAGCTTCAACCCTGCTTTCTTCTTACTAATAAAACAATATCTTCGGTTGCAAAGCAGCAACTTTATTGAAAGTGAGTTTCTCTTGTACTTCTCTTTGTTAGCGGTAACATGAATTCCGAAAAACTCTCACAGTGGGTTTAAGCAAGACGTTTTGGAATTCGCTGAAAAAAATGTTGTACGAGCAGCAGGTCGAGAGCATTTGGTGCAATCAAACATGATTCGCTACTGGAGAAACCAGAGAGATAAACTTAAAGCTGCAAAACAAGGAACTCAATCTTTTCGTGGCCTTAAGAAAGGCCGTGATTGTGAAGTGAATTATGCAGTGACGGACTGGGTGGAAAACAGATTGTCCTGGAACTTTGTGCGTAGTTTATAACATGAACACTCTTAAGTGTGCAAAGTATTAATTATATTATTATAAAAATATATACAAAATTCAAATTTCAGTCAAGGTCCCTTAAGTTTTTTACTTTCTCTAGACACATTATCGCGCCCAATAAAATCAAGAAAATCGCAACGAACAGCCATTTTGTACAAACAATCGATCCAACACTTGACGTCAGAGTTGACCACAATCAACTGCCTCTTTAACTTCGATCATTGCCATGCTTTGAACAGGACAAATGTCGAACTGATAAAGAATGGTGCACATGGCCATTCCCTGGAAGTGGTGAAGCTGCAGTCAGTGCCGCTTGAAGTATTATGTGGACTGTTGTACGACCTTGCAGTTTCTGTAGAGAAAGGCAAGCGGGCCAAGGATACGCACAGAGATCAGTCTCGTGTCAACTGTTTCCAAAGGACCGGCTCCTCCAAAGTATACAGGAAATATTGTATTCCACTCAAAAATTCGATATCGAAATGTAACTGGAAACACCTATACCTTTTGAAGCCTCCTGAACCCAGAAAAATTAGATTAGGCCAAGGCTAGAGTCTCTATGTATTATTATTAATTATTAAGTATTATTATTAATTATTAAGTATTATTATTATTATTATTATTATTATTATTATTATTATTATTATTATTATTATTATTATTATTATTATTATTATTATTATTATTATTATTATTATTATTATTATTATTATTATTATTATTATTATTATTATTATTATTATTATTATTATTATTATTACATATTTTTTAAAGTGGCATGTTCCATTGCTAAGTGCAATACTACATGCCATGTTCATCAGCTTGGGCAGCAGTCATATCTTTCTTTCTTCATCATTATCAGTCACATATATACAAATGATAACACAAATATACAGTGTTAATATATGGTTTTACACTTAATAACTATTGTGCATGGTTATCTTCCTTTTAGTTTCTAGAAGGTTACCTACTTTACTATAGCTTAGTGACAATATTTAAGGTAATATTATTTCCAACCTATGGCTGTATTTGTTAGCAGTACTTCCTAAATTCGGTCAAATGAATTGCTTACGGATACTGAGAACTCACCTTTAAAGTTTTAAGTAATTTCTGGTGTGTGTGTGTGTGTGTGTGTGTGTGTGTGTGTGTGTGTGTGTGTGTGTGTGTGTGTGTGTGTGTGTGTGTGTGTGTGTATCTCTATGTGTGTATGTCTCTGTGTGTATACCAGGTGAGTCAGCGCGCCTTATTTTTTTGGAAGGTAGGCCACCCATCAAACGGCATGTGCGCCTTAGTATTACTAAGCGCTTACTAAAATGTATTGCTTGACGTTCTTAAAGAGAGGAATGCGCAAAATTGAGAGCAACAGCGGTTTAAAGGACAGAGCGTACTCCTCGCTAAAGTACACCTCAAAAACATACGACTCGTTTACTGAGAGCGAATTCCGGTTTCCGGCCGATTTTACAAACTTTTTATTAGAGTATACATAGCAGCGTAATTCAGTAAACGCCTCTGATAAAATAGACCTATCATATGAGTAGATTAACAACGTCAGCTAAAAAGAAAATGGCGGATTCTTGTACTTAGAGCAGGGGTTGGCTGCCAAAAATTACGAACAATTTAGACACGCCTCATTCATCATGGACCCGTACAGTCAAAACGGACATATTATTAAAGAACAGCTTATTTACATTTTTGCGTGAACTACGCCTCGTGCATCTCAATTAATATGCATAACAGCTTTTGCCATTTAAGTAAGAATATTAAAACGCCTAGTAAATGCTTAAAACTGTCTTAAAAGGCTAAATCAAACAAGAAAACTTGTGAGGTGGCAATGGCCTAGCGCCAGACATACAAGTCCTACTATTGCACGCGGTACGTACTTTCAGTCAAGTCTCGAAATAGCTGAATAGGATTGTGACGTGTACTCTCCGGTAGCCCCCAATGACACAGGTTCGAGTCTCAGCGTTGTAAATATTTTTTTTATGTTCATCAAAACTTGGAAACCGAATTCAGAATAATCTAATTATAAAGTCCCTGAGGGTTTAGGACATTATAATTTAAATCGTTTTTGGTTCTCCCCCATTGGACTGGCATGATGTAGTGTGTTGCGAATGCCGACCCCTGCGTTCTCCACACGTATGCTGTCGCACGATATTTTGTGCCAGTCTTTCATTATGTATTCGACAGACGAGTACGTAGATATACTTTTGATCTACGGAGAAGCAAGAACAAATACACCAGCGGCTCAGCATCTATATCGGGAGAGATATCCGAACAGGCGACAACCAACAGCAAACACCTTCCGGAATGTTGAAAGGCGTCTGCGTGTAACAGCGTCACTTGCAAGAATGCCTCCTCATAGACATGCACCAGCAACATCGGGTGTTAATGCAGAAGCAGTTTTGAACGCCACCCAGAACAATCCACATACTAGTACACGGTCAGTTGCTCAGGAGGATAACATCAGCCAATCTTCTGTAGTGCGAATATTGAACACTAATAAAATCCATCCTTATCGTTTGCACGTACACCAAGCACTTCACGGGAGAGATTTCGAAGCTCGAGTAACCTTTTGTGAATGGTTGCTGGAGCGAGAAGCAAGTGATGTGGGATTCGCATCCAGGATATCACGATTCCAGAACAATGGAACTGAAAATCGCCACAATATACGCTATAGGAGTGTTGATAATCCTCATTGGGTAAGGGAGGCAGCATTCCAAGAGCAGTGGGGTGTAAATGTCTGGTGTGGAATCTTGGGAGACCACCTTGTTGAACCATTATTCTTCGAGGGGCATCTAACAGGAGCACGCTACCTGGAATTCCTCCGTAGCTCGCCCCTTATTACTAGGGAATGTGCCACTGCAGGGGCGAATGACGATGTGGTTTCAACACAACGGCGCTCCTCTGTATCGGTCGAGGATCGTCTGCAATCATTTGAATGCTGCACATCCTGGTCATTGGATAGGAAGACAAGGACCAGTCTCCTGGCCTGCCAGATTACCTGATCTGACACCCCTTGACTTCTTTCTCTGGGATTATTTAAAAGAACCCATTTATGCAGAGGAGCATGGGCAATCTAGAAACCCTTCGTCAGCGTATTACAGTGGCTTGTAGATCTGTTCAACCCACCATGCTACACTGAGTCAGGGGTTCCATAATTATTATATCACAGTATGCATATGATATAGCTGTTCTTAGTAAAGGTGACAGTATCACAGCAATTAACAGTCTCCAAGAATATGTATTCAACGCAGATGAATGGTGCGAAAGGTGGAGACCACTTTAGTTACACTTACCTACAAACCAAAAATTAGCAAGCACACAATCAAATTAAATAATGAAGATATTCCTCAAGTTGGGTGTGTCAAATACTTAGGACTAACATTAGACAAAAATTGACTTGGAATGCACGCATCTCTATATTTTCTAAACTAATCCACATAATTTACCAACTTAAATATCCCATCAAAGGGAGTTCACCGCTGCTACTACATCTCAAAAGGCTCGAATAGTTCAGTCTAATCAAACTTATGTGGATGTATGTATGCTCTATTTGGGGCTCAGCTTCTGATTCACAACTCAAAAGAATACAGACTTTCCAAAATCGGGGCTCGGCTTCAAATTCACAACCCAAAAGAATACAGTATTTCCAAAATTGGGTTCTTCGCATCATAACAGATGCTCCTTGGTATACCTATCAGCAATTTCGCACTTCATAAAGACCTCCACACTCTTACTAACTAAATTAAAAAAAAAATTAAAAATAAGTTTAAAATGTGGGTCGCTATATGCTGGTTTTGAAAGACGAACACTTCTTGCACGACCTCGAGAAACAAAGGGATGACGACCTCTATAAAATAATAAAGTATTTAAAAATGGACCCAAAAGCACATATCTCAGGAATATCTGATGCCCCAAGAAATTTTATTTCTGTTTTAAAGAGATTTGCATTCTTCGTGCAGTAATTGTGTGTCTATCTCTTATAATTTACTACTAAACAATTATAGAAAATCTTCTCTGAATGAAGCTGATTTCACAGACTGTTTGCAGAAAATTCAAGACAGGAAAAACATTAAATTATTTTGTTCTTTAACGGTGCTGTCAATTGCAAGGATCACATCAGCGTCGTCGGTCGCCGGTCACCGGTGTGTGTGTGTCGCAGGAGTTCCTTTACATGCCAGTAAATCTACTGACATGGAGCTGTCGTTTTTAAGAAACACTTAAAAACCATCGGTCTGGGCCGGATTTGAACCCGCGACCTTAGGATTAGCAGGCCAGCGTCTAACCAACTGAGCCACCAGACCGACTTCAAGACAGGCAGTTTGATTGTCATCTTAAATATAATATAGTAATATAATATAGTAATTTAATCAAAATTGTAAGAACCTTTTTGGAAAATCAAAGGATGCCATTTCTCTTCATATAAACCAGTTTGAATATCTGCGTGTTGCATCTTTGGAAAATGCTGAAATTAAATATGAAGTCTAGTACTTAAACTTTTTACTTTCTCTACTGGTAAGTAGGGGAAGTATTGTATTCCACCCAAAAATTCGATGTCGAGATTTCACTGGAAATATATGTTTTGAGGCCCCCTGAATCCAAAAAAAGCATTTTTAGAAAAAGGTCCGCGTGTGTGTGTCTGTGTGTCAGTCTGTGGACAGCATAACTCAAAAACGAAAAGTCGGTTAAAAACCAAAGTTGGTATTTAAGTTTAATGTCTTTCAGGGATGCGACACGAAGATTTTGAAGAAAATAGCCCCACCCTAAACTACCCTTTACATGGAAAATGTTTTGAAAATTTTGATTTTCTTGAAAATGGCTCTAACGATTTTGATTAAATATGAGATATTTTGATAACAAATGAAATGTATATCTTTAATTTTCTGGCTATAGCCCCTGTAGTCGTATTTACTCTGGACGACTTTTGCATAACTGGTAAACCGTTAGAGATAGACCAAATCATACTACACAAAAAATGTAGATCTTGCTAAAATACACAATTTATGTGTCAATAAATTTTCTTGTAGGGTGAACCATTTCGGAAATACTCCTTGTTATGTGTGTGAGTTTCGGAAAACTTAGAACTTTCGTGAAATGGGTCATCGTTGTTGGAATCAGTAGGCCAGCGTCTAACCAACTGAGCCACCCAGACGGACGAAATGTATATGTCAATATTACTGAAATGATGTATTTGTTCAAATAATAATATTCAATTTTACATAATCAAGGAAACAGAAAAATGAAATAATCGAAACCACGTATTTTTGGGTTAAAAATACTCACATAAAGGGTCCTTTTGCTAATAGTGCACATTATTATCATCATGATTATTATTACTATTGTTATTGTTATTATTATTATTATTATTATTATTATTATTATTATTATTATTATTATTATTATTATTATTATTATTATTATTATTATTATTATTATTATTATTATTATTATTATTATTATTATTATTATTATTATTATTATTATTATTATTATTATTATTATTATTATTATTATTATTATTATTATTATTATTATTATTATTATTATTATTATTATTATTATTATTATTATTATTATTATTATTATTATTATTATTATTATTATTATTATTATTATTATTATTATTATTATTATTATTATTATTATTATTATTATTATTATTATTATTATTATCATTACTGTTGTTATCATCATGCTCATCGTCCATTACGAGCTAAAACCATAGTAATTGTTTTTATATACAAACAAATGAAAGTCTTCCTCTTCATTTTTGTAAAACAATAGCGTTCTTTTGTAGATTACCAGGTTGAAATAATACTAATGATCTCCTTGTCACAAATGACAGCTGAACCTGTCATCCCACCCACCAATACTTATGGCGCATGAATTTGTCGCCTACACTTCCCTTTTCCCTCATTTTAGTAACGCAAGCCGGTACGTCTTCCAACCTCCCCTCCATCCGAATTTGGCCGCTGTTCAACGAAGGTGAGAACACGCGACGTGCCAAATCTCTTACAAATTAAACTTTGCATGACGTTTTAACATTAAATTATAACTAAATTCATTCGAATTAAGGTATAAATGCATTAGGGTATTGTTCACACAATGTTTGTGCGACAGTCAAATAATAATCCATTTATATCCATTCGTCAGGAAGCTAGATGGAGCCAAATATTTGACACAAATTATGTGAAACGGTTCTTTATTGACATCAATTGTATTGGACATGTTTGTTGCACTCATCATGTAGAATCGCTGGTTAACGTATGGCCGAAGCAATACCTTCCACTGGTATAGGCATGTGCACCATTTTTTTAAATAAAAATGCTTTTGGATTCAGAGGACCTCAAAACATTTTGGGCGAAATCTTGACTTTTTGTGAAATGCAATACTTCCTCTAAGTGGAGAGAGAAAGGGAGACTGTAATATGAGTCAGAGGGGGAGAAAGACAAAGGAAAAGAGAGAGGATAAGAAAATGAGAAAAGAGACAGTAGAATCTCCACAGTTAGCTCAAAAGCACGACTTCTGCTAGTGGGCAAATTAAACTAATTTCTTTTAAACTAAACCAGGTGTCATTGTATTTTTACAGGGGCAGCAAGGAGGTGCAGCAGCGGCTCCGCCCCCACCTCCACTTCGGCGGCGCAGGAAGCGCCCAAGGCCACAACAAAGACCCCAGCCAGCGCAGGAATACGAGGAACAATCTGAACCTGTCCAGGAGTCCGCTCTGGTGATGACTGGAGACTCGAAACCTAGATCTTCCTCTTCAGTGTACGCTCGTCCAAGGGTTCCACCCAAGATCCGTCGCCCTGTGCCCTTGAATGAACGTAGCAAGTATGACTACAAGAAGTCTGGGATGCCACTGTTAGATAGTGCTGAAGATACTCGGCCTGCAAAGTCTCACTCATCAACCGCTGCTCCACCTGCAGACGATTATTATGACGATGAGGAGGAGTATATACCTCCAGCCCGGGCAACACAGGCATCCAAACCCAGAAACCCTGATTACTATCCACCATCTGCTTCTAGCGATCGTGAGGTCCCAAGGAGGCCCGTCATGACACCTGCAGGTAGACCTCCTCGTCGTAACCGCCCTCAAGCACCCAGAAGACGGCCAGCAGACACCGTTCTACCTCTGGAGGACGCCGGTGATGACTATTACGACTCCTACGAACAGGATCCTCCACCACCACCTCCCCCAAGAAGGCGTCCCGCTAATGGCAGGAAGCGCGTGCCAACAGGCTCAACGAGGCAAGAACCAGAGCCTTACTATCGGCAACCTACAAGAACACAGGTTGAGGACGACTATCCACCTCCGAGGAAGCAAGCGTCCACATACCCTCAGAGAGGAGCGGGCAGATACGAGGACGAAAAGGAAGACCTTCCAGTTCCTGCTCCCAGACCGGCATACATTAGTACAGTTCCTACCAGCTCTGGTTCAGTGCGACAGGTGCACAGAAAGAGGATTCCTCCACCAGAAGACGACTACGAGCCTTACAACGGAAGACCTTCCTCCCAGGGTAGTAGAAAACAGACAACTCAGCGCCAGCCACCACCGGCGTCTTACGAGGACTCTGCCGAGTACTACGACGATGACGATGTTGAAGAGCAGCCCGTCCAGACATCCTCCAGGCCACGGTCTAAACAGCAGTCTGTTTACAAGTCCCCTGTACCAGCCACAGCACAACCTGTACCCGTTCCAAGGCCAAGTTCAGTATCTCCAGTGAGCAAGGAGGTAGAGGAGGAGGAAGATATTATATTGACCCCTTCCCGAGCTCCCAGCAGACCGTTCTTGCCCAGCAGGGGAGGTAACCCCACGTTACCAAGAGGTCTGCAGCCGCTGGGTGCGAAAGCAGAACCCAAATCTTCTTCGGGCTATCGAACCAGAATCGACGATTCCCAATCCCCTACAGCACCCGAACCCCTTAGTTCCAAACCCTCCAAGGAGGGAGAAGCACCCAAGTTTCCGACAGACTTCCGATCTGGTGGCAGTGACATCGCTTCAGCGAGACCCAAGACGCAGTCCGGCGGAGACGACCTAGGCGCCAGGACAAGTGGTAAGTATAAGTCTTCTAGTGCTCGTCCAGAGCCGGCGAAGAACGATGATCTTTCTAACGCGAAGACTTCACCACCGCTGCAACAGAAGCCAGTGAAGACGCCTTTGCCGCCGATCATCAAGAACGATCAGCCACCACCACCCCCGGCCAGGACCAATCTTGCAGACATTGAAGACTACGACGTGTCCCTGAATGACGCCTTGCACCCGACCTTACAGTCCACGAGGAGCGTCGCGACGGGTATCGTCTCTTTCCCGCAGCTGGCACCTTCCAGACCGCAGTCATTTAGGAGTAAGGTTTCATCACCATCTCTCGACTAATATCATCTTCATCACTGTCATATAACATCAAGTTTAGGTGAAAACGTTTAGACTGATGTGTCTCTTCTTGCTCAGCAGGTTCTGGCAGGGGAGGAAACCCTCTGGCTACAGCAGCCTCACAGCGGCAGATCACCAGGGCACCCTTCGAGCCTGAAGTAGGACAGACATATCTACAACCAGCAAGAAAGAGACAGCAGCAGTACAGCGAGGTTGACCTTGCACCTCCTCCAATACAGCAACAACAATACCGTGTTGACGGCAGGCCACTGTCACTAGGAGGATCAGAAGAACAAGAAGAAGACAGACTTTATGTCAGTCCATCTCGTGGCTACTCCAGAGATTACTGAGTGACTGTAAACAGTGTAAATACACGAGAGTTTAGAACACAGAGAGTGATGTAGGCTCTCATTTGTCAATGGTTGTTTCTCGGATGTTGTTGATCTTGCAATATCAGTTTCTGTACTTATATTCTAAACAAGCATCAATTTTACGAAATTTATTGCACCATTCTGACTGATATAACGTAGTTCACAATAAATGAGTAGCGAACCACAATAGGAATGACAAAGTTAAAATGCATATAATAAGTAAGAATTATTGAGTGTTTATATTGAGTTTTATTTATGGACGTTCTTTAACTGCTGTGGTTCTCAGCGTTCCATTCTATATAGTCATGAGAAGCTGCATACGTATGCTCAGAGGTCTCTTTATAAGTCTTGAAGTTCTTTTACTGCTGTAAGTCTATGACACAGGACCACTGGTTTTACTTCCCATCCAAAGGAAGCCATGTTAAGGATTTTTGTGCCTGAAAAAAATTCATCACCAACCACCAGGTTTGAACTTGCGACCTTGGGAACACAGAGGCTAGCATATTACTCCTAGATCATGGAGGATGACAGAATAATTATTGAGATTAGTAACACTGAAGCAACCACAAAAGTTATAAATTACTTGTATGTTATAAGGGGAAAAAATATTACTATCCACAATCCAGAAGTCATCCCTGAAGCCCCCGCAAGACAACTGTGGTGAAATTAAATCAAAAAGGTGAGTCAATTAATAATACTACAGAACACTTACTTATATTTTACCAGAACATGTTTTGAAGGTTTGACTTTTATTCATTATCAACCAGACATCGATAATGATAATGAAGGAAAGTCAAACCTTCAAAACATGTTCTGGTGAAATATAAGTAAATGTTGTGTAGTGTTAATAATCGACTCACCTTTTTGATTTAAATTGATTATTAAAACATTGTTTTCAAACTTCCAAGAAAGAAGATGGCCGTGGTGAAGTTCAGACTGATTACAGGACATGACTACCTGGCTAAACATCTGAATAGAATAGGAATTCTTGAAAACCCCAGCCATCTACTGTGCAATAAACAAGAGGAAATGACAGAAGAACAGCTTATTACTCGTGACAAACTATCCACCATCAGTTCCATTGAATAAAACTAGTGGAACACCCAAGGGCTAATGGTTTCAGTGTCAATGGCCTGGCAATAGACGACGACAACAACAACAATAACTTGTATATTATGATTTGGGTCAGTTTTCTTTGCCACTTTTCTTACCTGTAATGTTGTCACAAAATGCACTAAAGAGCCTCTCCTATTTCTTTCAATCACTCCTAGTGTTAACCACAGGACTCATTGCTTGCTAGCTATCGAACACAGGATTCTTCTTTTATCTCATGCTGATGCTTGCAGATCACACTGAATAACCAGCGCTGCATGCCACATCCCAAAGAACTACTCACTCAGCAACTGACTGTTGCAAGCACACTCAATATACAGTCGCAGGAGCTTCCAGAGGGTTCACGAGAGATGGTGAGGAATTATCCATAAATATTTCCTTCAGTCTCAACAAAGCTTCTGGAATTTCAGTCAGCCAGCATCTCTCTAATAATCAGGATCTTGCTAGCACTGACAGATACTCCCTGTGGAACACTCTTCTTCAGTGTATTTTGTAACAATGCTTCACTTCTCTCTTTTAAAATAAAAATTAATAGCATGTTTCACAATCATGTCATTCATCATTAGGTTTTGAACCTTTATAAAGCTATCATGAAATGAGGCAATCGCAAGTTACCCTCCACATGGGCAAAGTGTGACATCCTTGTGCGGGTACAATTTCAGCACAAAATGCACTGCCTACAGTGCATAGTATCTCTTGAATATGTTCATTAGTTCCACGCAGTAAAAGGCCTGCAGCATGAAAATCTAAATATTCACATATTGCTGAACTTGTACAAGAATTTGAGAGTGAATATTTCACTGCAAATGGTGACAGTACTGAATGTAAGTTATGCAAAAACTTATCTACTACATTTCTATGTTGACTGTACCTTGCCTCCTCTGTGTTGTGATAATGTGACAGACTGACCCCTCTCACCTCCTATAGTTCAAACCCCACAACTTTTTGTTTCCTGTACGAAGCTTTGGTCCCTGTTCATCATCTTCCATTTCTCTGCTTACTTGCATCATTAAGGTTACTGCCACTAGATGATGGATTATTCACCATAGTATTGCCATCTACTGGAAGTAACACAAACCTATTATAAATCAATTGCCCATATTTCAAAATTCAATAGGTGATGTAAGAACATGAATGTATGAATACAATGACATAGATGCTGCTGCAGCTGGTAGTATGACTGTCTTTTTTGTTGTTGTTGTTGTTGTTGTTGTTGTTGTTGTTGTTGTTGTAATATCATATCTGATGGAGAATACTGAAACGGGTGAAATGATGCTCAAATGAGCCTGACTCCTTAGAGCTTTAAGTTACCCAACATTCATCTTCTCAGAATAAGGGAAAACGGAAAAAAATCTTAACCGGATAACTTACCCTACGCGAGATTCGAACTCGCGACCTCTTGAACATGAGGCAGACACTCTAACCATTGCACTACAGAGGCAGGAGTAGTATGACTGTGAAATGTTAATCAGTTGTTATGATTGTTGTAAAAATTAACAATGGAAAAATGAATACATTTTGTGAACAAAAAATAATTATTCATTATTAAGTTTTTCAAAATATATATAAAAGTATACTAGCTTTTTTTTATTAACATGTTTTTTTTTATTAGTGTTATATCGGACAGTGAATGAATGAAATGGGTGAAATGATGTTCAAATGAGCCCAAGGTCTATAGAGCTTTAAGTTACCTGACATTCATCTTTTCAGGATAAGGGAGAACCTCAGAAAAACCTTATCTGGATAACTTACCCTAAGCAGGATTCGAACTGGCGACCTCTTGAACATGAGACAGACATGCTATTCACCACACTACAGAGGCAGGCAAAGTATACTAACCAAAACAGAGGCCAAAAAACTCCTTGCAGGTGGTTGGGTCTAAGAGAATCATTTCATGGCTTCATAAGGCTTTTGGCTTTCCTCTTGTGATTCTACATAGAGACCATCAGAAATCCGCAACCATTGCTTCATTCCAGTGGCCCTGATATTTCTGATCCATTTTTCGTTTCTGTTCAGCATATTTGATTGAATTGAGCAGGGTTTTCATAAGTCTCCTTCATGGAAACTGCATGACCAACAGGAATAGAAGGAAGATGGTTGCTTTTGTGAAGTAATACAGCTATCAAATTAGCTACGAGAAATTTATGAATAGCCTCCATTCCATCGGAAGTGGAAAAGTATCCGAATGTGGAATAGGCCGTTTAGCAGGTGGAAAATTTGGATATTGAATTTTTCTACTTTTTTACATTGAAGAAACTTAGCAGTAATAGTAACCGCTTTTTAGAGAGCACCATATTTTTATGTTTTGGCAGTTACATTGCTCTCTCACAACCCCCAGAATGTCTGGAGGACCATACCTGTCGTTGGTTTACGGGTATCACTGACCTGACTGGGAGAATTATCCAAGTAAATTCACCGACCATATCCTCTGATTACCAATCAGAGGACGTATTACATGCCATGACAGGCCAGCATGTTAGTGGTTAAGGTTTTATAGAGACATTAGAGAAATTAGAGAAA
Organism: Tenodera sinensis; assembly: GCA_030765045.1. NCBI lineage: Eukaryota > Metazoa > Arthropoda > Insecta > Mantodea > Mantidae > Tenodera > Tenodera sinensis. Next base: position 52,938,577 of record CM060968.1, read on the forward strand.
TGGAGAGGTTGGAAAAATAAAGACTCCCTAGCCCTCAGGAACCCTAATAGCATAGGGGTCGGAAGAGAACAAGAGATGACCAAGGTAAGGTCAGATAGAAAAGCTACTGTGAGGAGCAAAACACCAGTAAGTGGAAGTAATGTTCTCCTCAGCTTGGGTACCTTGTGGTCGCCATTCACATATCCCCTAGACGGAGACCCCTGAAGTTAATAAGAATAATTTTATAGAGTATATACACAAAATCCAAAATACACATTTTATTTATCATGCTAATACAGTAGAGTCCCGCCAATCCAAACCCCACTAATCCGAAATCCATCTAATCCATACAGGGCCAGGAAAAACCGCCAAATTTGTTTTGAATTTTAAAATAGGAAAAAATAAAGATTAAGATTAAACTAGTTTTTCCAAGTAAAAATGTAGATTTATTAGCACAGAAAAACATGAAATAAACACTGTAGGATTATACAGTGAATCTGTCAGCTACCTTAAACACAAAACTAAAAAATGGAAGGCCTAGACCAGGCCTAACAAATCTTACTCGGAAGGTGCGAACAGAGTAGTCCCTCCCCTTCTTAGCTGCATACACACACATTAGAAGGAACCCATTTTCCCTTTGGTATTCCCCAGTTTTCCACCTACGTGGTAACAAAGGGAGAGGAAATAGGGGAATGTCTTCACACCTGGTGAGTGCAGTTTGTCAGGCCAGGTCTAGACCTACTAACAATGTGCATATGTCAGGCCAGGTCTAGACCTACTAACAATGTGCATAACAAAGTTTGAGTACAAGTCCAATTTCTTTATGTTAATAAGAATAAACAAAATATAAAACCAAATCAACACTTAAGAAGTGAAGTCAATATGCCCGCCCATTTCTAACACCCCATCCATCAGTGAAAAATATTGGAGAGCAAGAGGATTAATGACTTCATTGTCAGAAATCCAGCATTAGCTAACAACAACTTTTTTTCACTGATAAGCCTGCCTTTAGCTGGAGTCAATCAGAGGCTCTCGTCAAACCACATGTAGAGCAAAAGCCATAGATTGTTTATTTTTTAGCCATTCTCGTAGTATAACAGAACAAGAGTTGTAACAGGTGTATGTGGAGTGCATGGCTTATCCTGGTCCCCTATATTCATACCAAAATAATGCAGATACACAATCTTCAGGTGTCAGGTTAGATTTCTGTGATGAAAATGTTACTTAACCAGAAGCATAAAGTTATTCACTGAATTTACGCATATCGTGGCATTTTAATACAGTTTACACCTTAAAAGATTTAAGACACCAGAAATTCTGCACTGATTGCAACAGAAAAAATCTGATGTGTTGCACTCACATGACTTTCTCTACTCTTGTACTAACCATTCTTACAAACTCTTATTCATATATCTTCTTCGTGTTAATTAAGAGAAACATTTGTACAAATTATCTTATTGCTTATTTCCTTGTAGGTGCAAGGGGAATGTTAGAATACAGTAGGCTTTGTGCGTTAGTCAAATGTTTTAAAGCTTTGAGATTCTGTTGTCTTTGCACATTTAACATATAAAAATCTGATGTGTTGCACTCACATGACTTTCTCTACTCTTGTATTAACCATTCTAACAAACTCTTATTCCTATATCTCCATGTTAGTTAAGATAAACATTCGTACAAATTATCTTATTGCTTATGTCCTTGTAGGTGCAAGGGAGATACTAGAATACAGAAGGCTTTGTGCGACAGTCAAATCTTTTTGACCTTTGAGATTCTGTTCTCTTTGCACGATTAACATATAAAAAAATGAACAATGTTGTTGCATTTCGCTAAGTTCTAAGTTTTCCGAAACTCACACACATAACAAGGAATATCTCCGAAATGGTTCACCCTACAAGAAAATTTATTGAGACATAAATTGTGTATTTTACCAAGATCTACAATTTTTGTATAGTATGATTTGGTCTATCTCTAATTGTTTACCAGTTATGGGAAAGTCGTCCAGAATAAATACGACTACAGGGGCTATAGCCAGAAAATTCAAGATATACATTTCATTTGCCATAAAAATATCTCAAACATATGACATTTTAATCAAAATCGTTAGAGCCATTTTCAAGAAAATCAAAATTTTCGAAAAAGTTTCCATGTAAAGGGTAGTTTAGGATGGGGCTATTTTCTTCAAAATCTTCGTGTCGCATCCTTGAAAGACATTAAACTTAAATACCAACTTTGGTTTCTACCCGAGTTTCCGTTTTTGAGTTATGCTGTCCACAGACTGACAGACTGACAGACTGACACACTGACACACAGACCTTTTTATAAAAATGCTTTTTTTGGACTCAGGGGGCCTCAAAACATAATTCCGGTGAAATCTACACATCGAATTTTTGGGTGGAATACAATACTTCCCCTACTTACCAGTAGAGAAAGTAAAAATAACTTATACTCACACCAACAATATGAATGTTTATAACCTATAAACAGCTGAAGAATATTATGTTTTGTGAGTCGATAGGTGTGCCAATTTCAAAAATAAAATTTTCCCCAAACAAAAAATGTAGACTCTAAAAAAGTAACTTGTTACTTTATTTCCAAAACAAGAGCTGCATAATGATTTTTATGATTATTTATTAATTCAGCAGATGGAAATTCATAAGATCCAGCTAGTTTTGGGTCCGAAACATTTTCCTTTTTGGCCAGTGATACCTAGCATAATTTTGGAATTAAGATTTATAATAATTTATATAATTTTACATTTTAGAAAATTATAACAAAGGTTTAATACAACACAAAACATATTTGTATTTAATACATTTTTGAAGTTAAAAAATATATCTGGGAAACAATATGGCAAATTTAAGAGTTTTAAATATTTAGGGCATCCTACAAATGACTCAATTTTTTTTTGAAAATTATCCTTTTTCCTGGGGAGTGGGAGTTTTGAATCAAAACATTGCATTTACTTCATAGCATAAACTGCCAATAAAAAATAACTCATTGCTTTAAATCAATCTACAGCTTTTGGCACCAACAACCAACCATTGACAAATTAGAAATTGTACATATATAATTTTAGGGAACTGTGTGCAATATATTAGTGAGGTTATGATGTGAATGTATATAGCAATTCTGTGTTCTAAATGTGACATCCATTCACAGTTCTAAATCATTTAAGTGACAATGTACTTATTCAGAATATTTTAAAAGTTTTGATTTGAAAGACTGTGATATGAATATGGTAACTTCTGAGTTAATATATGAAACCCACAGAACTAAAAGAGTATACTGTTAAATGTGTAACTAAAATATTTGTGCAGTTAGGCTTTGAAGCCTAGTGTTAATGTAAGTACAAGTCCATTAAACATTCTTGGATGATTTAATAAGTCCCACTACTGAATGACCTTACCACAATCTAATCCACAGAGAATAGTTGAGGTGATATTAGTGCTCCTGTGACTAGTTTCTAGGTTCATCTCATCAAACAATAAAATATACTTACATTATTATATTCTTTTAGAAAAATAAATTCCTTCTTCCCTCACATCAACATTATAGAGCATAAATATTAAAAATAGAAGCACTATTAACCCTTATGTACATGTGCATAATTTTGTTACATATCTACATGCAAGGGGTATTTTTTACCCCAGTTTGGAAAATTTTTTTTCCCCATCAAGCTACTTAGGAAATTTAAATGTGGTTATATATCACAACACCAGTGTACTTTAAACAATATTTAATTTTTTGTTTTTATCTGACATAGTAACTCAATGAAAATAAGGCATTTAGGAATATCAATGTTATATTTTCAAAAAATTAACCTTAGGTATAAATACCTATCTTTCAAATATGCTCTTTGCTCTATATACAGGTAACTACTTTTAAATGGTGTTGTAATACATTAAACACATGCATTTTACAAAAACTTATATTGCAAATTATCCTTTTCTCATTGGCAAAATCAAAATTTACAAAGAATATCTGGTCTGGAAAGTTGGTGTTTTTTATTTCTATCAGAATCACTGCCAACATATTCTTCACAAACAGAATACAAATGTCCCTTAAAAATCAATTTGTACCACTTCTTACATGCAGTTTTGGTTTTCCGGTCCATTTCTCAGAGATACACCTCACATCTCCCAGAAGATAATGGGAGAACCTGTTGATGCCTGTCTTTGCTGGGAATAATGTTGACATCAGTACCATCCAATGTCCACAAATCCTTAGCATTTAGATGGCCTGATCTTGTAACTCCGGAAAAGTAAAGAAGTCCAAACTTTTATTTTAGCAGAATTGCATCTCGTTCTCTACTGAATTTGCACTGAATGGACGAGATGAATATGTTAGTGCAATTTACTATTTCTCTGAAAATTTGAGGATTTATGAAGCAGAACCAAATTTTCAAAGCTGATTTTGCTTCATGAACTGGAACTTTACAGCCTGGCAGATGACTTATAATATTGCATGATCTTTTCGTAACATTCCTTGAAGGTGCAGACTTTTTCCACAAGGTGCCATCCTTTCTTTTGACATATCCCTGAAACAATGATGGCACATCCTCTTCATTATCACTACTGCCTGTCTCTTGCTCTGTATCTGTCTCTTTAAAATGTGGTCATTTTTGTCCTAGGACTCTTTATTTATCTCATATTCAGTTGCACTACCATCGGGATAGGATCCTGTCTCTTTTTTAGCTCAAATCTGTAATACATTTTTCCATTTAAGCAATTACATTAGCACACGCGTGATATATTTTTTACCCAGACACCGGAGAACACGTATTTAGTGAGCAAAATAATGTGTGAAACTGCTCAACTTACACATTGCTGTTAGGAGGAACTGTTGATTGAAAGGTACATGGAAGGCCATTGTTACAAACCACTCTCACCAACGTGTCATAGTGGGGTATATTTTATCCCATGCCTGTGCTTATGGGTTAACAGTATATGCTTTTCATGTATGGATTTTTTTTGAGTCACTTGTTTAAACTCAACTTCACTTTAAAAATGTTGAAAAAACTGAAACCTTTTAGAAGATCATTTGATCTCATCCTCAGCAGTTGGGTGACTTAAGCTGATTTCAATTTTTTTCAGTCAGTTGAATCACTATTTTACACTAACCTTCACTTTAAAAATGTTAAATAAAAACTGAAACCTTTTTGAAGATTATTTGATCTCATCCTCAGCCATCAGGTCACTCTGAGTTCGATATTTTTTAGTATTTGGTTTGTTTGTTTGTTTGAATTTGATTTTTTGAGTCACTTTATGTTTGAGTTCAATTTTTTGAGTCATTTGAGTTACCCAACGGCTGGGGATGAGATAAAATAATCTTGAAAAACGTTTCAGTTTTTTTAACATTTTTAAAGTGAAAGGTTAATAGTTTAACAAAGGATAACAAATTTTATAAGTAATGCCACGAGTCATTGTCAATTTATCTAGAGAATTTGACTATCCTGAGTTGTATTTATTAAGACTAATGAATTAAAGGATGATATAGCCTATGAAATTTTAATTCTTAAAACAGATTTCATATATATATAAACTCATCACTTAAATTGATTGACTTCCGAATAGCGCTATGCAGCTACAATCTTCCATCTTCAGGCAATGTAGATGTAGATAACTGCAAGTTCTGATTGTCGACTTTTTCTAACATTGTTGAATCTTCTTCTGCCCTCTGGTGGTAAAAGTTGGAGTTCAGAATCATTCTTCTTTCTTCCTCTGACATCAGTAGTTGCAACACCAGAGGGCAGAAGAAGATTCAACAATGTTAGAAAAAGTCGACAATCAGAGCTTGCAGTTATCTACATCTACATTGCCTGAAGATGGAAGATTGACTTCCGAATAGCGCTATGCAGCTACAATCAATTTAAGTAATGAGTTTATATATATGAAATCTGTTTTAAGAATTAAAATTCTTACATCACTCTAAACATACTCCTTTTTATTAAAAATTAAAAATAATTAAAAATTAGCCTATGAAATGTTATTTAAATGCTGTATTGTAATTATTAACTGCTTAAAAGAAACATGTAGCATGAATACATATACCAGCTTCCATTAGTATGGCCTACAAGGTTATCATATTGATGCTATAATATTTTAACATGTTGGCAATTTCAGGAGTTGAAGTATCTGCTGTTAATTTATAATTTTGTTCAATACAACATTTGTCAAATTGATCCCAAACATATTTCCTATTATATTCTGGGTTCTGAGGAATTATTTAATCTATTTCAGCATTAGATGCTTCACCATAGTGAGAGTCAGCCATTTTTGGCATTTGAATTGTGGCTCTGTTGTGTCAAACTATGTCAGCTGTTGTGTAAGCTGTCTGTAAGACAGTGCAACTAGATTCTCTAACCTAATCAAAAATAATAAAAGTACAGGAGGTGATAATGAAATGTGATATATTTTTTGTGAATGAAGGCTGTCATTGGTTGAAATTTGAAATTTTTATGCACATGATTGGCTAATTTCAGCCAAGCTACATAAGAGTGGAATAGTTACTATAAACATGAAGACACAAGGAATAGAAGGTCTATTGTTTTGTTAAACTCTGATAGAACACAAAATCAAAATTGATGTGAATAAAAAATTCAATTTCTTTTCAATGTTATTGCAATTGAATATTGTGCAAGACACGATTGAATCCACTCAATAGTAAAGAAATATATATACATAGCAAAATACATATAAATAAATAAAAGATATACAAAGAACTGTTAACCGATTAGTACATAATATCTACAATGAACTATTAACAATAAGTACAACAACTTTTAATTAAATTTAAGCAATTATAGAGTAATAACTTTAGTGTCAAAATTTCACCACATCCATAAGCTTCTTTTCAACATAATCATCATGAAGATTGAAACTTTTGCCATGCTTATGCGCCAGCATTCCAATATACTTGCCACCTGTCTCTTGAGCTGTACTGCATGGTGTCCTTAAGATCATTAAAGTGTCCCCCCAAACATTTCTTTCTGCAGACATGCACTTCAGTTGCTTCCCATCTATAACTTCAGTATTCATTTCTTTAATATTACCCCTTCTCTTGTTCTTTTCTTTGTCGTCTTTTCTAAAATTCCTTTTAAGTATTTCATCCCTACTGCTATTAGGTACTTTACTTTTATGCTTGTCTAATTATGTCAAATTTACTGTTCTATATTGTAATGTTGTTTTTATTATTGAGTTCTATATATTTATAATTATCTCTTTTTCCTTGATTGTTGTGTTATTTATTTGGTAGTATGCTAATGTTGCATTGTTTACTCTGTTTAATACCTCCTGTTCTACTCTACCATCAATACAAATAATGGTAGCCAAGTACTTAAAACTTTCTACTCTCTCAAGTACCTGGTCATTATATTTTATACCTACTAAGTTCTTCCTTTGGATACCACATAATGAGCAGATATTTCAGCTAAAATTTATTGCCATTATACACTTAACTCAAAATGAAGTGTTAAGTTGAAGAGTCTATGAATTCAGATATAAACTTTAAATTACCTACATATCTTTTAATAAGCTAGTAACAATGATGAGAATCTAAATTATAATGAAAACTGAGTCAGATTAAAACACTTAATATCACTTACATGTAATTAGTCTTGTCTTCAAGAGCTTAACTTGATCCCATCATCAGAATTAACTGACTGATTCTTGTTGATGTTGTTTGATGTGTGGTTGGTTGGGCTGAACATCTGGCAGTGAGCTGATGAACTTCCATAAAGGGTTTGGTGGAGGCAAATCAAAGTTCATTATACAGAGCTTGTTTTTTATGATATGCATTTTTTCCAGGTATCCAATTCTACAGTGTGTTTTACAGCTCTTAAAAGTTTTATGCTCGGTGTAATGTTGTGATTGGATGTCCAAAAATGAGATATTACAGAACAAAAAAGCAGGAATCTATCAAATGAGTTGCCCAGATTGTGACCAGATTTACATAGGGAAAACCAAGAGGAATTTAGAAACCAAGCTAAAAGAACACATGAGATGCATCAAATACAAACATATGGATAAATCACCAGTTGCACACCATTTTTGGACATCGAATCACAACATTATGCCCAATATAAAACTGTTAAAACCTACAAAACACGCTGCAGAGTTGGATACCTGGAGAAAATTCATATAAAAATAAAACAAACTCACGTAATGAACTTTGATTTGCCTCCACCAAACCATTTATGGAAGTTCATCAGCTCACTGCCAGATGTTCAGCCCAACCAACCACACATCAAGCAACATCAACAAGAACCAGTCAGTTAATTCTGATGATGGGAGCAAGTTAAGCTCTTGAAACCAGTCAAGACTGATTACATGTTAAGTGCTGTTAAGTGTTTCAAGCCAACTCAGTTTTCATTATATTAAACTTTTTAATGAAAAACTGAAGCTATTAACAGTGAAGCAATATAAATCAACTAATATAATAAACATTTAGAGACTAGGCTTTCACTTATCTGTTGTGTATGGTGTAAGTTGTTGAGAAAAAATTCAAAAAGAAGCAAAAGAGACTGTATTTTTACTTTCTCTACTGGTAAGTAGGGGAAGTATTGTATTCCACCCAAAAATTCGATGTCGAGATTTCACCGGAAATACACGTTTTGAGCCCCCTGAATCCAAAAAAAACATTTTTAGAAAAAGGTCCGTGTGTGTGTCTGTGTGTCAGTCTGTCAGTCTGTCGTTGGTCTGGGTGGCTCAGTTGGTTAGACGATGGCTTACTGATCCCAAGGTCGCGGGTTCAAACCCGGCCCAAGCCGATGGTTTTTAAGTGTGCTTAAAAACGACAGCTCCATGTCAGTAGATTTACTGGCACGTAAAAGAACTAGTGCGGGACAAAATTCCGGCACACCGGCAACGCTGATGTGATCCTGGCAATTGACAGCGTCGTTAAACAACAACAACAACATAATAATAATAATAATAATAATAACAATTAATAATAATAATAATAATAATAATAATAATAATAATAATAATAATAATAATAATAATAATAATAATAATAATAATAATAATAATAATAATAATAATAATAATAATAATAATAATAATAACGACAATGACAATGATAATAATATTATGTGTGTCAGTCTGTCAGTCTGTGGACAGCATAACTCAAAAACAAAAAGTCGGTTAAAAACCAAAGTTGGTATTTAAGTTTAATGTCTTTCAAGGATGCGACACGAATATTTTGAAGAAAATAGCCCCACCCTAAACTACCCTTTACATGGAAACTTTTTCGAAAATTTTGATTTTCTTGAAAATAGCTCTAACGATTTTGATTAAAATGTCATATGTTTGAGATATTTTGATGACAAATGAAATGTATATCTTGAATTTTCTGGCTATAGCCCCTGTAGTCGTATTTACTCTGGACGACTTTTACAAAACTGGTAAACCGTTAGAGATAGACCAAATTATACTATACAAAAAATGTAGATCTTGCTAAAATACACAATTTCTGTGCCAATAAATTTTCTTGTAGGGTGAACCATTTCGGTGATATTCCTTGTTATGTGTGTGAGTTTCAGAAAACTTAGAACTTTCGTGAAATTGATCATCGTTGTTCATTTTTTTTATATGTTAAGTGTGCAAAGACAACAGAATCTCAAACATTTGACTATCGCACAAAGCCTACTATATTCTAACATTCCCCTTGCACCTACAAGGAAATAAGCAATAAGATAATTTGTACAAATGTGTATCTCAACTATCAAGAAATAAGATATAGGAATAAGAGTTTGTAAGAATGGTTAGTACAAGAGTAGAGAAAGTCATGTGAGTGCAACACATCAGATTTTTTAAAAAGTGTTCTTACCATCCTTCGACTAATAAAAAATTTACAAAAATATTTGGACATTGGATAACTTTGGTTCCCGAAAATAAATATCATAAATATAAACAATTTGTTAAATTTTTCTAAAAAGGGCAAAATTTCAATTTATAAAAATATCTGAAATTTATCAATTTAGCTGTTTTTATTTTGAAAGGGTTTACATTGGTAAAACTAAACATTATTTGGAAGCCAGAGTAAAGAAACATTTTAGAAATACTAAATATAAACAGATTAATCATTCCTGGTCATTTAATCATGAAATAAATCCAGAGGTTAAATTAGTATTACTAAAGCAATTAAATGGACCCATAGATGTAATGGTTTGGGAAAAATATATTTGCTTTGAAAATAAGAACTGCAGGATGAATTTTGAAATACTGCCAATTGATTCTGTTAACAAATTTGTTTCACTTTCAGTGTTTGGTAATGGTAATATGATAGGTAAAAATACATCACTTAGCATCTGTAATGATGGCGAGCCAACCAATAGTACATAATGGAGAATGTAAAGAAAGCTTTATAAAACTTGAATTTGTGACTAATTTCATATAAACTTCCATTAAAATAAGTTGCCTGAGTCCTATTGCTCAAATAAGATCTTGAAATCGAATGCTATTATTATGAAAACCATAAATATTCAATTTCTCTACAAGAATATTTGGTGAGACAGCGTCAAAGGTCCTGGAGAGATCAAAAAGCCTAGTTGATACAATGTTACCAATATTAATATTTTCATAGCATTGTTTCAGAAAGCTGGTGACAGCCTTTATTGTACTCATGCCATTCCTGGAGCCAAATTGTTTTTTATTAAACAACTGGTTGGTTTCAAACTAAGTCACAATCATAGAACATCATAAGAAGCAGGATAGCAAGGTAAGCCAATCAGGACAGACCAGCAGCATAAGAGAGATAGAACCCCCTCCACCAGCCACCACGCCTCTGGACGCCCCGGGCCAATCAGCGCACGTTGCGCAGGGTATAAATGGAGCCCCACAGACAGTCGACGCATACGACAGCATCTTCCAGACACCGCAAGACCCCAAATTTCACAAAACACATTACCAACACATAAACAGACATGTACAACAACAACAACAGCTATACACCCCACAATTCCCCACAACAGAATTAGACCCCGCAAATAATGCTGAAAAACCCATTACCGAACAAGACGTAATAAACGCAATACCCCAAAACAAGAATACAGCCCCAGGACCAGATAATATAACATATGTAATGCTTCGGAAACTACCAGCGGCCACCATACAACACCTAGCAAACATCTATAACTTAACAATCAAACACGGATATCACCCCACTATATGGAAGAAAGCAAACATACTACTTCTTGAAAAACCCGGAAAAGACAAGACAGACCCCAAAAACTACCGACCCATCTCTTTAACCTCCACATTCTCTAAAATACTAGAAAAAATAATAGTTCACCGCATAACAGAAATATGCAACAGCAGGAACCTAATACCACCAACACAAGCCGGATATAGAAGCGACATCACAATTCAAGACCAGCTTGTAAGAGTGATGTCGCAACTACAAGATAAATATAACAGAGGATTTACTACCGTCGCAACCTTCCTGGACATCCAGTCGGCATTCGACAGATGCTGGACGAATGGATTGCTGTTCAAATTAACAAATATGAACCTCTCACAACGACTAACCCGCTGGATAGCAAACTTCCTCACCGACAGAACAGCCAATATAAGAATAAATGGAGAAACGTCAAACCCAATCCACATGAAAGCCGGTACACCACAAGGAAGTGTGAAATGAAATGAAAAAAGGTAATTCGGGCATGTTTTTCAACATGCCCAGGCTGTTTAGGGACAGTCCCTCTTCAGCCCCGTCTTGGTATTTTTGCTTGTCGGGTGGGAGAAACTTCCTGGCGTGTGCGTGGCGCTGTTCTTGGTGATTCTTTCTTTATCAGGTCACACATCCCGCCGTTTCTGTTCAAGAAGACCATTTGATTTTTGTTTTTTTCTAGTTGCTGCTGCAACAGGCTCTTGTCGTTTTTTGATTTATGTTTGTCTGTTCTCAGAGGAAGTCAGTCTGGTTTTCCACATAGGTATAGTATTGCATGTATGTTACTCCTTGAGCGGGGCAGAGTAGACCCCTGCACACGTTAGTACAAGGATCATCATCTCCGTGGATGCTGTAACCGTCCCGGCGAAGTCGCTTCAGTTGCCGTGGTGTCAGTGGCTCAACAATGTCTGTGTCGTTGTATTGTGTTGCGGTGTCGTTCTTAGTAGTGGTAGGTGTATTCTCTATCCTATACAGCTTGCGCTGTATGGAGTTGAGAACGTCGCTGTTGTCCAGTTCGATTATAGCTGCACGCAGTTGATGGAGTAGTCTGGCTGCGGCGTTAAATCCTTTCGTGTGATGAGTTAGTTGGCGGGCAATCGCTGCGTGGCGCCGGCGGCTTGTCCGTATTTGCTTGTTGATCTTAGCGTTGAGTGTTGTTATTGAGTGAGTGAGAGCTGGGACGCTCTCTGCGTCGATATCTCGAACCTCTTGTGCAGTTGTGGTGTCTTGTTCGTTGGTCCCGGGTTGTGGTTGAGTGGTGACTGCTGTAGTTAATGTGGTGACTGCGTGTGTGAGTTGTTTGCAAGCATCTTCGATGCATCGAAGACGGTGATCGAGTCCAGAGACCATAGAATGAACTTCCTGGGTCTCTGTGCTATGAAGCTCACCATGTGTTGCTACTGCGGCGTAGGAAGTTATTCCACGTAGTGTGGGTGCGTCGGCGGAGATAGGTGTTGCTATGTGTTGTTGCTGTCTGGCTGCGCTGGTCGGGGTTGACTGCCTGGGGTAGAGTGGGCACTGCGCCTGTCCTGTAAAGTGCCCATGGCTATTACAGGTGGCGCAGTACCTGCGTCGACGGCGGAGGTCGTGGTTGGTGCATTGCAGTGTGAGGCATGAAGCTCCACAGTAATGGCACCTTGGTGCAGCGGTGCAGGCAGTGGTGTCGTGCCCATAGCGGCAGCATCTGCGGCATGGCACTCGGCGAGTAGTTCGGCTGGGCTCGGCAGGCAGTCGCCGCCCAAGTAAGGGCAAGCCTGTCCTCAAGGCGGCTTCCTGGTCTGCAGTGTCGGCGAAGATAATCCTCATCAAACTTGAAGGTCCGCGTGAGGTGACGATACGGGTGGCCCTCAAAGCTGACGGCCACTCGTGTTGTGCTGCTATCAGTATGTGCCTCGCCGGAAAATCGCGAGGCACTCCTCGGAGGATGACACTAATCCCTGAAATGGGGCTAGTGAGTGCAGGCGGCGATGGTGTGATGGCCGGGCGATGTTCCGTAGACGGCGGTGGATGGGCCGGCAACTCCGGGATGGGCACTGCCACTGCCCCTCCCGGGGAGCTGACCTCCTGCCTGGATGGCGGCGGTCGCTCGACTGGCTGGCGATCTGGCTGCGGTGAAGTGCAAGTGCTGGCATCGCTGGTGGCGCTCGGCGCGGCGGCAGCTGTAGCTACATTGGCTGCGCTGGCGGTGGCGACTGCGCTGGGAGACTCGGCGATGTTTTCCTGTACGGGAGCCGATGTGGCCCGAGAGCTCGGCGAGGTCGGCGATTTCCGGCGATGTTTCTTCTTTCCCATCTCTGCTCGCTCGATGATGGCTGCTCGGGGAAGTGTAATATCCGGACTGTTGTACATACTATTCACCTCAGACACCCCACAGCCAATACACCCCTCAATACAACTCGCACAATACGCTGACGACACCGCCTATTGGTGCACCCACGCACAACTACTAGCCGCAAAAAACAAACTACAACAACAACTTAATCAATTCCTAAAGTGGACGAGGAAATGGAGGATAACAATTAATGTGCAGAAAACCCAAGAAATCACCTTCAGAAAAAAAAAAAAAAAAAAAAAAAAAAAAAAAAAAAAAAAAAAAAAAAAAACACCGAAATGTAACGATAAACTTTAATAACCAAGAAATAATGTGCCAGAGAACCATCAAGTATCTAGGCATTAAAATCCACCACTCCCTAGCCATAAAACCGCATTACAACGAAATATTGAAAAAAACTCGGCCAATACTTGGAACTATAGCCTACCTTGCTAAACTGAATAAACGCGGCCTCTCACCAAAAATCCTACGCCACCTCTACATTGCCCTCATTCGTCCCAACCTGACATATGCTGCAGTAGCCACCATGCCACTCATCACACCAGAATCAATGAAGAAGATACAATCCTTCGAAAGAAAATGCCTACGGATCGCCTTCAAACTCCAACCCAACTTCAAAAACAGCCACATTTACAACTACACAAATACCATGCCCATTGACCAACACATAGCCAAACTAATGCTCCAATACATTGACAATGCCCATACACGACCACACAGACGACGATTAATTAATACAGCACAGAAGATGAAAACCATTCCACCAAACCAGAACGAGAAAAACCCACCACTACTCACCCTCATCAGTGTGTACGACAAACAACAAGAAGACCAACAACAGAAACTACAGGACCTCCTACAGCATCTAGCAAACATTTAAAATTAAAAAAAAGGGATAAAAAATATATATAATTAAAAAAAACAAAAATAAAAAAAAATAAAAAAAATAAATTAAAAAAAATTTTTATATTAAAAAATAAAATTAAAAAAAAAAAAAGAAACTTAAAAAAAACTTTAAAAAAATTGTCCCAAACAAACCACAACAAACAAATAAAAAGATGACAAGAGCCTGTTGCAGCAGCAACCAGAAAAAAACAACAATCAAATCGTCTTCTTGAGTAGAGACGGCAGGATGTGTGACCTGGAAAAGAAAGAATCACCAAGAACGAACAGTACCACCCAAACTGACCGATCTCTGCCCCACTAAAAACAAAAACCAAGCTAGGCTGAAGAGGGGACGCTCCCTAAGCAGCCCGGGCGTGCTTGCACGTCCAAATACCCGCATTCATTCATTCATTCGTCGACGCATCAGTCGTAGTGATACCTTCCACGAGGAGACTTCGACAACGCCACTGAGGATGTCTACCGCAGTTGTAGACGAAACGTCTGGAAGACAGATCTCCAGCAGACCACGGCATAACAGCCCGGAAGATATTTCTTTCTACAATTAAGTCACAATTTCCTTGCATAATAATGCTTCAAAAACCTTGCCAGTTATTGGAATTATACTAATAGGTCCATAGTTCTCATAACTCATTTATCTCCGTTCTTAAATACGGCATTACTTAGGAAAATTTAAAAGCATCCAGAAAATGACCAGCTTTGAGGCAACTATTAAAAACATAAGTTAATAGTTCACATATATATGGAGCAGCTAATTTAAGAATTTTAGAATTAATTCCATATACATCCACACGTGTACCATTATTCAGATTCATAATACCAGAATTTAACATCCTCAACACTAAGTTCCAAAAAATTAAAATTACACTTAGGCTTAGGCAACTTGTTTAGAAAGGACATTCATTCGTTAGTAATGGGTATGCTATTCACAATGTCATTGACTTTATCAATAAAGAAAGAATTAAATCCCTCACAATTTAGATTAGGTGGGAATATATCAGACTTAGAATTTGAATTTAAATGTTCAGATATTACAAACCAGGAGGATTTTGATATATAATTAGAGTTCTTAATGAATGCAGAGTGGTAGTTCATTTTAGTCAACTTTAAGGTATGTTGATATTTCTTTTTCAATTCAATGTATCTGCTGCTGTATTCATATATACCAAAATAAACATAAAGATCATAAAACATTATACATTTGTCTTTAAAATTCGGAGTTCATCATTGCACCACTTTTTATTGTTACATTTGTTATTCCGTTTGGGTCTAAAAGTTATACATGGAAAGGCATTAACAACCTCATAAAAGCTATTTAAGAAATATGTAAAAATATTGGCATGATTAACTATACTATACAAATAAATCCAGTTAGTATTCATGAGTAAATACACAAAATAGGTTATATTACGATTATTGATATTCCGTATCGTTTTTAATTTCCTTGGTAAACTATTGTCATCATAATCAATATTAGCTGACAAAAGTAATGGATCTTGGTCAGAGAATATGGAAGGAACAACTTCCGCAGTACATTTGTCGGGGTGTATGGAGGTAAAGACATTATCCAAACAAGCACCTGATGCAGGTCAAGTAATTTTTGTGATCAGGTAACGTAATCCAAAACATTCAAACACATTAATTAAATCAGTTAAAGCATTACTTTTGATAAAACGAGTTAAAAAGTCCATAAAACAGGTTCTTAACTTAGTTGGTGTTCTATAAAAGGTAACACACAGAAGACTAAAACTTTTAATAAAGATGCAACAGGCTTCAAAATTGTTTTGAAAATAACTTGCCAAGTAGTAACCAGGAATTTTCTTCTCCTTCTCATTATTGTTGTTGTTGTTGTTGCTATTGCTGCTGCTGTCGTCTTCGTCGTCGTCGTTATTATTATTACTATTACTACTATTACTATTACTACCTACTATTACTATTCCTACTATTCTTCTTCTTCTTCTTCTTCTTCTTCTTCTTCTTCTTCTTATTATTATTATTATTATTATTATTATTATTATTATTATTATTATTATTATTATTATTATTATTATTATTATTATTATTATTATTATTATTATTATTATTATTATTATTATTATTATTATTATTATTATTATTATTATTATTATTATTATTATTATTATTTAACGTACTCCAACGTAATGTCATATCGGACGGACTTACTATACGAAGTAGAGAAAATAAAAATGGGTAAGTATGTGTGTGTGTGTAAGTATATGTATATAATCGCTTAGCACCACCTGACTGATCACCGCGAAATGTGGCACATATTTGTGTTATTTCATTGAGGTTTTTATGCTAACCATTTTACTATGCGACGTAAAATTCATATGGTTTTCTCCACTCGCTTTCCTTCTAAGTAACACATTCACATATCCTTCTCTAAACGCTCGTCAACATGCAGTTCATACAATTTTCAATTATTGAAATAGAAATGCAGTATATTAGATTCACGTGTTTTCCTCTACTAAGTTATTTCACGAAGCACGATTACATTTCTTTCTCTACTCGACCTTCAACATATAATACTATCATGACAAGATTGAATGACTGAAATAGAAAAGCAACATATTACATTCACACGATTTCCCTGGCTTTTCTTTTACGTAACAGATTGTCATGTTTCTCTCTATTCGCCCTTCAACATACAGAATGGAAGGTACTGCTTCGGCCATAGGTTAACCAGAGATTCTACATTATGAGTGTAACAAATATGTCCAATATAATTTTTTGTCAATAAAGAACCATTTCGCTGGAAAAAAAAATGTGTCAAACATTTGGAGCTGTCTAGCTCCTTGACGAATGGATATATTTGACTAACAGTCGCGCAAACAATGTGTGAACAAGGCTGTAATGCCCTTTTATCTTAATTCGAATGAATTTAGCCACAATTTAATGTTAGTCATCCAAACTTTAATTTCTACGCGAAATATGGCAACGTCGTGGGCCAGTCCAAGCGTGCTTGTCGCGTGTTCTCCCAACAAATTCAGCTGCCAGCGGGCAGTTGGGGGAGGTATCACTTGACGGTGTGAGGGTCGGCGTAAGGGTTAAAGTACAACTTCCTGCAATACGAAAGAATTTAGCTTACGATCATGATCCTGCTCACATCAAGGGAGTACTTAGACATGGTGTACTAATCTCAGGGAGCAATTCCCCTTAAGAATAAAAAATAAACAAAGAGATACAAAAATGAGAAATAACAAAATAAAATTAAAAACATAACAATGTGATCACGTAAATAAAGCCAGATGTTCCCACTCCTCGTCCCGTACCTAGCAAAATAAACCACTCTTTATCTCCAACTCTTCTTCTGTTTTTCCCCCTTTCAAAAAAAAAAAAAAAAAAAAAAAAAAAAAAAGACCAAAACAACAAAATTAACGTCTTTTATGAACTGAAATGCAACTCAATATTAAGGACTTTAATTACGTAATAATACAACCGAAATAAACTCCACATTATCGGCACATTTTCAATATTATGTTTCTCCCCCTTAAGAAAAAAGAAGAAAAAGAAAACTACAAAAGTAACGTCTTTTATGAACTGAAATGCGACTCAATATTAAGGACTTTACGTAATAATAAAACCGAAATAAACTCCACATTATCGGCATATTTTCAGTATTTCTTCACGTAACCTGCTTATAAATGCATTTAGACAGGCTTACGGAATTTATTTCAAAATGCTGACTGGTAGGTATTTTTTGTGTTCTATGTTAAATAGTACATACTTGTAAAGGTAGCATTATCTTTTAGAGTACATTGACTGTGCTTTAATCTCGTATTAGATACGAATTTGGTTTGTCATATCATATGTCTAGCCTTAGAGAAACTCCATATTATGTATACCGGCTTTTAAGGATAGTATCACCGTCATGTTTACTCGTAGAGAAAAATTTAACTTTGCTTGTCTTCTTATTTAGGCGCCTTCGTGACGACACCTGCAATTAATGGCGAGATCATTACTTTTCTTTCAGCCCGATATACTACAGAAGAGCCCAATTGTTTTAGAAAAATGAAGGGAAGAGTTTTATTTACTTGTGTGTTAAAGGCAATTACTATTGTTTTAGCTCGTGATGATGATGATGATGATGATGATGAAGAAGAAGAAGAAGAACAAGAAGAAGAAGAAGACGAATGTCCACTATTATCTGTATCCCTTTGACAGTATTGTTTTACCCTAAAATACGTGGTTTTGATCGATTCCTACTGCGTTAACTATGGAAAACTGCATCTTCATTATTACATGAACGAACGCGTCATTTCAGTTATATTCACACCTTTCAGGCATGACAGTGATTCTTGCCGTCTCACCCGAGACTGTGGCTGCTTCACTGGTAGAGTGTTTTGTAAACGAGTGTTTTGTTTATATTTGATGGCTAGGGCTAGGAAGTTCATGTATTTGCATGTTTTTTCATAGGGGTTAAAAATATATGCTTTTACATTATGTGCACGAATTATGGAATTTTAAGTTATTTGGACGCGATTTTATGGTGCATATAGCTGCATATTTTCTTGATTTTGATAATTATTTCAATACTATAGCCTCTATATAGCATATTTTAATTATTTGTATGGTTTTTTTCCACCTGGATAATATTTTTCATATTGCTAGTGTTGCATATTATGGTGTAACTCGCGAGGTGGCGAGAAGCAATGCTCAGTCATGTTGTTATGTACTGTATGCCCAGCACAAGAAGGCGAGGCTTAGGAATGTGTAACGTAATCATGTTTTGCTTCCCGCACGGTGTTTACGTCTAGTTTCCGAGTATGATAAGGATGCTAGGTTCGTTTAAAATACACAGTGTTGTCACATAACTCACCTAGAAGTCCAGTTGTCGTGCAAGATCCGAGTCGGAGAAGTCGTCACCTTCGCTGCTGTCACTACCGCTTTCTGCATCTTCGTCACTAGACTCCAGACCTCCTAGTGATATAATAAAATTGTCTATTGCATCTTCCACTAGCCCATCCTTTTGCCTGAACTTATCTTCAAGTTTCTTAACGTGCCTAACATAGCCCTTCCAATCAGCTGTTGTAACAGAGTTCACTGCACTTTCACACACCTGCTGTAGATTTTTTAAATGTAGATCGCCGGTTACATTATGCTCTCTCTCTTACATGTCGTCTTATTGCTGCCCATGCCAATTATATAGCGTTCAACTCGCACATATAAGGAGGTTATTCTAGAACCGTATGCCCATGCATTTCTATTATTCTGTCGATATGGTATATTGTTTCCTTTGGTTTATGTATTTGAATTAAATCAAACAAGTCGGTCTTTCGCATTGCAGCAGAATATGAAATATTGTTGTTCTCTAACCATTGTACCATTTCTTGCTTTACAGCATATTTCGACGGAGGCTTATTTTCTTGTACACTGTGGTATGGAGCATTATCAAGCACGATGACACTATTGCAGGGTATATTAGGTAACAGTTTCTCCTCCAACCATTTCTGGAAATTTTCTCCATTCATTTGGCCATGATAATCGCCGCTAGCAAGTCCAGCTTTGAATATCAAAGAAGCTCCGGGTATGAAACCTTCTTTGCTGCCTGCATTTACAAGAATCAGGCGGTTTGAAGAGCTAGTGTTTGTCGTAATCCCGTAGATATCACTCTGCCAGCACTTCCCAAATGCTCATCAATGTAAATGATATTTCTCCCAGCATTTCTGTATCCTGTATTTAGCTCTCCAGTTAACTATATCTGGACGTTCAATAAGTAATTTTCTCTTGCTTCCACATCGCTTCCATTTGAAACCCATATCGTGCAATAGCTTCCGCAGAGTTTCTCTTCCCCAAGGAAAATTTATTTTTTCCCTAATTGCTGCAAGTAGCTTCGGTACAGTGGGCACTTGTTTTTTAACCAAATAAAAGTCTCGAATTACGTTTTTAATTACTGTTCTATCAAAGTTATCACAATGAAATTTGCATTCCTGGGCCTTTGGTCTCTTTTTCCCCGGAGTATGAAGTGATTTTTCACCAGCTTTAACACCTTCTCTTCGTATTCTTGTTACACTATGTTCCGATATCCCACAATAATTTGCCACACGTAAATTTCTTTGTGATAATAAACATTTCAATTGTCCTGATTTCGCTTCTTCGCCACATACTTCTATCACTTTTCTAATTACCTCCCTTGCTTCACTGTAAATACTTCGCCCCTTCTTTCGAACTGCAGCCATATATAAATATTAAGCCAAGAATAAAACTAACAAAATACGAGTATATAACTAGTGTCGTAGCGCGTGTTAGCAGCGAGAGCCAAATAATGCATAATTCTAAAAAATCTCTGCACCTACTGCAAAGCGCATTAGATCTGGCAACGTGGGTGACTCATATGCATTCTCATGCACTCATTTCCTAGTAAACAGATACGCTACCGGAGCAGATAAACAATTGAAGCCCCCTCTGCCCTTCATTCCCCTCTAGCCTTCTTGTCGTGGGCATACAGTAGTGAATCCCCTGTTTCCATCCTTTCATTATATGTTTGTGCGTAGAGAATAATCAGTGCGTTATCTGAGAGGTTTATATTAACAAAGATAAAGTGCAGGTCAACGTTTTGAGCAGCACGATTATAGCAACGCTTGCCTCTGCATGGTCCTCAAACGTAACAGTGTTGTGAACTGGTTCCCTCCAAATTAAATTAGGCGTATAAAATGTTAAAAAGCTCTTCAAATGCCGAAAATAAAACCAACTTAGAGTGCTACATTAATTAATTTACAGAAAGGGTTTTCGTGTGATTTAATATCTACAGATAATATGGCACTGTTTTGTGGAGCGTGTGACAAAAATATAGGGAGTGAGAAAAAATTTCAAATAGTTCAGCACATAAACACAGCAAAACATAAGGAGAATTTAATCAGAAAACTCGCAAACAAATAACCTGTTCTAAAACAATTAGTAGAGTGTTTAGGAAGTAGGGTTACTGAATTTTCCTATGACTTGTGCCAAGTATTTTTTGCTGCTGATATTCCCTTGTTCAAAATTAATAATCCGATATTTAAAAACTTTCTTACCAAGTGTACTCAACATGTGCCTGAAGAAAGTACACTGCGTAAGACTTATGTAGGGCATTGTTACAATAACGTATTGTCAAATATACAAAATTTAGCGGATCAGTTTGTGTGGTTGTCTGTTGAAACCTCTGATTCTGAACGCCGTTCTATTGCTAATATAATCGTGGGTGCCTTAAATATTGAACAAAAGACTACAGCTTATCTCCTTAATATGTGCAAATTGTCGGCCACTGACAATGTAACTGTGACACAGTTTGTGATGGACTCTTTGAAATTACAATGCCCATGTGGAATCGAATACAACTGGTTGCTTTTATTTTTTTACCTTATATGGTAAAATCAGGAAAAACTTTGAAAGGTATTTTTCCAGACTTAATTCATATAACTTGTTAGGCACACGCTCTTCATCGCATTTCTGAGACAATACGCGATTCTTTCCCATTGGCAGATAGATTTGTGTCCAGTACAAAGAGAATTTTTGTTAAATCTCCTAAAAGAGTTAAGTTGTTTAGATCAACAGCACCTAATATCCAACTTACTCCTGCACCAGTGTTAACTCGATGGGAAACATGGGTCGATGCAGTTTTATATTATACTGAGCACATAGAAATAATCGAAGAGATTGTTAATTCATTGGATTCGAACGATGCTTCACCAATACAAACTGTGCAAAATATTCTGTCAGGCACTGGGTTAAAGAAGGATCTTAGTTTCATATCTGCCCATTTTTCTTTCTTACCAACAGCCATAACGACATTGGAAGCTGTAGGATTTCCTTTGCATGAATCACTTACTGTGCTTGAAAAAACAATATGTGATCTAAGTTCGGTTCCTGGTAGCATAGGACAAAAAGTGAAAGAGAAAGTGAATTATGTAATTTCAAAAAATTCTGGTTATAAACAGATGTGCGATATTCGAGACATCCTCCAAAGAAAACCATCTGTCACACCAAGAGAGTTGCCTCTCTCTGTGAAGCAGTTAATATCATTTAAATATGACCCTATAACATCTTGTGACGTGTAAAGAAGTTTTTCACGTTACAAAAGTGTTTTGCCAGACAATAGACGACGTTTTACTGTTGAAAATTTGTGTAGTGTTGGTTGTGAACTGCAATTTAGCAGTTAATAGTAGCGGCGGGACCACTTCTGCTTCAACCTCTAATGAATAAGGTAACTTTATTATTTACACTAACTCGTCTACTGTAAAGGGACATGAACTGTTCTAATGAAATAGTGCATATTTCTTGGCATATTTTCAAGTTTTTAAGAGCATATTTCAGTGTTTTTTAGGGCATGAACTTCCGAGCCCTACTGATGGCACACGCCGGTCGGGGTGAGAGGAGTGATCGTTTCCACTAGGCCAGTGTCTTAGTGCAGCGCTTTGCACACGCCGGTCGTGTTTTGTTTACAACTGTTGACCGTGAGGCACACGCTAGTCAGGTGTTTTGTTTGCATCTGAGGTAGTACTGGCTTGGAGCCACACGCTGCTGGGATTCAACGCAGGTCGTTGTGTGCGAAGACAGCACAGCGTTGCCATTTACACTGCCGAAAAACTTAAATTTTTACAAAGCTATTAAACCTACCGAAATGAAACTTAGCATTTTATGTTTCTTACACCTGATGTATTAGCCAGATTATTCTGGCCGAAGCAGTACCTTCCATCCTGTATAACTAAATGTAAGTATGAAGTTGATAAACTCCAACACCGTTTGACCATTACCACGAAAATTGGCAAATTTAGGTGTTTTTTTCATGAAGGCTTTCTATGCAATCCATTTTACTATGTAACGTATTACATTCACATGGTTTTCTCTGCTTCCTTTTACATACCACATTCACATGTACTTCTTTACTCCCTCTTCTATAAACAGTTCATACAAGTTGCTACATGTTTTAAACAGACATGAAATGTAATTCATTCACGCTGTTTTCTCTATTCACTCACTTTTCTTTTATGAAACACAATCACACCTCCTTCTCTACTCCTCCTACAAACAGTTCATACAATGCTTTTCTTCCTGTAGCATTTGTGATTGTTTAGCACTGCATTTCCATAGCGTCTTCCTCTTGTTTTTATTTGTTTATTTTTTGTTCTTTATAGTGTCCTAAGAGTTTAACTCTTTGTTTAAGCGTGTTAAGTAATAATGTTCCCTAAGAAACACAGCCTATAAGACCAGTGCAACCTAGGTTTTAATGTTATAGGAATAAATCGTTAAACTATGGCAACGCCAGGTATTTCAGCTAGTCTCTTCTAAAACTGAATAAGAAAACACAGTTCTCTGTTAACACAATTTACAATTTGTCGTGACCTTGCAAAGCAGTTGTTCTGTTCCACCGTAACCTTGACACATATTGCTCACTGAATTCAAACAACTCTTATGCACTGAAGCCAAAAATTTACTCAACATTCTCATTTCAAATATTTCGACACTTAACTACAACTGGCCCAGAACCCTTGTGCTGACTCGCTTAGATAGCCGAGGATTAGGTATAGGGAAACAGCTTATTGGGAGTGCCCAAGAATTCAATATGGCCGACATTACACTAAACTTCAGTCGACATGACACCAAAAAACAATACTGCCAACCTACGGAATAAAAGCATTATTTCTAACCTCAAATATCACAGGGTTAAAGTAACATGCTTTCAAACGTTAATAATGCTTGAACATCTTTACCATACAACACATGGTGAATCTACTCACCTTCGACAAATTTTGTTCTGCAATAACACTTTTGGATAAAATCACTTCCGAGCGCTAAATATCGTAATATGCATTTAATGCACTACTATGTTGCGAACACAAAAAGAACAAGTAGCTATAACTCATATAATGCTCTAAAACAATTTAAGACAAAATCTCGCACACACCAGCAATACAATGACGCCCACAATCAATTGAATTAATTGACTGATACAGCGTCTAAACAGAACCTTGTTTTAAAATCTATCGGTCGGCTTTTCTGAAATGGGCTCAAATACAAGGGCTTCCGTGGCAACATAACGGGTGCAATAACATCAACTGTGGCCGTGGGTTTACCATGAGTAGGTAAGTGTGTTTCTTCTAGTTGACAAAGAGATGTCGCCATTTGATAAGAGATTAAAGAGTCATAAAGCTCAACTGCCACGCCCTCTCAAAGATGCTGTATAACTCTGGAAGAATAACAGGGGTTGAATGGATCATTTTAGGCCGGACCGGAGGGATATTGGGGTACCAGAGACCGTAGTTCGATGCCGGGGAGAGATAAAAGTGTACCTCCGAATCTAGCGGGCGTAGGAAGCCGCCAAAAAATGCAGAAGGGGTGGTTCCCTAAATGGACCATTTTAGAGTGGCTTATAGGGATGCTTCTGAAGAGATGGTCCTTTATATTGACTATTTTATGCTGGTCCATAGGGATGCTGCTGAAGAGGTGGTTCTTTAAATTGGCTATTATATGCTGGTCCATAGGGATACTCCTGAAGAGAAGGTTCTCTAGGTGGAGCATATTAAGCTGGTCCGTAGGGATGCTGCAGCGGCATTCGATGCCACAGAGGTATACATATTCTGAATCTCCAATACTATTGGGCGTAGGGAGCTGAAGAATAATGTAACAAATAATATAAGTAGAATAGATAGGTTACTCCATAGGGATGCTGCGGATACGGAAGTCCTGGGTTCTAGACCACGGAAGGAATTAATTATATCTCGGCAGTAATTAACGTTGGAAGATTCGGTAAATTTCAAAAAGGTGTCTGTCTAAATCGACCATTAAATTAGCCCATAGGGAGGCTGCGCCCACCGCAGATGTAGGGTTTATTCTCTAAACAAACCATTTAAGTTGCTCCATGGAGATATTGTAGAACAAATGGTTCTCTAAATTGATCATTTTAAGATCGTCTATAGGGAAGCTGTGCTCGCCGCGGACAAGGGTTCGAAACCCAGGACTTATTGAGCCACGGAAGACGGAAAACCTCACAAAAATAATACAGTTGGTAGCATACGCTAAGCTGAAATATAAACCTGACGTATACGCTATACAAAGGACAGAGTTTAAATCCAGAGGACGAAAAACCATCCCGCAAAGTATTCATAGTAGAAACTAGAGATAAAGTATATAAAACAAGAAACAATTATCAAGTCCTGGAGATTGTGGGCGCTGTTAAATTGTAATAAGGAGCAATGGGCCACTCATAGTAGCAGGCTCGAACTCAGGGAATGAAACCAGTTCATCATGGTTTACAAAGAACAGAAATAGGGGACACGTTTGTACAAGTGGAGGGCAGAGTATTCTTAGAGGCGCTTTTTCCTGTACTAATAGCTTGCTAACTGACAAATATAAATATAAACTGAGTTTCCTCAGAACAGAAAATATACCGCATGATACAAATAGAGGACGTGCATATACAAGTGAAGGGAAAACATTCTTAGTCACTTTGTTATTCGTTAATATATTGTTCGTCGACAAAATCAGCTGGAAATTTCCCCAGAACTCAAATATGCAGTGACCCACTTGCGCAGAATTTAGGTTAGTTCAAGGAGTTACAGAAATAAATGTAATTCATGTCAATTGACCACAAATAATCTAATTTTTGAACTTTGCAATACTTTGCACTATTCAAAAATCAGGGTACGAATTTTAAAAGAAATAAATAAATATGCTGATACACGTAAAAATACATAAGCGATAATGTGTTACAAACGCTCAACACTCTACAAATTCATAGGCAAACTATCCCTGCACATTATTTTTCCAACATTCCCATGTAACATCGATGCAGTATTGCAAACATCTATTCTACACAAAATTAATATTACATACAAATAAGTTATAGACTGACAGGAATGAATACAGCGTAAACGATCTATTTTACGCGAAAATCGACGAACTATCAAATATGTCTTCTTTTGTCTATCACTTATAGATTACAGATTTTAAAAACACGTCGCAAACATATGAACATTGAAATATAATGAACAAATGCGAAAACAAACTAACTACAAAACAAAATCATAGGAACGGATCGTTCCAGGCGACCTCTGATGAAGTTATTGAAATACATAACATTAAGCCTATGAGCACGACACGCGAAAACATGTGTGATTTCAATAATGCTGATCAATGCCATATATGCAAGGATTTTGCTATAGATGATCTGAGGGTACGAGACCACTGTCAGGTAACTGGGTCGTATCTCGCAGCGCCTCATCAAGGCTGCAATTTGAACAGGAGGTTGCCAAAATTCATCCCTATTTTCTTTCACTGCCTAAGCAATTACGATAGCTATTTCCTAATGACACATGACATGTGATAAATCTCCATCAATCCTCCGAACGCTATCTGGCATTCACTATGCAGCACAGGAATATAAAACTCAGGTTGCTCGATAGCTATAGGTTCCTAGATGATAAAACTACCCAGCTTAGCAGATATGCTAAGCGATTATGATTTCAAGATCACTAATGCCGAGTATTCTGACCTGTCACTTGCAGTTGATGAAGAGCAAGGGCATATTTCTGTATACATACCTGGATACTGTTACAAAGCTCAGTAGCTGAGGAGCTGCCAGCGATCGATCTATTTGACATCAAAGGAAATGAATATGCTCATGCAAAGAACGGTTGGAGCACGTTTAATACAAAGAATCTCGGGAAATCGTGATCTCTACCTAAAGATTGGCACTCTGGTTTTAGCATATGCATTTGAAAAGTTTAGAGAGATGTACATATACAATTTGGACCCCGTATGGTTCCTCACGCTGCTATCTTTAGCTGAAGAAAACCAAGGCACAGCTCCAGTTCATCAATGATCTCTGAAGAAGATATTCGCGGTGGGCTTTGCAGTGTAACAAAGAGATATAGCTAGGCCAATAACGAATTCATAGTCTACAATTCTGATGAGCCTGCAACCTTCTTATCATATTTAGATATCAATAACTTAAATGACCATTCAACAGCAAACGCAATGCCGTTTGGTAACCTCAGGTGGCTCGAGAAGTAGACGAAGTGGACTTCACCGCAATTACCCGCAGGCTCTAAAATTCGATATGTGCAAGAGGTAGATTTAGTATTCCCTGATAACGTTCCCGATACCCATAACGATCTCTCTCTCCCTCTCCGGGGCGATATATCGCCCCGCAGAAAATATAAGCAACTGAATGCAAGTCTGAGGAATAAAAGCAAATATATCTTGCAATATAGAACCTTGCAGCTGCGCTTGGATTCCGGGCTCACATCGAGACATATTCATAGGACGGTGTAGTATGACCAATTTAAATGGCATTATGAGCTTAGCGCCGATATCATCTGATATGACTGCACGTGATGTTATGTCAGGTGATGTGATGTCACTAGATGTGAAGCCACGTGATGTGAGGTCACGTGAATGTGAGCTTTTGTGATGTGATGTCACGTGGTGTGAGCTCACGTGATGTGATATCTCGTGATGTGAGGTCACGTGATGTGAGGTCTTGTCACATCACGTGACACCACATTACGTGCCGTCACATCAGATCAAATCACGTGACATCACATCACGTCACCTCACATCGCGTGACCTCACTTCACATGAAATAACATCACATTACCTTATATCACGTGGCATCCCATCACGTGACGTCACATCACGTGGCCTCACAGCACGTGATGTCACATCACGAAACATCGCATCACGGACCTCACATCACGTGACATCAAATCACCTGAGCTCACATCACATGACATGTCAACACAAGACATCACATCACGTGACATCACATGACTTACCATCACATCACGTGACCTTAAATCATGACATCACATCACATAACATCACATCAGCTCAAATCACGTTAGGTCACATCACCAGACATGACATCACGTGACCTCACACCACGTAACATCTCATCACTTGACCTCACATAACGTGACATCGTATAACGTGACCTCACACGTGATATCTCATCAAGTGACATCACATCATGTGCCCTCAAATCAGATGTCATCACATCACGTAACTTAACTCACGTGACATCACATCACGTGCCGTCACATATCACCTGACATCCCAACACGAACATCAAATCACGAGGCGTCACATCACGTGACCAGACAACACGTGACTTAAAATCACGTGACCTCATCACCTGACATGGCATCACGTGACCTCACCTCCCGGACATCACATTACGTGACAGCACATTACGTAACATCACATCACGTGACGTTACATCTCGTTACCTCAAACCACGTTACGTCACATCACGTGACACATCACGTGTCGGTCTCGGTGGCTCAGTTGGTTAGACGCTGGCCTACTGATCCCAAGGTAGCGGGTTCAAACCCGGCCCAGGCCGATGGTTTTTAAGTGTGCTTAAAAACGACAGCTCCATGTCAGTAGATTTACTGGCATGTAAAAGAACTCCTGCGGGACAAAATTCCGGCACACCGGCGACGCTGATGTGATCCTGGCAATTGACAGCATCGTTAAAGAAGAAAATAAACCACATCGCGTGACATCAAATCAGAACATATCAGGTGACATCACAACACGTGACCTCAAATGACGTGGCGAACACCTCGTGACCTCACATCACGTGACGTCATCACCTGTCATCACATCACGTGACACATCACGTAACATCATATCGAGTGATCTCAAATCACGTCACCTCACATCACGAGACATGACATCACGTGACCTCACACCACGTGAATCTCATCACGGGACCTCAACTTCCGTGATATCACATCACAAGACCTCACATCACGTGAAATAACATCACGTGACCTCACATCACATAACTTCACATCACGTGACCTCAATTCACGTAAAGTCACATCATGAGACATCACATCACGTGGTACCACATCACGTGACATCATATCACCTAACCTCAGATCACGTGTTATCACATAACGTAACATCAGATCACGTGACACCACATCACGAATTCACTCTGAAGTGACATCAGATCACGTGACATCTCATCACGTGACCTTAATCACGTGGCGTCACAACACGTGACCTCACATCACGTGACCTCAATGACATGACATTGCGTGAACTGACATCACATCACGTACTCTCATCATGTGAACTCACATCGCGTGATATCACATAACGTAACATGACATAACGTGACATCACATCACGTGCCATCACATCACGCAAACTCAAATCACGTGACATCAGATCGCGTGACGTCACATCAGGTGACATCACATCACGTGTAATTGCTTCATATCATATCACGTGACGTTACATCACGTAACATCAAATCACGTGACATCACCTCACAAGACATGACATCACGTGACATCGTATCACGCCACCTCACACCACGTGATATCTCATCACGTGACCTCACATCACCTGACATCACATCATAAACCTTCACATCACGTGACCTCACATCACGTGACTGCACATCATGCCGTCACATCAGATCATATCACGTGACGTCACATCACGTGACCTCATCACCTGACATCACATCATGTGACCTCACATCACCTGACCTCAAATCACGTAGGTCACATCACCTGACACCACATCACGCCACATCACATCACGTGATCACACATCACAGACATCGCATCACGTGAAATTCCATCACGTGACATTATATCACAAGCCCTCAGATATCGTGACCTCACATCACGTGACGTCACAACACGTGACCTCATCTCACGTGACATGTCACGTGCAGTCATACCACGTGACATCTCATCACGTGATACCAAATCACGTGGCGTCACATCACGTGATACGAAATCAGACGTCACATCACGTGACCTCACAGCACGTAACCTCACATCACCTGACATCTCATCACGTGACCTCACATCATGTGACATCACATCACGTGACCTCAAATCAGATGTCATCACATCACGTAACTTCACTCACGTGACATCACATTACGTACCGTCACATCACGTGCCGTCACATCAGATCATATCACCTGATATCCCAACACGAACCTCAAATCACGAGGCGTCACATCACGTGACTTCAAATCACGTGACCTCACATCACGTGACCTCATCACCTGACCTCACCTCCCAGACATCAAATCACGTGACAGCACATTACGTAACATCACATCACGTGACGTTACATCTCGTTACCTCAAACCACGTTACGTCACATCACGTGACATCACATCAGATCTTATCAGGTGACATCACAACACGTGACCTCAAATAACGTGGCTAACACCTCGTGACCTCACATCACGTGACGTCATCACATCACGTGACATCACGTAACATCATATCGAGTGATCTCAAATCACGTGACCTCACATCACGAGACATGACATCACGTGACCTCAGACCACGTGAATCTCATCACGGGACCTAAACTTCCGTGATATCACATCACAAGACCTCATGTCACTTGACCTCATATCACGTTACCTCACATCACGTGAATTCACATATCGTGACTTCACATCACGTAACATCACATCACGTGACCTCAAATCAGGTAAAGTCACATCATGTGACAACACATCACGTGACATCACATCACGTAACCTCAGATCACGTGTTATCACATAACGTAACATCACATCACGTGACACATCACGAATTCACACTGAAGTGACATCAGATCACGTGACATCTCATCACGTGACCTTAAATCACACGGTGTCACATCACGAGATCTCATTGACATCACATTGCGTGAACTCACATCACATCACGTACTCTCATCATGTGACCTCACATCACGTGATATCACATAACGTAACATGACAACGTGACGTCACATCACGTGCCGTCACATCACGCGACCTCAAATCACGTGACATCACATCACGTGTAATTGCTTCATATCATATCACGTGACGTTACATCACGTAACCTCACATCACATGACATCAAATCACGTGACATCACCTCACAAGACATGACATCACGTGACTTCACACCACGTGACATCGTATCACGTGACCTCACACCACGTGATATCTCATCACGTGACATCAAATCATAAAACTTCACATCACGTGCCGTCACATCAGATCATATCACGTGACATCACAACACGGACCTCAAATCACGTGGCCACACATCACGTGACCTCACATCACGTAACATCACATTACGTGACTTCAAATCATGTGACAACACATCACGTGACATCACATTACGTGACTTCAAATCATGTGACAACATATCACGTGACATCACATCACGTGGTACCATATCACGTGACATATAACGTAACATCACATCACGTGACACATCACGAATTCACTCTGAAGTGACATCAGATCACGTGACAACTCTTCACGTGACATCACATCCCGTGACCTTAAATCACGTGGCGTCACATCACGTGATCTCATTGACACCACATTGCGTGAACTCACATCACATCACGTACTCTCATCATGTGACCTCACATAACGTGATATCACATAACGTAACATGACATCACATCACGTGGCGTCACATCACGCGACCTCAAATCACGTGAGCTCAAATCACGTGACATCACATTACGTGTAATTGCTTCATATCATATCACGTGACGTTACATCACGTAACCTCACATCACGTGACATCAAATCACGTGACATCACCTCAAAAGTCATGACATCACGTGACTTCACACCACGTGACATCTCATCACGTGACATTGTATCACGTGACCTCACACCACGTGATGTCTCATCACGTGACATCACATCATAAAACTTCACATCACGTGCCGTAACATCAGATCATATCACGTGACATCACAACACGGACCTCAAATCACGTGGCGCCACATCACGTGACCTCATCTCACGTGACATGTCACGTGCAGTCATACTACGTGACATCTCATCACGTGGCGTCACATCACGGGATACGAAATCAGATGACGTCACATCACGTGACCTTACAGCACGTAACCTCACATCACCTGACATCTCATCACGTGACACCACATTACGTAACATCACATCACGTGACGTAACATCTCGTTACCTCAAATAACGTTACGTCACATCATGTGACCTCTCATCACATGACGTCACATCACATAACATCACGTGACCTCAAATCACATGACGTCACATCACACTACCTTACATCGTGTGACCTCTCATCACGTAACATCACATCACAAGACCCCACATCACGTGACCTCACATCACACAAACAAATCAACAGGCGTCCTATACTTGGACAGTGAACGCGCCTTCGATAAAATCTGGCACGTAGGGCTAATCAGAAAACTACAAGAATAAGTGTCCCAGATTATGCTATAGCCCTAATTAGGGATTACCTCTCCGAACGGCGCTTTCACACCACGGCAGAGGACGCAGTCTCCGCAAAGGAAATGACATGCCCAACCTAATAAGATCGGACAAATACATATACACAGACTATACTACAATAGAAACACGCTCCACTCAACTACGAATTATCCATTAACGGCTCCAAAATGCCTTGAATACGCTTGAGCCATAGTTCTCCAAGTGGAGAATCGCAGTAAATGCAGGAAAAATTCAAACAATAATTTTCACTAAAAGACTAAAAGCGGTAATGCCGTAATGCAACGCTTAGGCATGTACGAAACCGAACGCGTCAAACACAAAAGACCGCTGTCATTGGACAGGTCCTTCGGCCTGGGGGATCCGAAAATAAACATACAAGAATATCTCCAGACACTAGTAACACTTCCATAGAAGCAACAATATTACCCATGACTTGCGGCACGACCTGACATTGGCAGTCTACGAAGCCCTTACTTCTAGTCAAGGGGGCCCAGGTGGGATACCAAACCACCACAAACATTACACATTGGCACACGAATAAATGGACACGATTCTCAAAACAAATGATTATATTTACGCTCAAATCAAATTTAAATTAAAATAGAACTAGCTTAAGCACTAAGCAAATATGACACAGCTATAGCGCAGACCACTACCACCAAACCGACCGCGCTTCCAACCGGAAACGACCCTAATCCTTAACCAAATCCCACACCTAAGAATTCGCAAGGAAGTGATCAGGGCTTCGGTCATGTTTACGTCCTGCCACCTAATTACACCTGGCTTAGGCCACACGGCCAGTCAACACACTTTCTCCATGAAACCGCAGGTGTAATTCGCGGTACAGCCGGACATGCTCTCCTGAATTCTCACCGGTGGAGGTTTTTAGTGGGAAGTGCCTTCGGGTGAAGCCCACAGCACCCACTGTGCCTCCCAGCACAGTGGAACTCCATGAATGGATCTTCCCTACCTTCCCTACACTCGAACATAAAAAAATCAGACGCCCTCTAATTGTTAACCATCCAGGAGTCACTCTCTGAAGATGTCCAACAGTCTTGGGCGAAACGTCAGATACATATTCATCGACTGGACCACGGCCTACAAGCCCGGAAACTACGTTCTATTGGATTAACGCCTAAGCATGTATATTAATACAAACGGTTTTCTCGGCGGGGAACATAACGCCGTTTTCAAAACTCGAAATGAAAAGGTGGTCAAGACGGGGGGGGGGGGGTTATAGGTTTAAGGGCGCTCAATTTCGTGATCATCAGTGCCCTTAAAATAGTACAAGGCAATAGCCAGACATAAATTCCAATCAAACATAAAATTACTAGTAACAAAGAAAATATACACATAAACATAAGACAGTGGCAGTAGCCAGATATAAAACAAGGTGATAAATATGATAAAAAAGATATCTAAAATTTTAAATCCTCAAATTGATACTACACTCCGCTAAAAACTTCAAAACTCCATGAACCGCTGTTTTGTCGTCCGCTCAGACCTCTGCAAGTCTGGCAGGAGGCTGCAGAGAATCTTGAAGGTGCGCTAGAGAGGAACACTCTAGCAGCACGTGACGGACTGACAAAACGTTGTCACATAGCGTACACAGGGGCAGGGCGCCTTTAAAATAGGTAACAATGCGAAATATCAGTGGCCTATTCGTAACCGAGCCAAGCTACCCTCCTCGAGGCGAGATATGCGTCAGAAAGTAACCCAGATTATCGGAAGTTCTTGCACTTCTCTAAGCTTATTACTGCGGAGAGCTGAGCACTTCGTGCCAGGAGGACAGCACCGCTCTCCGCACTTCAAACCCAAAATCTTCCGAAGTAACATGTGAGATGGTAATACTGGGTTCTCTAGTTGCCGTCTTTGCTGCAAAATCCGCTATTTCATTCCCCGGCAAACCTACGTGACCAGGAATCCATGCACACACCACGTCAACGCCAGAAGCGTGTAAAACATGGAGGCCATCCTGGATACGTTGTACAATACAATGGGGGCTGTACAGCTCACGAAGGCTCTGAAGTGCACTAGGGGAACAGCTCAAAATAAGGCAGTCACCTAATTTACGACGACGCACACACAAGACGGCTCGGTAAATCGCATACAGCTCTGCAGTAAAAATGGAAATGCTATTTCGAAAGCCGAATGTCTGTGGTTCGGTTCCATAAACATAAGTATATCCAACACCATTGGTACTCTTTGACCCATCGGTGTTAATACATCGACGGTCAGTATAGCCTGACAAAAATTCTGGAAAACACGTGCAGATACTTGAAATAGGCATCGTGGAGTTCCGGTGTACGGTCATCACAAGATCTACATGGGGCATGCCAGATAGTCAAGGGGGCCAAAGCTCGCCTTTGGCGAACATCCTAGGCAGTTAAATTTTAAGGTTCGTTAGAAGTTCCTGGAAACCATGGCGTCTCGTGCCTTACAAAATAGGTGAAGACGTGCACTTAAGCATGCTGAAAATACAATGCAAAGTCGGTGTACCACGGTAGTAGCATATAAACATAGTTTCACGACCAAATTCAAGGTCATAGGGGGGTGTGGAGGGGTGGGAGTTATTTTCTGGACCAAATTCAAGGTCATAGGGGTGGGCGACTCCAGTATGACGGTTGAAGGTTGAGGGGGTGGTAATCTCAAGGTCATTCAAGATGGTCGCTATACATGGCATAGTTTCACGGCCAAATTCAAGGTCATAGGAGGGGTGGGGGACTCTATTATGTCGGTTGGTGGGGGAGGGGGTAGATGCCATATGGCGTTTTCCAATATGGTCGCTTAGGAAGCGTCTTCGGTCTAGAGTATATAAGAGCCTCGTCTCATTGTCTGAAGTATTAGTTGCGAGGTGGAATCTTACTAGGGACTTAGTAGGATAACAATATTGTTATGAGTGGAATGGATGACTTTTGGAGTGAATGCGGTGAGGAAGCACATCACTATACATACTACAACAAGGAGTCATGTAATGGGCTTATGCATTCAATTGTTTGTAGCATGCCTTCGTATCACGACCAGATGTCTTATAGAGATGTATGCACAGAAAACAGCCGCATATACAGAAGAAGATACTTGTAAGTATATATCTTTTTTTAATTACATTTAGAAATATTATTCTTAGCATGTCTTTAAGGAAATTTTTAATTTAATACATGTATATATTTTTCAGAGAAGGGGACGATGAGCATCAAGAACATAGCGGGGTGGACGAAGTAGACGCAGTTGTTTCTAGCCATGCTGCAGAATGCCATTCGCAGTTTTGTAACGGTTACACTCATGCAACCCTATGCGACAAGCCCGAGGTTCATGACCAAATGTCATACTTTTTGTGTAACGAAAACTGTGGTATATATCAACTCAGGCAGAGAAACTTAAAGTGAGTATCATTACAGAAAAAATAATTAAATATACTTATCGGTGAGTTGTTTAATATGTAATGATGAAAACATTATTCGTGTTCACAGAATACGCATGACAACACCCAATCCTAGAGAAGGCGAAGATCCGAGCATCGGAGGGGTAGATGAAGTAGATGCAGACATCGCAGATAGTGACACCCTTCCAATAGACAATCTGTTGCAGGTGACTCCTGAGCATTCACCCAGGAAACAACCAGAAGTCGGGAAAAAATTGATGTAAGTAATCAACCTTATTAGTCAAATAACCTTTACTGCAAAAACTATTCACCAGCTTTAACGCTATCTCTTGTATTTCTTTCACGATCTCGCCTTTGCATTTACCAAGACCTAAAATTTCTAACAAAGTCAATATGGAAATGTTTCAGATCCCGCAAAACATTGAAGAAGAAGAATACCTTTGCTGATCTCCAGAGAAGGCTCGAGCTCTTGGAAGATCGTATGACACGACTCGCCAACTCAAAGTCAGATGGAAGCACCACCAGTAACACTCGTGCTCCAAGACGTCTCCATCTCAAGAAACCATAGCGTAAATGTAGGATTGTTTCATGAAATTCCATCGGTCTTCATAAAAACAACATTCAGTAACGAATTTGTGTACATGTGATTGCTAGACTGGGAGATCATTCAACAAAATCTCTACATTTTCGAAACTTTCCTCAAATTGAACAAGTGTCCGCCCAGTGCTTATGTTGAAAATGTAGTATACTCGTATAATCTAATTGCAACTATGGAAAATGAGAGTATAAGTCTTTTGAATACAATTTTTAATAACGGGAAAATACTTTTAAATTGCAGTGAAATATCTGAAGTGAAAAAACTTGAAGTCTATATTGATAAACATTTGTGCAACCTCTCCAATGCAAATACGGACATATACGTAGGGACAAGGAGTTGGAGGAGGAAGATGATTGAAGTGTATGAAAAAAATAAATAAATGATTATCTGCTTATAACACGTTTTATTCATTAAGACACACCTTACATTCCTTATGAAAATACAATATTAGATTGTAACATTTCAAAATAGAGACTGCATCACATGAGTGAGGGGCTTGTAAGTAAATACTTTGTCATGTATTATTAGACAATACAACGAGGTCTGTGCAGGAATATTTGCACTTGTTTGAATTTCAAGTCTAATGTTGACAGCTCCATTTACAATCTCCTCAGGCTGATGTGAGCAGTCAATGATAAATATTGGGGCATATTTAAGAAAATCCTTTCTCTTCAATAAGGGGCAATTGTCTTTAGCGTAATAAGAGTTTTAGAACTTGGAATACATTTCATATAATACTGCAAATCTTGAGTTTCCAAAGTCCAAGTTCATGTCGTGGTAGGGATAACATTCACTGTTGAGGTAAAGTCTCAAATTTGTTATGTTGCAATGATCAAACATGGAGCAATCCTTAGTTGCATTATTCAGTCTTGAAGTCTGTGCTCCGACAATGACAAATCTTGGTTTCTCTGGTTTCGATGTTGTAGCAACGTTCCATGTAAAGGATCTAGTTTGCGGTCCAGCAGGCTGAGTATGACAATCCATAGTTCGAAAGGCAATATGTAGCGGTCTGTCCGACTTGACAATCTTGAGGATCTCCACTTTTTTAGCATCTGAAAGGCGTATTACAGGCATCCTCCACTCAATGCGAATAAGATTAACAGGCGCATCCGCTTCCCCGCCAGATGCCACAATACAGTTCTTAAGAGTCCTTGGAACGAATGAGCACCAGTTCAAACTTGCTATTGAGAATGAGATCCTTGTGGTCATCTGCAAACTCCAGAAGCATTGACAGCGGTACTAAAGCGTTGAATGCTCCACTCTCAGAATCTACAATATCCACATCTTTGCCAGGGTAGCACCATCCAGCATTTATCAAGCGGCTTGATTCCATTGGGTTGAGGGCAGCATAGTTGCGAATAGTTGATGAAATCCCTGGATTTCTTGTTCTATCTATAGTCGTTCCATTCATGTCCAATCGAATCTCATCAAACATGAATGCTATAGCATTATTAGTGAGCTTTGCTGTAGTAGCTGATGCATTAGGTTTAGTAATAGTTCCCTCAATGTAGAGATAACTCCGGCTAGGTAGAGTATACAAATCTTCAGCTTGACAGGGTATTCTAATCTCATCGTTAGCGTCCAGAGCAGATGTATTATAGGGTAGAAACACATGCTCCTCTTCTTTAGCAATCTTGTCCTCAAATGTAGGCGTTTCGGTCACATTGAAGATATCCATTACAGAAGTCTGAAGCCTAACTGTTCGAGGAACTTGCGACTGCTTGGTGTTAACGCCTTGAGGGTCAAATGCAGAGTATGTTGAGCATGACGAATCCTAGACTTCTTATATCCTGGGTAGTCTCTTCTCCTTCTGCTAAAATAGACTCCCATTCCGGCGAATGTGGAGCCTTATGCTTATATCTTTGTTTCTAAAGTTTATTGTATGACCGTTCTGGTCGACTATTCGAAGTGTGATTTGGTCAATAATGTTGGTGTCTATGATAGGCAGGTAAATGGGATTTGAAGGTTCTTGCGAAATATATCCAGGCGGGACAGAAGGAAAAAAACTCATAGATAGAGTGTCCGCTTTTACCATCAATGAAAGATCCTGTTGCAATACTGCACTCAATTCGTATGATGCTCACTATTATGTTTACTAGAAAATCCGATTCAGCCAGCTGATTAACAGGGATAACTCTCTTTTCATCGAATCCTAAAAGAGATCCGATTGTACGCTCCTTAGAAAAACATAAAGGAAATGGACATTTAATTTCAGTCTTCATAGTATTATTGTTAGGTCGAATAAAGAAGTCATTTTCGTCTAATTCAAGCTTGCCTTTGATGTAATTGTTAATGTCTGCAATTTCATATGTTCCGTGTGGAATATGAATGATCTTAAACTCTTCATTATCAATGTAATGAAGTTGATTATTGCTGTGATCAATGTTGGGGATTGAATAGAAGGTTTCAAAATTTAGTAGGGCAATCTCATAATATCCTTTTGGATCAAGCCTGAGCGGCGGATTTAGATATGTGGCAAGAACAGATTCATTGCCGCTAACAGCAATAGTGTAGCTCATTGTGCTAGAAATTGCAAGCACAAGTGTCCACAGATGACTGAGCTAAAACTCTGAAATCTCCGAGTATTATACATTATCTTAACGCCTTCGAGGTACCTTTCTATTTCTTTTGGTGGCTTTAAGTTTCCAAAGCTATCAAAATAAAATGCAATGTTACCATTCTTCTTTACACCAACGCAATGAGTGCCTTCATTCTCTGAAGAATCGAGATTAACAATAATTCTCTCTCTGTAATGAGGTTTTAAAGGGAGACTGTCGATCATATATACGCCTCTAAAATTGGGAATATTTAAACGTCGTG
Source organism: Tenodera sinensis (assembly GCA_030765045.1). Lineage (NCBI taxonomy): Eukaryota > Metazoa > Arthropoda > Insecta > Mantodea > Mantidae > Tenodera > Tenodera sinensis. Next base: position 52,978,031 of record CM060968.1, read on the forward strand.
CATACAATGCAAGATCAATGTTACTCAAGGTTTTTTCCGAGACAAGTATAATCCTCTGCCCGAGTTTTTTGAAGACCTATTCTTTCTTGCGGTGTTATTTTTTGGCTTTACACCGCTTCCTCTAACATTCTTCTTGCCCTTAAATTTTTGGATTATTTTAGAAGCAACTGCTAAAGACGCTGACAGGGGAAGGATTGGTAAGAAACCTCCACTTCTCTTTTTATTCCTCTTCCTCTTTGTCTGCCGAAGACCTTTTCCTTTTGCTTCCATCTCTCTGTTATGTCGCAACATTTCTGCGTGATGTTTATCCGCAGCTTTTTTCTTATTCACTGCAGATGCAATTTGCGCTGCACCTCCAGCTGCAGCACCTAAGGCAGCGACAACTGGTATGAGAGGTAGAAATCCTCCATGCTTCTTCTTTCTGGATCCGGCGCCAACAGCCGCCTTACCCTTCATAATCGATGTTACCAGTCTTGCAGTCAACTTTTCGCCTAATATAGCATCCGATGACTGAACTCTTTTCCAAGCCTCTTCTGCCAATATCTTATCTGCTATGTTTCTGGAAGCAGTATCGTTATGCTCAGCGTAGGCTACATCGTGACGCATACAAGCATTGTGTAAAGGATTGATTCCTGGGTCTCCTCTCTTTAGACGCTTTTCTAGCTTTGTCCCGGGTACGCAATACCTGTAACCCGGTAAATGTGCTTCAAACGGCAGGCGATTTATGAGAGAGTTAATTATTCCTGAACCTCTGGGTGTCTTAATCCTCTTAGCTCTCATTGTATACTAATAGATTTTAATGCTAGTCTTCCCTTTTATACTTCCAATCCTTTTCCAGTCGGAATTCGAAAATATTAGTGTTTTCCATATATACATTAAACATTCCATTTTTACATTTAGTTGTTAAGATGGAACTCGTGAAGCAAGATTGCTCTCTGCCTATTCAGGTGTTAGACTTTGAAAGTGATTTTAGACAGGATCGCCACGGAAAGCTATTTCCTGGTAATGTAAGAGCTCTTGTTCTAGGGAGCTCCAGCGCAGGAAAAACCAATGTATTATTGAATATGCTGCTTCATGAGAATGGTTTACGTTTTGAAAACTTGTATATTTGTTCCAAGTCCCTATATCAACCAAAGTATCAATATCTGATCAGTCTTCTTAAAAGCATTGATAGAATAGAAGTGAATACCTATGAAGACGGAGATAGTGAATTGCATCCAAGCGATGTTTAAGAAAACTCAATCTTTGTATTCGATGACGTCATAACTGAAAAGCAGGACAAGATAGCCTCCTTTTACAGCATGGGGAGACATCGCAATGTTGACTCTATATATTTAGCTCAGTCTTATGCAAAAGTACCGAAACAGCTCATTCGTGATAATACGAACATGATTATCCTCTTCAGACAAGATAATTTAAACCTCAAGCATATATATGACGATTATGTGAACACTGACATGTCTTACATTGAATTCAAAGAATTGTGCAAAAATGTCTGGGAGAGTACCCCAGAAGGAAGACTATTTGTATTGCTAGTTCCCGAATTCCCTATCAATGAGGGACGATATAGGAATGGATTTGATTTAGATATATATTAAAGTACTAAAGAAAGAAAATTATCACTTGTAGTTCGAGATGAGCACTGATCGGTTCGGGTCACACAGGAGTGCACCACTTAAAAGATCGTTTCATCAATTCATTATAGCCAGAGATGGAAAAGGAAACTACCAATTCCGCAACAAGAGATTGGGCATTGTTCAGCACCCTGAGGAAGATAACGATGCGACCACTAAGCGATATGTTGATTCGCTTACGGCTTCTACTGAAAATCGATTGCAAGAGTTCACCGAAAAGGCGGCACATCAACGCATGGGCGAACTTCAAAATACGCTTAGGAATCATATCCAGAAATCGCTAGACAAGTAGCATGATAATCTCATGAGCTACTTAGACAAAAATACTCTTAAACGAGATAACGGAAACAATATCATACTGGATACAATAAGAATGAAGTCATTACTACCGCCCCAGGAGGATCATGATGTGGCGAATAAGAAGTATGTAATAGACTACATCAACTCAAGAACGCCTCCGATCGATTCAAATGGGAACGTTTCCTTTCAACAAAGAAGATTAAGAGAAATAGCAGATTCTATCGAAGACAGCGATGCAGCAACCAAAAAGTTTGTTAAACACTTTTTTGGAAGGAAACAAAATGAAGCACAGCAAGATTTAAATACCAGACTACAAACTATTGGAAATGACATATCCGAAATAATGGGAAAACACACAGAAAATATGGTAAACCGTCAGAGTTCCATGGATAAGCACCTCACCGCAACTATGAATAATGTTAATACTCTTAAAGCACAGGTTCACGTCATAAATGCTATACTAGAGCAAATGAAAGGTCAGCTCATAATCGCACTGCAGACGAAACCTTACAGGAGTCCTTCCTTACGGTACATGTTAACATCAGGACTAGAATACTACAAGGCTCCTGTAAACGGAAATCTGATTTCTTGTTCCATGATATCATCGCCGCAACCGCATACAAGATCAGGGACAATGTTTGCAATAAACGAGCGATTAGTTGAAAGCTACCCTGCTATGATTCAGATGGGCGATGTACTAATCTTCACTTCTCCAGTTAATCGAGCAAAAGATGGACATATTCTAAATATTGAATTGAAAATTTCATATGATCTGGCACTCTCCGAATAAAAAACAACCCTATATATTGATATGAAAGCGTGTTTTATTGTCATTCTAAGATGGACAGCGAGAGTATAAGACTTAAAGAATCTGCAAGTCAAGCATGCTAGGGCTATAAGAGAAAAGCTACGTGTACTAAAAGGACAACAGTTTGAGACCCAGAGAGTAATGAGTGAAGCTCTTCAACCAGTAACAGAACCTCTACACGATATCCTGGAAATACAGAAGAAAAAGAATACTACCACAACTTCAGACAGAAAGGAAATCCAGAAAAAGAACAATTATGACACTAATGATCAAAAGAATGAGAAAATTTTAAGCTACCTACATAAAGTTCGAAAGAATGATAAGAGCGAAATAGATACTGTATACGGGGTAAGATACGAAGATGGAAGCTATATGCTAGGGAACAAGATTATTGACTTCATTAACGATAAAGTTCGAGTAGGAGAAGAAACGTATGATGCCACACCTGGATTGAGTGACCTCTTCAAAAAGATACCTGAAATGCATGACTATACAGAAGAGGATCTTGTTACATACAGCAAAATACTGAAAGCATCGCAGGTTCATCGTCGAAACTACAGCAGGAATGGTCAGCCGAGATCAGGCAATTCCTACAAGTATAAAAAGGTTATACGACCTTTAGTGAAGAACCACAAGGGCTTAGGGTTGCAGTGGAAAGAACATCAACCTGACACGAAGCAAGACTACATCTACTGGAACGACCCCAATGATCTAGTGAATCGTCTAAGACTTCTTGTTGCATCCAGAGACGCTGGCAACAACAACCACACTCAAGAAATTGAAGAGATTATTCAAGAGTTGAAATCAGCGAGAATCATAGCATGACAACTGTGAAGAAAAATATAGCAAGAGAGCTTCATGCCCCTGCCCGAAGAAACTTCTTACGTCGAAAGATTGTGAGCAAAGGATTCGATGATTTAGTGCAGATTGACTTGGTTGAGATGATACCTCATGCAAGAATCAACAGGAATTTCAAATACATCCTTGTTGCAATCAACTTCTATTCTAAAATGGCATATACACGAGCGTTAAAGGACAAGACAGGTCCGCAAGTTGCGAAGGCTATGGAAGATATACTACAAGACATGGATACGCCTCCCCGCAATATACAGAGTGATAATGGAAAGGAATTTTATAACAAACACTTTAAGCATTTAATGGGCAAGTATAATATCAATCACTATAGCACTTATAGCAATGTGAAGGCTGCAGCTTTTGAACGTTTAGTAAGAACCTTAAAGAACATGATGTACCGAGAGTTTTTATCGCAGGGGTCATACAAGTGGATCTTTTACCCAGAAACACCGCAAAGTACAATGATACTTACCACTCAACCATCAGGATGAAGCCTAGTGAAGTTACGAGCAACGATCTTCTTCTGACTATTTACAACTACAAGCATCCTCAAAAAGAGGAGATGAGCGCAAGGAAGTTTAGTGTAGGTGATTATTTTATTTTATTTATTTATTTTTGTTGTTCAACGACGCTGTCAATTGCCAGGATCACATCAGCATCGCCGGTGTGCCGGAATTTCGTCCCGCAGGAGTTCTTTTACATGCCAGTAAATCTACTGACATGGAGCTGTCGTTTTTAAGCACACTTAAAAACCATCGGCCTGGGCCGGGTTTGAACCCGCGACCTTGGGATCAGTAGGCCAGCGTCTAACCAACTGAGCCACCCAGACCGACAATATAGGTGATTATGTGAGGATATCTAAGAATAAGGGGCATTTTGAGAAAGGTTTTGAAACTAACTGGAGTGTTGAAATCTTCCAAGTTGCTCAAGTGAAGAGAGCCAATCCTACTACATACATACTAAAGGATAAGGACGGTGAGGAGATAAAGGGAACATTCTATGGACATGAACTTCATTCTACACTGTATCCTAACACCTATTTGGTGGAGAAGATTGTGAGGCGTCAAGGAAAGAGGGTTCTTGTTAAATGGTATGGATTCCCTGGAGTCTTTCATTTCCAATATGAATATCTGTTTTATTGTCTAAACATAATTTCCCTTTACCTAAGTTACAACATAGAAAAAATATAGGTATATACAATAATTCAAAATAATAATATACAAAGAATTGAAATAATATAATAAAATATATACAATTAATTTAAATAATAAAGTAAAATATATACAAATAATGTAAATAATAACATACATACAAAATGAACAATAATAATTTAATATAATAAATAAAATATTCACAAATAATACAATTATGATGGTGATGTGAGAGTCAGGGAAGTCGGAATTAATTATTCAGACCTAAGAGAATAATGACCCCATGCGAGAGTTGCATGAGAGCCATCAATCATCTTACGTTTGGTATCTCCTCCATGCAATGCAATTTTGTTAATTTCAACAGTCGAAACTTTATGTTTGGTGCTTGTGAAGCAAATTTGTTAAGCCAAAAATGTTTTGTTTAAATCTTTAAGACATTCGAAATATTTGTCAAAGGTCATTGCTCGCATTCCACCTTTGGTAATCCCCTTTGCCTTCATGACTGTATGATGGTCATATCTATAACTGTATAGTTTTGCTCTAAGACCAACATACTCAGTCATCACCCTTCCGCCCAACTCATCCTTGAACAACCCAATCTTTTTCTTGTTGGCCGGCTTTATGCCATATATATTGTCATGGTTATAATTTGAAGTATCGAAATAATGGGGATGCGTTTTCGTGAACTGGTATATATCAGAACTAGTTTCGAAAATGAATGAATCTGTGTCCATGTAATTTAAGATCATTCAGCTGGGGTTTCATTACTTTGTAAAAAAAAATCATACATAATAAATTTTGAAAGGTCTAGAATCGCCTGGCCAATGTAGATTGGCTTGTTCATGAGAATCTCCTCTCGAGCCAACTCTATGCCAACTAAGTTTTGACTGAAAATTATGCTGCGTACGTATGTTGGACGAGCCGTTAATTTCCGTGCTTGCTTCCAGGTAGGTACAATACGAAAATCACGGTATTTGCGCACATTTTCAATGAACTTACCGTACACAGCGTTGTTCATTTTCTTCCAAAGATTTTGACCAAACTTAGAAGATTCCCTGGCTCGCTTCTCGGCGTTAAGGTTAATGTAAACCTTAAGCCATTCAGATTGGTCATACGAAACCACCCGATGAATATGCCTCAATAACAGCCCAAGATCTATGCACTGTTGCAAGGTTTTATAATGCAAGACATATTTGCTTTTATTCTCTAGACTTGCAATCAGTTTCTTGTATTGGCTGCCGGGTGATATCTCGCTCTGGGGACAGAGAGGAAGATCATTATGAGCATCGTGGAGATGGTCAGGATACTCTAGATCCACCTCTAGCACGTATCCTGTCTTGGAGTCCTCAGGGATCGTTGCAAAGTCGATGGTGTCAATTTCGTCCCTTTCAAGCCATCTGAGATTGCCATATGGGAGCCTTTCTACCGTTCCCTTCCCATATAAGTTGTTGATGTCGATATATGATAGAAAGTTTGTCTTCTGGTCAGGATTGTAGTCTGTCATGTATTGGTGGTTGGCTTTGGAGTACCGCTTTGATACTGTACAAAGCCCGCCACGAATACCTTTCTCAAAAAATTCTATCATACTGACATCATTTATCAAGTCAAGCTTGACTTGGGTGGTCTTAAGCATGGCATCGAAGGCTAGCGACGGTAGGGTGTAGTACCATGCAGGGTCCAAATGATACATATCCAGCGACAAGTCTCTAAATTTCTCAAATACATCTGCTAAAAGCAGCGTATCCGTCTTTAGATAAAGGTCACTATATTCCCCGAGATTCTTTATGTCGAAGGTCTTCCATACCTTAAGTGGATGGGCATACTCCTCTTCCGAAATGTCGTCGAAAAGCTCGATCGGGGGCAGCTCCTCCTCTTGGAGCTTTTCGACAGCATCAAGATAAGTATAGGGGAATATACCCTTGCACTTCATGAGGGCTAGGTGTTCTGGCCTCGAATACTCGGCATTAGTGACCTTGAAGTCATCATCGCTTAACATATCTGCCAAGCTGGATAACTTGTCATCGTGAAACTTGTAGCTGTCGAGGAACCTGAATTGAATGCCCTTGTACCATTTGCTGAATGCCAGATAACGTTCAGAAGATTGTGCTATACATGAGATATTCCCATTGTCATAAGCCATGTGTCTAATCAAGAAGTGACTATCATAATTGCTTAAGCAATGAAAAAAAAATTGGAATAAAATTCGGCAATTTTCTATTCAAATTGCAAGCATTATGCCCACAGCCCAAATAATGACCAGAAATATGTGAATGGTCCCTCACTCTAATATCATCTATAGCAAAATCTTTCAGGCATATGTGACAGTGATCAGCATTGAGGAAATCCAGCTCGTCCTCGGGTGACATATGCATCGGAACTATATGACCGTATACCTCAATAACTTCGTCAGCGATCCGTCTAAGTTCGCTGAAGAAGTCATTGAGAGCATTGTCACCTCTGAAGAGCTTGAACCTCGACAAGGTCTGATCATGCCTGCATATAACCTTCAGCGCTATCGATATCGCTTCATGTTCCTGTATGGTTCGGGTCCAGCTCGCTGCGTCTGAGGGCTCGCATGAGCGAACCTTCCTCAAAACAGACTCGATATCCGCATATATAACAAAAGGTACAGGAGCAGACTTTGAAAATGCATTAAATGTGAGAACCTCTCGCTGCATAGGCATTTTGAGGACCTGACATTTATTGCACTTCAGTTTATGCAATCTCAAGGCATCTTCGTTGGGACACCTTGTCATGCATGCCTCGCATAGCCACATTTTTTTGGCAAACTTAGTTATCTGACTTCTAACAAGCCTCGATATGCTGGTGATGAGGCAGTAATGAGACTTGTCACCCTCTTCAATCATTAGTATGTTAACCGGGCTAGTCTTCCTCTCGGATGGCTTGCGAATAGACTCCACTGAGTTGTTGGCATGTAGAGCAAATACAGCTATAGATACTTCGGGGTTTTGGCTCTCAAAATGTTCAATTTGTTCTAATAGGAACGGAAATGTTATTCCATCATAATTGAAGGCTTTGAGAAGCAAATCTCCGGGGTATGATGAAGGACGATCTGTATGGCTCTTTGAGGGGTATCTTGAAGCCAACGTGCACCAAGCGAAACAGAAATCATCATTGTTTTCAATATTGACTATTACTTTCTTCCTCTTGATGCATGCTGGCAACTCAACATACCCTGAAGCACAAAGGGGATTGTACTCTGCGGCACTATTTACCAGCGAGTGGATTGCGAAGTGTCCTTGAACTTGCTTGACCTTCAAAACAGGCTAGATTTTCTAAAATTTCGTTTCTCATTGCATGAAAGACTACATCAACGTTCGATGATCGCTGGATCTCCTTCGTCTTGGAATTAAAGAATATTGATTCCACTTTTTCATTTTCAGGGGTCTGAATTAAGTATGAGACGTTCATAGAACAACTCATTTTTAATCCAGACATGCTCTTCTTTAGTGTGGATTCAATTTCTTTAAGAACAAGTCCCTTGCATGCATTAAGGAACTCCATTGGGTCCATTATTCCAGCCGTATTTTCAATTTTACTGTTGAAAATACGACCTTTGAATGCAGAATCTATCACCTTACATTCTAGGTCATTATAATCATTCCGACATACCCTTTTTGCCGGTGATGGTGAGGATGCGGATGAGGGGTCCAACATAACTGAGCTGTCCGCCGCCGTGTTGGTTGAAGCCACCACCTGGTTCACAGCTATTGTTTGAGGATCATGAGTGTAGCTGAATGAGATAATAGGATATTCCCTGAGGGTCTGCTCTCCTGTGCTGCGTATCATTTGAGTGTCATGAGATCTCTTGTAGCCTCGCCCCAAAGACTCATCTCCTTGAGGCTCCAGGCCTTCCTGAAGCTGCATAGGCTCATGGCCTGTAACAAAATAAGCATTAGAAAAAATCATTAAAACATATATAAAAAATAAAACAGTTAATTCACATCACTGTTATGTATGGTAACAAGTTTCTTTTCATAGATAAAGTGTTAATGTCATAATTGAATATTATAGGTAATAGTTAAAACCGATTTGTTTGATCTGTACGAAAAAAGTGATTTTTAACACAAAAAGAAAAACAATAATAATAAATTGAGAAACTTACACTCTAATGATTGAAGTAGCTCTAGGAGGGCTGTTTTGTAGCCACAGTTCTCACACAAGCAAAGACCCTCTGTTGGTATATCCGTCCACCTATCCTGCTGTGATACCTCATCTTCAAAACCAGGGGGAGGTGGGATGATGTAGTCCTGAACAGGAGAATCGTTTTGTGATGTTGATGGTGATGGTTCAGGGGCCCCTGTTAGCTCCTGTTCAGGAGCAATCCCACGGCGGGTACGCCCAACCAGCGTAAGTTTGTTTCCCTCATTATAAGTTCTCATCCTCTCTGAAATAGTAATTTCAAATGTATAAACTGTTTACATGTACAATTGTGTATTTTTTTATCTTTAAACAGGGTAATCCTCTCATGATTCTCGAATAAGTTTCATATGTATGGTGTTTTACCTTTATAGGTGATACTAAAGAATTACATTTTAGAATAAGAGTTGATACATTTTCATGGATTATATACATGAATGAATAATATTGCATAGGTACAGTATTTCTTAAGTTCTTTTAAAATAATTATTAAAATTCCGTTGTTAATTCATTATTTTTTAAATATATTGTTAATAACAACAATAATAATGGCAGTAGAGTAGTAGTATACGAATTGAAAAAATTAGACTTACCTTAATAACTCAGCAAAACTATTGATGAATGTAGTCGAAGTTTAATTCTCTATTATATATATGGTTGATCACTGGCGGTCTCTGCAAGAGCAACTGACTTAACGTCTGTCGGTGCGTATTTATATACGCTTCCAGGATCATCCCTCCACTCCTCTCCCTCTGCATGCAGAGAGTCGACAAGTCACCCCTTGTCCCAAATAGATTCAAAAGATGACTGGGTACAGAAAAAATGTGTGAACAACTTTTTCATTGAACAAATATATAAACTTTTATGTTGTAATAGCTCAAATACACTGTGTTGCCCCTGATATATCGTTTCGATATATAAATAAAACACAATTATGAAACCCTTAAGTAATGTAAAAGAAACAATTCCACTTAACATGGCGCTTTTAAATATCCATCCTTTTGTTCAACAAATGTCTAATGAAAAATACTTCAGCAAGTGTTTTAAATTTCCTGGCTATGGTCCTGTAGTCGCATTTGCTGTCGACGGGTTTTTGCATAACAGGTAAACGTGCTGGGATATACCAAATCTTACTATATCGTAATGAAAATCCCATTAAAATATACAATTTATGTCTAAATAAATGTTCTTTAGGGTGAGCCATTTCTGAGATATCCATTGTTATTTGTGTCACTTTCGGGAAACTTAAAACTTTCTTGAAATGCAACATCATTGTTCATTTTTTATATGTGAAATGTGTAAAGAAAACGGGATCTCAAAGCTTTAAAATATTTGACTATCACTCAAGGTATACTGTATTCTAATAATTATTCTCCTTGTATCGACATGGAAATAAACAATAAAATACAAATACAAAAACAATAACAAGAATACAAATGCTTATGAGCACTTACACGAAGAAGACAAAGGAATATGAGTTTGTATGAACAGTTAATGAGTAGAGAAAGCTATGTGAACCTAACACTGGATTTCTCCCCTAATGTAGCAACATGCGGAGGGTTATTATCTCCTCCCCAACTGTAAGAATCTAGATTACGTTATCGCTTGCTGGCATGTAGCGAAAGAAATGACATCTCTAATATGTTCTGTCTGTTAACTCACTGATGGGAAAATATATATTTAAATAACACGTAAAGCAGAATTACTGAATATTTAGTTTTATTACAGAGAATATAAACATGATTTTCTTTCCTTTCCCGAATTCTTTCTTATTTGTTCTCCCAGTTGGTTGTATGCATGTGCAGGTGTGTGTGTGTGTGTGTGTGTGTGTGTGTCTGTGTGTGTGTGTGTGTGTGTGTGTGTGTGTGTGTGTGTGTGTGTGTGAAACTGTACTCTAATATCCCCATTGCACCTAAAAGAAAATAAGCAATAAGATAATTTGTACAAATGTTTATCTCAGCTAGCACGCAAAAGTTATATAGCAATAAGAGTTTGTATGAACAGTGAATGAGTACAGAAAACTATGTGACCGTAGAACGCTCCAGATATATTTTTTCCCACCCGTTAGCCTGCGTTGTTGTTGTAGTGTTTAACGCCCGCTTTTACTACTACGGCACCGCAGGCGATTAGCCTGCGTTAAACCCCCCTTCGCTATCTGTGAGCAATTAAAACTTACACCCGCATCCTGTATTGTTAAAAAGAACGCTGACTTTGACTCATTAAATCGACAGACAAATCTCCCCTCTTGGATTGCAGCGAGATTCAACCCTAATGTAACCTAAATCGACAGACAAAGCCCCCCTCAGGCTTGAAGCGAGTTTCACCCTATCACATCCGGTTACATTAGGGTGAAAAATATGACAATACATTCATATGCTTTTCTTTGCTGGTGTGTGAGATATTCATTCAATGTTTATTTCTCTGTGTACTTCAACTTAATCGATATAAGCATATTTATAAATTACCTTATTACTAAGTTCTTGTATATACAAGTAAATATTAGAATACAGTACCCTAGGGACTTGGTTCGAATCCTAATGGCTGTCCATTTAATTATCTCAGGAACTACAAGTGTCTAGGGTTAAAATAAAACTTATATGTCACTGTGCGTTACATGTAATTATTTTTGTGCATACTAGAGCTGAAATGCGCTCCTATTTATGTATATACAAATCTGTGTGCGGTCGTGTTTGCGTGTGTGTGTGTGTGTGTGTGTGTGTGTGTGTGTGTGTGTCTGTCAGTGTGTAAATCTGTTTGCGCAGGTGTCGCTGTATAGATAAGTGTACATTTTAAAAAAGTTTGTTATAAGCGACTACGTGATACAAGGTTAGTTTTTTTTTTAAATATATATATTAGTAAGAAAATGCATGCGTCAAGATTATCTTGTTTCGTTTTTATTTATCAGTTCAGCGCTAAAATGCATTTCCCTCAAGTTTAAAGTTTAAACAAGATAAATTATATATCATACATTGTATTTATCAGAATGAATGTCTAATGAAAAATATTGTAGCAAGTATTTAACTTACATAGTATGAAGTAAAACAGCATTATTGACTATTTTGTGTGAGTGCGTGTGTATGTGTGTATGTGCGTGCGTGTATGGGTGTGTGAGTGCGTCTATGTGTGTGTGAGTGCGTGTATTTGCGTGTGGGTGAGTGCGTGTGTATGTGAAACTGTACTCTAATATCCCCATTGCACCTAAAAGAAAATAAGCAATAAGATAATTTGTACAAATGTTTATCTCAGCTAACACGCAAAAGTTATATAGCAATAAGAGTTTGTATGAACAGTGAATGAGTACAGAAAGCTATGTGAGCGTAGAACGCTCCAGATATATTTTTTTCCCCACCCGTTAGCCAGCGTTAAACCCCCCCTTCGCTATCTGTGAGCAATTGAAACTTACACTCGCATCCTGTATTGTTAAAAAGAACGCTGACTTTGACTCATTAAATCGACAGACAAATCTCCCCTCTTGGATTGCAGCGAGATTCAACCCTAATGTAACCTAAATCGACAGACAGAGCCCCCCTCAGGCTTGAAACGAGTTTCACCCTATCACATCCGGTTACATTAGGGTGAAAAATATGACAATACATTCATATGATTTTCTTTGCTGGTGTGTGAGATATTCATTCAATGTTTATTTCTCTGTGTACTTCATCTTAATCGAATCATCTCCACATCTGTTTATAATCCTCTACAATTTTAGTCATTTTTTATCGGTGAGACTTATAACTATGCTCTTATCCCGCGCCACCACTTTCCCACCCCCTTGCTCTCTGCTATATATATATATATATATATATATTCTAAGCTCTGCCTCATCTCCAATTCATAATGGAACATCAGCAGTTAAGTGCATCCGTTGATCCATTACTCGAAGAAGAGATACTTCTTCAAGAAAGGCTTCAGCGTCTACTTGGCGACTCATGGTTTACTAACTTTGCTGGACGATTAGGGAACTTACCTGAGTCCAACTTCATTGATGACTCCCTTTCACAGGCAACCACCCTGCTCTGGCCTGCCAACACCCATCCAGGGGTACCACTCTTGTCACGCACACCGTCTCTGCCTTCAGAGCTCCTGGATCAGGAGAATATCACCGAGGAACCAGATTTGCACCTGCTCGTCGGCGCCGTTCAGAACTCAGGTATAACCGATGCCTGGATAGCATCCTCCAGACGAGCTCCTCTTCGCCCCAGGCAACAAAGTAACACCCCTGCATCGCATCATACTTCACGCCGCCGCCAACAACAACAACAACAACGACGACGACAAGATCTTCAAAATACTCTTCATCTTCCCTGCTTAGAACTTCTCTCTTCCTTCTCATAATCTTTGGTAAGCTTTCTAAATGTTAATGTAATGTATCATCTTTATTAGTTAAATAAACTTATCGAAATATGATTGTTTTATTTTTAATGTGAAGCTAACATCCCTATTTCCTCATTTGCTAGGTACATCCATTCCTTGTTAGGTTAGGATAGGCTATACTCTAGACCGAAGACGCTTCCTAAGCGACCATATTGGAAAACGCCATATGGCATCTACCCCCTCCCCCACCAACCGACATAATAGAGTCCCCCACCCCTCCTATGACCTTGAATTTGGCCGTGAAACTATGCCATGTATAGCTACCATCTTGAATGACCTTGAGATTACCACCCCTCAACCTTCTACCGTCATACTGGAGTCCCCCGCCCCTATGACCTTGAATTTGGTCCAGAAAATAACCCCCCACCCCCTATGACCTTGAATTTGGTCGTGAAACTATGTTTATATGCTACTCACGGTATCACATTTTTTACCAAACTTTTTGTATCCAATGGAGCTGTACACAAAAGAAACAGCGTCTGTCACAGTATGATTCATTTTGGTCCAATACAAATTACAGTTCGCGTAGTAAGCGAGAGAAATAAACATGGTGGATGCAAATATATACAGCTTTGTTTTAAAATCAAATTTAAACGGTGAGCCAAACAATGTACAAAAACTGCCTCAGGAGCATTGTTCTTGATTCTTTTTTTGAAGTCCATTCAAATGTCCTGGCATAACACTTGCTCCATCGTAACAATGTGCAACTAATTTAGGTTCATAATTAAATTCTTTAAGAACACCATGCAGCAAAAGGAACACTGTTTCTGTGGACCTGTCAACACTCACATCATGAAATCCGAAAAATCGTTCAACCAATGTGCTCTCTGTATTCACGTATCTTACAATGTTAGGGCACTGAGACTGTTGACAAATATCTGTAGTGTCATCAACTTCAGCAGAAAAAGAATCTGATGTGTTGCACTCACATGACTTACTCTACTCTTGTACTAACCATTCTTACAAACTCTTATTCCTATATCTTCTTCCTGTTAGTTGAGATAAACATTTGTACAAATTATCTTATTGCTTATTTCCTTGTATGTGCAAGGGGAATATGGGAATACAATAGGCTTTGAGCGATAGTCAAATCTTTTAAAGCTTTGAGATCCCGTTCTCTTTGCACGCTTAACATATAAAAATGAACAACGATGTTCCACTGCACGAAAGTTCTAATTTTTCCGAAACTGACACACAAAATAAGGAATATCTCCAAAATGGTTCACTGTACAAAAAAAAAAAAAAAAAAAAAAAAAAAAAAAAAATTGAGACATAAATTGTGTATTTTGGCAGGATCTACATTTCTTGTACAGTAAGATTTTGTCTGTCTCTTACCGTTTATGAGTTATTTAAAACTCATCCAGACTAAACAGGACTACATAGGCTATAGCCAGAAAATTCAAAATATACATTTCATTTGTCATAAAAATATCTCAAACATATGACATTTTAATCAAAATCGTTAGAGCCATTTTCAAGAAAATCAAAATTTTCCATGTAAAGGGTAGTTTAGGGTAGGGTTATTTTCTTTAAAATTTTCGTGTCGGATCCTTGAAAGACATTAAACTTAAATACCAACTTTGGTTTTTAACCGAATTTTCGTTTTTTAGTTATGCTGTCCACAGTGTGACATACACTTTTTTGGATTCAGGGGGCCTCAAACATATATTTCCGGTGAAATCTCGAAATCGAATTTTTGGGTGGAATACAATACTTCCTCTACTTACCAGTAGAGAAAGTAAAAAATCTGAGACATTAATTTCAGGTCTGTAAGTATTCCGAAATACATCCAATCACCTCATTTTGTATAGATTTAGAATCACCGCTGAATATACTTTTAATTTTATTATAGTGATTTTGGATTTCTAATGGACTTTCAGATATTAATAAGTGCACAGGCTCTTTGAAATTTCTCCGACTTAGCGAAAGCGCACTCGCATCCTGACCTGAGAATGCAAGCTCTTGTTTACCTAAATACAATGTTGCTTTAATGATCAACTGCAGGAAAAGCCTATTTAATGTCCATTGAAACGCACATGAAGAAGTCTGCTGTTTTCTTGAAGAGCGTCAGCTATTGTGTTTCTGTTTTTTTCCAAAAGCGTTTAGTTGAAATTTACATTTTAAATGTCCCGACGAATCATTGTGCTTGTGAAGGGAACGGGTTATAGTAATGAAATATGTGAATCTCTCTTTGTCCCACACGCTACTTTTGTTGCTAAAAAGTAAACAAGGCCAACAGAATAGCGATTGCAAACTACGCCTACTGCATAACCAAAAATAGTTATCGAGCCAAGAGCTTTTGAATTTAATGTTATAAGTGTTTCCTATTTTCTTACCCTCTCTTTTAAGGGCTACATCAATGATATCAGTGGACCGCCCGAAGTTTAAAACATCCTTCTTGTCTTCATCTTTCCACCTGGAAAATAGGGTTTCTAGCAATTGCAAACTATGTCGTTCATTGGATTCATAACAAAACACCTATATTCCGTAATTTAAATATTAAAAGCACCGGAGTCCAGCAAACTCGTAAATTATACCTACCGTTCACAGTTGTCTAAAACACCACGTTTTAAGTTTACCACCAGCTATTCCTCGAGGTAAACGACTACTATCTTCTAAGCGCGCGAAAAAAAGGAACCAACCCCTCTACCGTGTTCTGTGGCTCTACTCAAGTGGAAATATTTCTTGTTTGCCTGAAACATGTGCATGCCCATGTTATTTCCCCGTAGTTCATCGTTTCGTGACGTCATGTTGCCATGGCAACCAAGCTGCTTAGTGCAGCAGTTTCTTCCGTAAATCTGACTTCTGCACTTGTTCTTGTAACCGATCAGAGGGTGCGTTCCCAGCAATTTACCCTGCCGGCTGCCAGGCTGTAAGTTCCAAACAAAAGAAGGGTTGGTCACTGACCCCGCTACGGCTCCTAGCAGTTGAAACTTGTGACTAAACTGTTAGAATGAAAGTAATAATGCCATCATTAACAAAAATAGAATACTGCTATATTGAGGTGAAAACCTCTTCACCTGCTTCACTTGAATAGCCGCCACTGCTGGAAACGAAACCCCGCAGGCTTAGGACTAAGGGTGCTATTCCTATACCATTCTCTTAGCGTGGTGGTGAAAAACGAAGCGAACGTTGGGTGCTTAGGTGTACATCTAAGCGCACAACCATAATTTGCCAACAGAATCTCACGCCGATATTGCAGAGGATCTGCGGACTCGGCGTAATGGCTCACGACTGGGCTTATTGGAAAACGCTCCTATTGCCATGCGGATGCCGCTACTGTGGACCGCGTCTAATCTTCTCTAGTTTGGATCGGATCAGTGCGCGATACATTCGCAACAAAATTGTCCGGTCCGCTCCCCACGATTTGCCATCTAGTACTCGCATGATATTTAGGGAACGGTCACATCGTGCTCTTAGCTGCGCAATATGCCACGACCAACTAAGCTTCCTGTCCAAGATCAAACCCAGGAAGCGCGCCTCATCTGCAAAGGGAAGCGGAGCGAAGGTAGTAATCGTCTCCTAATGCGCCAGAAATTAACGCAGATTGTCTTAGTTGAGAAATGGAAGCCGTTTTTGAGCTCCGTTCTCTCAGGTTGTCCAAATATTGCTGCAGGCGCCGTTGTAAGAACGCCATGCGCTGAGAAGTACAATAGACAGCGAAGTCGTCTACGAATAGGCATGACGAAACTCCAGGTGGAACACATTTCCAGATGGAGTTAATTGCTATTGCAGCAAAGAGCGTGCCACTTAGAACCGAACCCTGAGGTACTCACTCCTCCTGAACAAAAGAATTGGAAAAAACCGAGCCGACCCTTATGCGGAAAAAGCGTCTTTCATAAACTCCTGAATGAACAGCGGTATGCGTTCACGTATGTTCCTCGTATACTGGGAACGGAGTTTCCCTGCTCGCCAGCTCGTATCATAAGCCTTTTCAAGATCAAAAAATATGCCAACGGTTTGACAGTTCTTCATAAATCCGTCCATTATCTGTGTCGATATTGACACAAGATGTTCTACAGTTGAACGGCGTCGTCGAAAACCACACTGGATGTTAGCCAATAGGTTACGACTTTCTAACCACCATACCAATCGTCCAGTGATCATGCGCTCCATCACCTTCAAACGCAACTGGTGAAGGAAATAGGACGATAGTTGCAGGGAAGATGACGGTCCTTTCCAGCGTTTAAGATGGGAATAACGATGGTCTCCAGCCAATTTTATTGGAGTACACTGTCAACCCTAACACGATTATAGACCTCGAGCAGGAATGACTTACCTTCAGGAGAGAGTTGTTGTAACATTTGTACATGAATACCGTCTGGTCCTGGTGCTGATAATCGCGAAGATTTAAGAGAATGTCCTAGCTCCGCCATGGTGAAAAGGCTATTGTAATCTTCTACGTTTCTAGAACGAAACGCGAAGCCTTGAGGTTCCACTTGAGTTTTAATTGGAAGGAACTCAGGGGAACAGTTTTCCGAGCTAGACACTTGAGCGAAAGCACTGCCAAACGTGTTGGCCACTTCGAGTGAATCTACAACAGCTTCTGTGGCTGTTTTCAGTCCCGCAATTGGTATATGGGTCGAAAGACCTGCAACACGCCTTAACCTGGCGCGCATTTTCTTGTATTGGATTAGGTTATCCAACGTAAGGTGACGTTGGAAAACCCTAAGAGCATGTCTTCGAGCACGAATGGCATTCCGACATTCTTCCATCCACAAGGGGAAGGGAAATCGACGGGGGTGTGAAGTCGAACGCGGAATAGATAGTTCAGCAACAGAGAGAATCTTCTCCGTAAGATGCTGGGCCAAATCATTCAGAGACGTGCTCGTTGTAAGTAAACACATCCAACAGGGGTAAAGGTTTCAGTTAGCATGGTCCAAACGCCATCTGGGCATACGTGTGGAACATGCATCTTGCCTTAAGAGACTAATAAGAAATGGCAAATGGTCACTAGAGTGTAAATAAAGGATGACATTGCATTGTAAGGAGACTGCCAACTGAGGTGGACAAACTGCAAGACCAAGGTGGGAGAAACTATTGAGTCACAAATAAATGAAGGCTCTCCAGTGATTAGAGCAAGGTTGTAACTTTCCAGGAAATGAGCGAGGAGCTTGCATCTCGCACAAGCGCGACTTGAGCCCTAAAGTGAGTGGTGCACATTGAGGTCTCCCACCAACAGAAACGGCGTTGGTAACTGGGAAACAAGGTCTTCCAAATCAATGTGCGAGAAGTCATGGGACGGAGGCAAATACAAGTTGCAAATAGTGAACTGGATCTTTGGCAGTAGAATCGTTACGACGACTGATTGTATATCAGAGCGTAAGGGTACATATTCCGTATATATGTCATCTCTGACAACTATCATAGCGCCGCCACCATGTGCCGGAACCCCTCTTCTGGTATATCTCACTGTGCTGGGGTGTGCCGTCTTAGATGGAAAGCGTCTTGTGGATGCAGCTTAGTCTCTTGCAAACATGCGACCAAAGGTTCGTTCTTATTGAGCAAAAGCTCAAGTTCTGATCGTTGTGTTCTGATACCACGTATGCTCCATTGTGGCATAGCCATATTGACATTTGTATGGGACAGGTATTCCACGATAACTCTGCATTAATTTGAAGTAGGCGGCTGTCGAACTAATTTAGTCCTTTTCTTCTCTCTTGGGCTGACAATCTTCTCGGACGCTTTTTCGCGCCTGTTTTCCACTGGGGTTCTCCCAGTGTGGGCAGATTCATCTAGCTCCATGTCCTCTGCCGAGGACGTCCGTGTTTCCATAGCGAACTTGGGTTCGAGTGTCTCGAACCGTTTGCTAACGGAGACCGGCGAAGACGAAAGTTGCCTGTCTGTATCCATCCCAGAGGAATCCTCAGACGATGATCTTTATGGGGATGAAAGCTGGCTCTTCTTTCCCTTTGGTTTACTGGGAACAGACACGTTTTCTTCTTTGAGGAAGTCAGATCTTACACACTGTTTCTTGAATTTCTTCGGTGAAGCATCATAAATAACGGGCTCATTCTTGCCATTGTTGTTGACTGGCAATTTGGACGGTGACCTTGTAGAGGTCTTCTTTTCCTTTACGGACAGGGTAGGAGACATAGATTTGCCTGTAGATGTTGAAGGATTTGTTCTTGCTACGAGAATTCTTTCTGAAATTGTGGCCCCGATTTTATCGCTGGTTTGTGTAGCTATTTCCCGCTTCAGTACCGGACTAGCTGCAACTGAGATAGAGGTACCGGGCTTTGGAAGGGAGAGCCATCGGATACGCAGGAGTTTCCGAGCTTCTGAGAACACCTCTTTGACTCGGATTTCCTGGATCGCTCTTTCCTCCATAAAACGGAGGCATTCTCGGGAACTAGCTGGATGTTCGCCACTGCAGTTCACACAACTGGGAGGCAATGAACATGGAGCGTCGTGAACGACGCCTCAAGACGAGGGGCGTAGAGTCAATGGATGTGAGAGGTGTATTACACACCCTGTAATTTTCGTCAAACTGATTGCCAAATTGGTGTGTTCATTATAATTTTGTGGCACATAATCGTTTTAATGCCATTAAAAATCAAGTTTTCGTACATATTATGATTTGGGTGGCGCGCACCCTGCAGCAGTATGTTTCGAAACAAAGTTGGATCAAGAGCATCTGTCGTCAGCTGCAGGACACTGATGTTGTGCGCCTAACCCAGGTATCCAACAGCCCAGACCACATCTCGCCTTACGAATCACGTTTGCATTATGGCATTTATAGTCGTGAATAAAACGTAAATCGCGATTTGTTTTGCTTCCTGTAACTTCCTGCTGTTTAATTGTGGACATTTGAACATGATTTGCACTTGGTTACTTGTTATTAACGCAAATGTAGGGTAAAATGTGCGCGTATTCTGCGGACGAGGGTATGTAAGAGAGGCAGTCATTCTATGTAAATCGCACAAAAATTGACCTTCTTGTCTCCGATTTCATGAATATTAAATTTACGTGTTCTGTGAATGAAAAAATGATACCCCTATTCGTTTGTCTGTAAATTAATTATTTTGGTAAATATAACGCATTAAATTCTCGGATATTTTGCGCACACCGTTCTACATAAACATATATATCTCTGGTATTATTTTTCAGATAAATATGATCTGGAGCTCATTTTGAATATTGAAATGTACTTCATTTATACGTTAAACAAAAATCAATTAGTTTGATATTTCCTATTTTTACAAGGCCATTAACATTACAAACATCATTAACAATACTTACTCTTAACTAAAAATTTCCGGGAAAGTTTTTGAAACGTAGACTGATGATTTCATGTAATCCTAGAAAAAGTTCAGATTGGAATTCCAAATACATCCAGAGAAATTAAATAACTTACCAAGCCGTGCAGACTGGAGTAACCCTACTTTCACGGCCAGAAGGTATACACACCGCGTGTAGCCGATTGCGTCTCATGTGTTGTACTTCCGTCAAGGTCAAACTGTTAGCGTAAACACTGAACTGGATCATTCCAAGTCAAATCGAACACTTCTGAAACTTGACATACTATTTTCTCCAGTTTTTTAAATCTTATCAATAGATGAGATTAAATAATCCGTATGTTTTCTTTTTGGTGTGACACGCTTATTTTGCGCTTTATTAATATTATTTTTACGGTATATTCGCATACTGTATTGCATAAATATCATTATATCGAATATTATTTTAATGTTAGAATTTTTGTGGTTGCAGCAGTCTAAAGTATAAAAAAATGCAGTTTTGCATACCATAGTTTTAGGTTCACTCAAAATATAAAATAGGCCCCTTTTAGGGTTAAAATATATTTTAATTACTAAACGCTGAATAAAATTCAGAAACCTTTTGTAAAGTCAAAACGTTTTCCGGACTTGGAGTCCGGGTTTGCTAAAATTTCCCTTTCTTTGGCCACCTGGATGGATATTCGCATCATGAGTTGAGACATCAAAATGTTGTTTTATTTTATTGTACGACCAGCTGTCAAAAATCGTCAGTATTTGTATTTTAAGATTTTTGTCATCCGTTTCATGGAAAGAATCTGTTAGTTTTTGTATTATTTCACAATTATTTGAAGTTTCATATGAAGCAGAGTCTGTAGTATAAAATATTTTCTGCTTCATTGCCTGTGATATTTTCTGCAACTTCTCCCTAGGGTAGCGTTTTTGCAGAAGTTTTCTTTTCTTTTTTGGAAATTCTCCAACTGCAGCCAAACTGTCGTTCAATTTAGATGTTACATCTGTTTCACCCATACTCACTGCATCACTAGAGGATGAGGAGCTATCAATATCATGTTCTACCAAACTTTCACTAGCACTAGACACACATAAGTCGGTGGTGGTTTGTTCCTTTGAAAGTTTTGAAATTTTCATGCGGCAATCATCACAAACTTTCAAACTGCGAGATAAGTTTGTCTTCTAATTTAAGTTTAATCAGCATTGCTGGTCTCACTTTTTATTACGGATTCTGTGATTAATTTGAATGGGTTAAAACAGTAGCCGTAACTCCGTTGCACCAAATCAGCCAAGATTCTACACAAGCACAATCAACACCACAGCTCACACGGAAGGTCAAAACTTAAAGGCATATGGAGGCGGGGCGTACCGCGGACTCCAGCGAATCCTACGCTTGCCCCTCCAATCAGCGCCGCCGAATGTGGTGCATGCATCTCACACAACCTTATATACAGACCGTCTGCCGGTACACGCACTACGCTTGGCAACAGCGCTCTGCTTGAGCATTGGCCAGCGTTCACATGCCTTTAACTTTTGCGAGCGGTATAGCGATAAAAGTATATTATACAAACAATAAACACCGGATGTGCAATGACACCTCGCCCACGTGTTCACAGCACTTTCCTCAATCGATCTAAGTGACTCACCACGCATACGTCAATAGTAAAATATTTATATCACATCTTATTCGAATCCCATTCTGAAACGAGCGTAGTTCATTGCACAATACTTCTGACTATAATTATATTTTTTCAGTTTTTTAAAAGTAAGCGTTTAGTAATTAAAATATATTTGAAAAATACTACCCCCTAAAAGGGGCCTATTTTATATTTTGAGTGAACCTAAAACTATGGCATACAAATCTGCAATTTTTTTTTTAAACTTTAGACTGCTGCAACCACGAAAATTTTAAAATAATATTCGGTATAATGATATTTATGCAATACAGTATGCGAATATACCGTAAAAATAATATTAATAAAGCGCAAAATAAGCGTGTCACACCAAAAAGAAAACATACGGATTATTTAATCTCATCTATTGATAAGATTAAAAAAATTGGAGAAAATGGTATGTCAAGTTTCAGAAGTGTTCGATTTGACTTGGAATGACCCAGTTCAGTGTTGACGCTAACAGTTTGACCTTGACGGAAGTACAACACATGAGGCGCAATCAGCTACACGCGGTGTGTATACCTTCTGGCCGTGAAAGCAGGGTTACTCCAGTCTGCACGGCTTGGTAAGTTATTTAATTTCTCTGGATGTATTTGGAATTCCAATCTGAACTTTTTCTAGGATTACATGAAATCATCAGGCTACGTTTTAAAAACTTTCCCGGAAATTTTTAATTAAGAGTAAGTATTGTTAATGATGTTTGTAATGTTAATGGCCTTGTAAAAATAGGAAATATCAAACTAATTGTTTTTTTTAACGTATAAATGAAGTACACATTTCAATGTTCAAAATGAGCTCCAGATCATATTTATCTGAAAAATAATACCAGAGATATTTATGCTTATGTAGAACGGTGTGCGCAAAATATCCGAAAATTTAATGCTTTATATTTACCAAAATAATTAATTTACAGACAAACAAAAGAATAGGGGTATCATTTTTTCATTCACAGAACACGTAAATTTAATATTAATGAAATCGGAGACATGAAGGTCAAATTTTGTGCGATTTGACATGCAATGACTCATACATCACGTCACAATAAGAATCGAGCTAGATCATTAACAAAATCTTGTTTCTGTGCCGTTGTTGCAACGAAAATCAAGAGAAACTGTGTGATCGACAAACTTAATGTAAGAAGCTTCCAAACATTAAAATTTATCTGAAAAGCAATATGTAATTAAAGCAGGTCCTCCAAAGCCCGCACTCAGCATTACGGTAACATTAAAAAATGTATAAGGCATTTCAAAATCGAAGTTTATGAAAGTGAATCCTGGCTGTTTCGTAATGTATTCAAAGCAAATGGTTTGTTGATATTTTTCGAAAGAAAAGTGACTTTGGAATTCCAGCAGTTATGAAGATTAGAGAACATAAGTATTCTTGTAATCACACAATATGCCAAAACAACTAAAATGTTTCGTATAGATCTAGAAATAGAATTTGCATTGAATAATCATGCTCTTAGTTGAACAGCATAACAATGAAGTGAAAAAGAACAGTTTTACTTTCTTATTTTGCACGGGCTGTACGTTTTCTAGGAAAATAGGCACTTGCTTTTCATGGTCACTATGAGAACGAAGGATCTTCAAACTAAGGAATTATATTGAATATTTAAATGAATTAGCAATATATGCCTCTCTGAAAGCGCACTTACAAAAATCGACTGTTTTTCGTGAAACTTATCCTGATGTTCAGAATTACTTAATTACATTTGTGTCATGACATATGGAATTAAGAGACAAATTTTCGATGTCTTCTTTGTTTAATTAATATTAGGTGAAACTCCTGACGTTAATAGTGAAGAATAACTGTACCGTTTGTTACATAAATGTTGATGAAAATACTGAAGAGGTTTATTTGATTTACAGATGAAATTCTTACAAAAATTTAGATTATCTTTTGAATCATGCTCAAATTATTATCGAACATTTGTTTCAGACAATGATGAAAGATGAAAACTCCGAGGGGCGATTCGGTTTAGGTTGGGTCATACTTGAAGGAATTTTACAATACTAATTGGGTTACATACCCGAATTTGATAGTTACGCTAGGACACTGGTCAGGATAGAGCTGGAGGCGCCATTCTAAGAGACGAGTCGGCTGGGAACTACAGTAAATAGCGAAATGATCCACAAACAAGGAAGATTTAACACCAGCGGGAATGCATTCCACAATGGGATTGATTCCAATAGCAAATAGTGTGACGCTGAGTACCGAAACCGGTGGTATTCCGTTCTCTTGAGTAAAATCACGGGACAAAACCCACCCGTATCCGAAAGACTACCCTGCATTAAATTCCGAACAAAAAGGGACAGTCTACAATGAATGCCCCATTTATGGAAGGGACGAAGAATTCCATATCCCCAGCAAATGCCATAAGTCATCTAAAAAAAAAAAAAAAAAAAAAAAAGCTTATCTGGCTCTTCCTCGGAAAACCGTCCATGATGTGCGTGGATAGAGAGACTAAATGGTTGACACTTGAACGGAAGCGACGAAAACAGAACTGAACATTAGACAGCAGAAGATTTTGGGATTCAAGCCACCAAGTCAATCGTCCGTTGATCATGCGCTCCATTACTTCCTAGGGGAACACCAACGTGGTTACGAGGATTGCGGTCTCCAAGCAGAAGGTGAGTTGCGACATCAGATGTGCAAGGTATGCACTTACAAAGGCGGGGGGGGGGGGGGGGGCAAAGCGGTATGTACACGTTACAAAACTAGGTAGGTGCATTGTCTCAGCAATAGCTTGCATGGTAGTGATAAGTGGTTGGGATAGCACATGTGTAAGATCTGCAATGACGAGGGGTGAACAAGGTGGTATGCACACAGTACAAACTCCTATAAGTTCAGTGTGATAGCAATAACTTGCATTGAAATGGTGCGTGGTAGTACAACACATGTGGAAGATCTGCAATTACAAAAGGGGAACAAGGCAGTATGTATACGGCACAAAGTCAGGTGAGTGCTTGTCTCAGCAACAGCTTGCACGATAATGGTAAGTGATTGGAATTTAGGGCACCAGATGTGCAATATCTGCAATGATGAAAGGAGAACAAGGCAGTATAGCACTAAGTGTGACAAGTTCATAATACATTGTTGTGAATCAAAATCATGAACCTCTATGTGCAGGAGTACCTGGTTCCGGTGGATGGTCAAAGTACAACAGAATGAATCAGAAAATATGCAAGTGTCTTGCTGGTTTGGTCTCCTGTAATTAAAATTACAGGGAGACTACAATCTAGTGAGTAACTGCAGTTCTGCCCTCCGTGTACTCTAGTGAATTATCGCCAGCTTGAAACAAATGGAAGAAACTTGTTAAACTGTCATTTCATGTTGACTTAACTTGTCTTAACTCTAAATAAGTGCTGGGACTTTAGAAGCATAACGTACCTACTTTATAGGCTCCTCAGAAGAAAGTATCTCATTCTCACTGGAAAGACAAGAAAGAGGTTTCCAGCTGAGAGGAGTGGAGTAGAACTGCGCTGAAGGCAACTGTTCCCTGTAGAATTGCATGAGCCCAAGGAGGCGAAAGAGGTTTCTTCAAGAGAATCTATCCATTGCTACATGCCTGAGGGGCCCTCAAAATGTTGGTGTGCTTCGGCTAGGTTGTGTTTTTATACGTTTGGGTCCAATAAAAATGTTAGAATTGGTTGTTTCTACAGGAGATGATCTAGATGAATACAAAGTAACAGCAGTGTTGGAGACGAAACTACATGTTGCAAACTCATTCTCTAGTTTGGTACCAGATGGGTGCCACAGTGGTGAAGTTACCAAATTCCGATAGAGAAGGCAGGCGAACACGGTGGGGTTAACAGGCTTCAGTGAAAGAGAATAGTTCTTCATCCACAGCTCCTGAATTCTCTTCTCATCCAAGAAACGTGGACATTCGCAGGAAGTTGCCGGTTGGGCATCTCGATATTTTACACATTGGGGAGCAGATTGACGTGCTCTGTTGCTGTAATTCAGGTACAGGAGCAGTGCCTTTGCAGATTTTGATGTGTCCAAAGTGTTGCCACTGAAAATGCATGGTTCGTGGCTCCAGAGGCAGTTCGAGTCGAGTGGGGAAGCTTATTCCCCCACCCGAAGTGTCTTTACCGCAGTACCTAGCCGTTATACGGCTTTACCTGCGCGATAGTATGGTGTTTTGGTCTACAGGGATTTAATCTCTGGGAATGTTTGGGATCAGGGGTATTTATAGGGGCAAGATGGATTGTTGGTAGGGATTGGTCCATGAACGGGCAATGCCCATACATGCTGATTGGCTGGTTAGTCAATCAGGTGACGCGCTAATCTCCTCCAGGTTCTGGCCGTCAGTCACTCACTGAGAGGTGATCTGAGTTAGGCGTTTTACTCTGTTTTAAGTACAGATATTCATTTTACCTTTCCCATCTTCGAAAATTAGCCCGTTGGACTTAAGATGTCCTTCGGCAATTTTTTAGATGGTAGTCGGCGAGGCTCTCTCTGGTCATATTGTCCCAGAGTGTTCACCAGTGGATTAGGGTGGTTCTGGAGTTTGTTGTACATTGTTCGAGCGCGGGTTTTAATCACGTCGACAATGTACGGGATGCCGGAATGTTCGTGAAGGATGTGGGCAGGAAATCTCCAACCAGTGTCATAGATCATCCTTAAAGCCCGGTTCTGCAACGTCTGGAGTCTGATGAAGGTGGACTTTGCCACCACTCCCCAGATCTCACATCCGTACAGGACCAGAGGCGGGATGATCGCACGATACAGCTGGAGCTTCAGGCGAATGGGCATGGTTTTGGAGCTGAGGATGGGATACAACTGCCGTAGAGCTGCGTGACCTTGTAGTACTTTGCCCCTGACGTGATGCCTATACGTTAGCCGCCGGTCCAACGTGACCCCGAGATACTTTGCCGTAATGACCCAGGGGATCCGACGGCGCCGAAGCACGAGGTCCTGCGGGAGCCGGTTTGCCAGCGTGTTGGCCAGGAGAATCGCAGAGCTTTTCTCCGGGTTTATACACATGCGCCAGTTCTCGCACCATCTACTGATGGCACAGAGGTGAGCTTGTACTTGACGGTAGCTGTAGCGCGGGTTCTTGTTAGTTGCGAAGATCATGAGATCGTCCGCATACTGACAGATGTGGGTGTTGGGGTGCGTGGGGAGATCGGCCATGTAAGCGTTAAAGAGTGCCGGTGACAGTACACTGCCCTCGGGAACTCCTGCGCCAATGGGCCTTTCTCGGGAAAATGAACCCTCCACCTTCACTCGGAAGCTACGTTCCTGTAGGAAACTAGCCACCAAGTAAATGTATGGAGGGGGGATTTCGTGCTGTATGAGCTTGTAGATAAGCCCTTCGTGCCAGGTGGTAGAGAACGCCTTTTCCACGTCAAGCAACACTGCCACCGTTTTGGCCCTTTCCTGGTAAGCCAGGGAGGCCTTTTCGGCTACTCGCAGTAGTTGCTCGGTTGTGGAATGGTCAGAACGAAAACCAAACTGATGTTCCGGTAGGAGGCCTTTTTCCTCTAAAAGAGGTCGAAGGCGGGTCAGGAACAGTTTCTCGAAAACTTTCGAGATAACTGGTAGGAGGCTGATGGAACGGTAGCTAGAAGGAAAGATCGGATTCTTGCCCGGCTTCAACACGCATACCACACGCGCCCTCTTCCAGACTTCCGGAAAATGGCGCATGCTTAGGCACGCGTTGTAGATCCGAGTCAAGTGCATCACGGCTCTAAAGGGAAGGTGCTGGAGCATTTCCGCTGTTACCCGGTCCTGCTCAGGGGCTTTTCTAGGTTTTAGGTGTTGGATGGTGTTAGTTACCTCGCGAGGGGTAACTATCGGGATGTCGAAATCCTCGTGGCCCGCAGGTCCAACTTCTAAGAAGTATTCTACTGCTTGTTCCACGAGGTCAGTATGATCGTCGTTCTGAGGATCGACTCTGGGCTGGAATTGAGTTTCCAGATAGTCTGCTAGCGCCTCTGCTTTTTCCCTCGGTTCAAAGACAAGTCTTCCCCGAGGGCTATGCACAGGGTGCTGGTGTACAGTTTTATCTTTCCTCAAGCCTCGGACGATGCGCCATGGTTTCCTCTCTTGGAGGTTTACATGACGCAACGTGTTTTCCCAAGCTGCTTGCCTATGTTTTCTTAGGAGTCGTCTCACCAGGGATTTGAACCTCTGGTGTATTACTCCTATCCTAGGGTGACGGAATCTCTGCCATAGCCTTCTAACAGCGTTTTTCGCTTGAATGAGGCGTTTCAGTGGGACAGGGATAGCTGTAGGGTTTGGTGCGTCGGTAGGAATGCGGTGCGTATGAGCACGCACCGCATTTAGGACAGAGGTTGAGAACCCCGTGGCTGCCTCCTCGAGAGCCTCTATGGAGTCTATTCGAGGACATGCTTCCACGGAGTTGTGGAGGGCTAGGACGGCTGCGTCCCAGTCGACTTCCTCAACCCAATCAGGCACTCCCAGCGCAGTTAGATTAACGTCTGAGTCGACCACAACAGGGTTGTGATCAGAATCCAGAGCGTTAATCACCGAGAGATCCAGGTGAAATGGAATGTTCTTTGTGACAATGAAGTCTATGACATCCGCGGCGCCGCGTAGTATGTTGGACCTCTCGGCCCGTGTGCATGTAGGGCGGGGTTCCCGCTAATGAGACGGTACAGTCCCCGACCCTTCACGTTCTGGGTGCGGCTGTGCCAGCTTGGGTGTTTGGCGTTGAAGTCGCCTGCGATGCAAACCCTTTGGTGTAGGTTTAGGAGTGCCGTGATGTCCGCTTCATAGAAGCGCCCATCCGGAGGATTATATACCGCTACAAGTACCACGTCGCAACCGCCTAAGGATAGCCTTATGGCGGTTGCCTCTAGGTGTTGTAGTGGAGGAATGGTAACAGGAATATGTGTGAGATGGTTCTTTATGAAAATGGCAGTACCACCGCCCTGTCGGCCGACCCGATCAGACCGATGGGCGACGTAACTTGGCAGACTGAACTGTATACCGGCGTGCAAGTGTGTTTCGCAGACCATAAGGATATCAATCCCATGGCTGTCTACAAACTCTAGCAGGCCAGGTCTCTGCTCTCTAACTCCATTTGCGTTCCAAAACGCAGCTCTAAATGATCGCACATTTGTATGCGCCATTTAAGAGCTTGTGGAGTTAGCGTAGAGTTCCTTGGCCGTTTGAAGCACTACGAGGTGCTTCTTCACAGCCGAAAGTTCGGGGTTGAGGATAGGATCAAACGTTTATAACTTCGTACTCTGGTCTAATCCTTGTGGAAAGCTACCCAATCAAAAGTATGCAAAAATATACTGGTGTGCACCACATGCACACCGTAAACTTAAGTGACAAATTTGTCTGCCATAGCTTCCTTTATTGAAATACTTTGTAATACTTTCTAAAACTCTTATTTGGGAGGATAACAACCATTTCAAAAAAGAATATCCTGCCATTAGCTTTTGTGCTTTTATATTTGCCAAAGAATGTCTTGAAACCGTATTATTTATGAAGAAACGCTTTAAGAGATGCCCTAGAGAGCTTCAAAAAGCTCACATTCTGTATAGTTCCTTACAAAAAATCATGTGTTGCACTCACATGACTTTCTTTACTTTGTATGAAACATTTTTTCAAATGCTTATTCCTCTAGCTACTTCAGGTTAATCGAGATAGTATTTGTAGAAACTACCTTACTACTAATTTTCTTATGAGATGAGACTATAGGAGTACAGTAGGCTTTATTTCAGCAATAGTAAAATCTTTTGAGACCTGGTCACTATATGATGCCTTTGAAATTCAGTTTTCTTTACAAGGTCAAGAGATAAAGAAAAGGTTAGTGTATTTCAATTTGAGAAAAGTTTAAGTACTGGAAAATTCAAATGAATAACAAGCAATATCTGACAAATGGTACACTCCACAAAAAAATGTATTTCATTTGAAGCATGTATTTTAACAAGATCCACATTTTGTGTGTATAAAGTGTCTTACAGTTTAAGTTACGGAAAAATCATCCTAAATGAAAAGAACTTCTGAAGGCATCACCAGAAAATTCAAGATATACATTTCATTTTTCAAGAAAATATCTTAAACATGTGCCATTTGAATCAACATAGTTGGGGAGTTTGAGAAAATCAAAAATTTCAAAAAATGTTCTACGTAAGGGCTGGAAGAATTTTCTTAAGAATTTTCATACTGGATCCTTGGAAGATACTGAACTTAAATACCAAGTTTGGTTTTTAATCTACGTTCCTTTTTGGGTTACGTTGTTCAGACACACAGACATGTGTGCGCATGGACCTTTTTTAAAAATGCTTTTTTTTTTTTTTTTTTTGAGTTCAAAAAGTCACAAAACATCAAGGGTGCATCATGATTATTCAGAAACATTAAGGTAAGTCTAGCCAATAGTGTATTAAGACTCTGCCCCTGACATTTGCCAGAGAGGCTTGAAGTTAAGTATCAATAAATGGCTTCTCTACTAGCCTGCTGTTAAGACTAACGACAGAGCTTCATCTGTTTCCCTCATGGAACATCAGGAAGCCTATTAGTGGACGTCAAGTACCTCTGCCTCTGAATCCTATGACCCTCACAAGGTCTGTTGCAATATAAATCCAAAACATTACTGTGAACTGCAGCCATATCTCCAAAATGTTTCACAATTTTGATTGATCAACCAGATGAAAATTATCATGTTTATTGTATCTCATATTTTATGGCTTCCATGTTATTTAAAATAAATTGGAGAAAAGAGCAATGCATAGGGTATATACGAGGGCCGTTCAGAAAGTAACCTCCGATCGCTCACAGTGCGGGTAGTGGGGGGAGTAGCGACGCCATCTGTGCATTCACGCACTCAGCAGGTCAGTTGGCATCAAGGCGTGGTCGAGTGAACGTCGTACCTGCGCTAGTTTAGTGTTTGTGGCCGTTTGAAATGTGTGCTGCAATAGAAAACCCCGCCAAATGTGAAGCGCGTGCTGTTATAAGGTTTTTTACAGCCAAAGGATATTCTGCAGCAGCTATTCATCGTGAGCTTTGTGCCGTGTACGGACCAAGAGCTATGAGTGAAGGAGTGGTCCGTGAATGGGTACGTTTATTTAAAAGTGGACGAGAAAACGTTCATGATGAAGAGAGGAGTGGTAGACCATCATTGGTGACGGACGAACTCGTTCAGACAGTTGATGCAAAAGTTCGTGAAAACCGACGTTTCACAATGTCGGAGTTGTCTACTGATTTTCCACAGATTTCTAACACTCTCTTGTACGAGATAGTGACAGCAAGATTAGGTTACCGTAAGTTCTGTGCACGATGGGTGCCCAAAATTCTTACCGACCACCACAAAACTCAAAGAATGGTCTCTGCATTAGACTTTCTGTCACGTTATGAGGACGAAGGTGAACCATTGTTAAACAGAATCGTGACCGGGGACGAAACCTGGATTAAGTACGTGAACCCTGAGACAAAAGAACAATCAAAGATGTGGGCACATTCAAATTCGCCTACCAAACCAATAAAAGCCCGGCAAGATTTTTCTGCCCGAAAATTGATGGCAACGGTGTTTTGGGATGCAAAAGGGGTGTTGTTGGTTGAATTCATGGAACGTGGGACGACCATTAATCAAGACGTGTACTGTGAAACACTAAAAAAATTACGACGGGCTATACAGAACAAACGCCGTGGTATGCTGACTTCCGGTATCGTTTTTTGCACGATAACGCCCGTCCTCACTCTGCTCGCAGAACAGCAGCCCTTCTTGAGTCCTTCAAGTGGGACGTTGTCAACCATCCACCTTACAGCCCAGATCTGGCGCCAAGCGATTATCACCTCTTCATGCACATGAAGAAATGGCTCGGGTCCCAGCGGTTTGATGACGACGAAGAGCTCAAAGATGCGGTCACAGGCTGGCTCCAGGCACAAGCGGGTGATTTTTATGCAGAAGGAATTTCAAAGCTTGTGAACAGATACGATAAGTGCCTCAATCGTTATGGAGACTATGTAGAAAAATAGTGCAAAGATGTAGTTGTAAGATGCATATATTAAAATATTTTTATTTAACTTGGTGAATTTTTTGCAATCAACCGGAGGTTACTTTCTGAACGGCCCTCGTACATATACCGGGTGGAAGGTACTACTTCGACCATAGGTTAAACAGTGATTCTACAAGATGAGTGTAACAAATATGTCCCATTGATTATTCTCAACAAAGAGTCGTTTCGTAAAAAAAAAAAAAGTCAAACATTTGGAGGCATCTACCTTCTAGACGAATGGAAGCCATATAAATGGTTTATTATTTCACTAACTGTTGCATAAATATTGTGCGAACAATGCTGCAATGACTTTTATCTTAATTCAAATGAATTTAGTCACAATTTCTTGTTAAAATGCCATGCAAATTTAATTTCTAGAGAAATGTGACAATGCTACATCACATGTGTGCTTAACTTGTTCTCTCAGTTTCCGATGGAGGGAAGTTAGGGGAAGTACTGCCTGGCATTAGTGAAAGTGAGGAGGAAGGGTAAGGCAAAGGACAAATTCACAGGGCAGGTATAGGAAGAGGCAGATGAGGTGGCAATTTTAGCTGTCATTAATAACAAGATCATTAGTTTTATTTCAGCCTGGTAATCTATAAAAGAGCGTGACTGTTTTACTAAAATGAAGGGTAAGACTTCTATTTATTCGTTTATTAAAGACAATTATTATTGTTTTAGCTCAAACAGATAATAATAACAATAATAACAACAATAATAATAATACAAATAATAACAAAAATAATAATAACAAAATAATAATAATAATAATAATAATAATAATAATAATAATAATAATAATAATAATAATAATAATAATAATGATAATAATAAGAAGACGAAGAAGAAGAAGAAAAAGAAGAAACTCCATTAATAGGAATATCTGTATCCCTTTATAACCCTGTTTTAACCCTAAAGTATAGGTTGCGCGTTCGTTCTTGACGAATGACCTTGAGCAGAAATCCAATGAGTGAGCCTACCCTTAATAAACAGGTCAGCAAATGTTTATGCTACGATAACAGACACCTCTGTTTTCCTCTGTCACGTGTGTGTATACAGTCGACTGCAGAAGTTTTGTGCGGTACGGATGTATGTATGCATGCAACGAAAATAGCAATTCAGACGAGGGAGAGATGTCGGGAATAGAATAAATGCAAGAAAGTTAAGTGGAAACAGTTATAGAGGTATAGTGTATAATACGTGTGGCTGATATTACTGCAAGTGTCATAAATTGATTTGTAGTGTTGTACTACTTCAGCTCAGAAGCATGCGCGTCATCTCACTGCAGACTGTACCTCCTCTCTCTCGTTCCCGCAAAAGCTGAGTAGAGACTCGCATTCAACCTTTCATATAAAATTTTCATTCGTCAAGAAGTAACGCGCGACCTATACATGGTTTTTCGATTGATCCATTTTCTGCTTTCTTAACTATGGAAAACTGAATCTTCATTATCAGTTACATTCACACCTTTCAGGCATAATATTTGGATTCATGTTGATAGTGGCCCACTTAAGCACTACAATAAATAAACGGGGCAAGTGTTTTATTTACATTGAAGCATGCACCAGTTGGGTGTTTGTTTACATCTGAGGCAGAGAAGCGCTGTGGCAGTAATTTTAGGTCACACCTCGAATTCACCATTTTCTGTTATATTTAATTTTATTATATAATAATTTAAGAATGGTTGAGAATGAATATGTTGTTAGCTAATGCTGGATTTCTGACAATAAAGTCATTAATCCTCTTGCTCTCCAATATTTTTCACTGATGATATTGAAGAGAGCAATAGCAGTAATAGTAACCGCTTTTTAGAGAGCACCATATTTTTATGTTTTGGTGGTCACATCGCTCTCTCACAATCCCCAGAATGTCTGGAGGACCACACCCGTCGTTGGTTTACGGGTCTCACCGACCTGACCGGGAGAATTATCAAAATAAATTCACCGACCATATCCTCTGATTACCAATCAGAGGACGTATTACATGCCATGACAAGTCAGCATGTTATAGAGAAATTAGAGAAAAAGAGAGGTTGGAAAAATAAAGACTCCCTAGCCCTCGGGAATCCTAATAGCATCGGGGTCGGAAGAGAACAAGAGATGACCAAGGTAAGGTCAGATAGAAAAGTTACAGTGAGGAGTAAAACACCAGTAAAAGGAAGTAATGTTCTGCTCCGCTTGGGTACCTTGTGGTCGCTATTCACATATCCCCTAGACGGAGACCCCTGAGTCTATTTATCTAATTGTCTGTCACATTATTGTCAGGAGTGCAACATGAACACCACAATGGAAGGCAATGCTCAAGAAACTGTTGGCTAGTATGGAAGAAATGAAGATGGAAATGAAAAAAATGAAATCCAGAATGTAATGGATAAAGACAAGATGGGAATCCCAATTGCAGCAGATGAAGACCGAAATGAACAATGTAAACTCCAAAACGGAAGGAATGAAATCCAGAATGGAGAAGTTGGGGAGCAAAGTGAAGCTATCGGCAAAGATTGACAGGCAACTGGTCGTGTGAAAGAAGACATGGAAGAACTTGGTGGGAAGGTAGCAGACCTCTGCTGGCAGGTGGATGTCTCGGAGGACGTAAGGGAACATCTTAGCATCCTGGACGGAAGAATTGGCAGCAGCATCAAGGAACTGGATGCCAGATGGGACTGGATAGCCTGGACCTAGAAAGGGAGCATCTAATGGCTGAGGTGACAGAACGGAAGTGTACGACAAGATGAACACAAAGAGAGAACTGAGAGACAGAAAATTGTGTTTAAGGTTACAAGAAGACAACGGCTGTGAGTTCTAATATCACGAAGGACTGTAGACTGTAAATATCAGTAAAAGAGAACTGTGTTGTGCATTCAGTTAGAAGAAAATAAAATGATAGGAAATTTAATTGGACTGGACTTTAGTCATTTTGTTACACTGGTGTCAGAAGTGGGATTTACCAAATTGTTGTCTTTATCACAGTAATATGGAGTTGTGTTCCTTCAGAAAACTAGGACAGTTATAGGATGAGCAATAGGAAGCAGTACAGGAAGTCCTTGTACTGCAATATGGACTCGTCCTGCAGAACTAGAGATGCTATAGGATGACCATTAGGATACAATAAAGGAAGTTCTTGTATAGTAATATGGACCCAAGGTCCTTCAGAACTAGAGTAAGAAAAGAATGGGCATTAGGATAGAGCACAGTCCTTTTTATGGTAATATGAACTTGAGAACCTTCAGAACTAAAGAACAAACAGGATGACCATTAGGACACAGTACAGGAAATTCGTTTATAGTAATATGAACTTAAAGGATCCACAGAACTAAAGAAGCTCTACTACTACTACTACTACTACTACTACTCTACTACTATGGCACCGCAGGCGGTGACACTGATGATACATGGAATGAAGATGGAGCACCGGTGGAATGAGATGGCGGGGGAAACTGGAGCACCCGGAGAAAACCCGCCCTGACGCCACTTCGTCCACCACGATTACCACATACGGGTCCCTGGGATCGAACCCGGGCCACCTAGGTGGTAGGCGAGCGCGCTAACCGCTCGGCCACGGCGCCGCCTCAGTTTGTATGCATGTTGGTCCAGATGTCTCAGTTGATTAGGGGCTTGACTACTAACACCAAGTTCACAGGTTCAAACCAAACTGTCCCTACCCCATGTTAGTCTTTG
This sequence comes from Tenodera sinensis, assembly GCA_030765045.1. Taxonomy (NCBI): domain Eukaryota; kingdom Metazoa; phylum Arthropoda; class Insecta; order Mantodea; family Mantidae; genus Tenodera; species Tenodera sinensis. Next base: position 53,013,864 of record CM060968.1, read on the forward strand.
TCCGACCTCCCCTCCATACTGTTCCACATAGAACCTTCAATGTGGAGTGTGACCACATGAAACACATGGCTTGGCTGCGTTGTCCGAGTGTTAGTGCAGAGGATGTGCAAGCTGTTCCTTGCTACGAGACACTGATCGACAGACAGAAAGTGAGTTAGCCCTGGGGTAGAAATATTGCATTTAACTGTGTTTTATATTCTAAAGAATAACTTGAAAGTATTAAGAACTGCATCTTGGTGGGTTTCCTGGGATTTTATGGAACTGCAGCAATGGTTCGACCAAACCTTGTTCAAACTCACCAGGAGCATTATGGTTGTGATGGAGATGCCCTCTTATAGTGCATTATTGTCCTAGATGAAACACGGGCAAGGTCACACAAACCTCTAGTTAAGCACCAATCCAATCAGTGGCGACATGTGGGTCTCTATGTAAAAAGCTGGTGTTGTACCTTTACATAGGTGAAGGTTATGTTGATCTTTACATACAACTTGATATCATCCTAACACATGCCATCCTATAATGACAGAATGTTAATGCATAGAGCTTCTATCCTTTTTGGGGGGAATAACCTGAGACCAGCATTGCAAAGCAAATTATCACATGCTTGCAAAGAGCTCCCATCATTTTGCACAATAATGCTTGGGCGCACATGGTTCAATCCATGTACCATCGCTGGGGGTGGAAAGTGCTTTGCCATCCACCACATTCACTACACTTAAACCCCTGTGATTACAATTTGATCCCAAAGATTAAGGAGCTACTTTGCATGTTTAATTCTGGACAGTTCCATGATTTTGTAGACATTAGGACAGTCCTAAGAAACATCAACAGAACAGTAGCTGCTACAGGAATATTGTGACTTCCACATCACTGGCAACAATTTGTACAAAATACTATAGTTCAATATCCTTTAATCATGTTTCAGTTATTATAATGGCCAAATTCACCTTCCCTAGACAGCTTGACCTGTATGTATTCTTTTCTAGTTTTGCTCAGTTCCTCATTTCAGTGTGCTGTATGCACTAATGTCACAGATATCACACTCTAATATCACAGATACCAACATGAGAATAACAAACATGTCATGTACGCAAATATATCAGTCTGGATACTGATCCCAAGGTCATGGGTTCAAATGCAGCCCAGATAGATATGCTTAAAAGTGGCAGCCTCTTGTTTGCAAATTTATTGGCATGTAAAGAACTACTGCAGGACAAAAATCTGGCACAATGATGGTGCTGATATGATTGCAGCAATTTACGGGATCATTAAGACAAAATATTAATTTCCTTACCAAAGTACAAATGCAAGGTGCAACCCAATAAACCTAAAGGCATAGGTAAAACATCAGTGTAACTAAGGCCCACAAAACTAGTGGATTACACTTAGGTGGGCACTCTCATTCTTGCATGCACAGTATCCTACATGTCATTTCAAGCTATAGTGATGTTATATACTTCTATAAATGAAAGGCCTTGAAATAGGAAGAGTTGGTGGTCTAGAGGACATTGCCATGGTAATATTTACTCCTTAAACACTTTTCCAAGGTCTCAGTTATTCTAACCACATTTATTACTATTATTGAATTGGGGCAAAGTAACAAAGAATTTTGTATCATTTTTAAGATATCTGATGTTTGAGTATCAGTTATTTGCATTTTTAGAATTTTACACATTAATGGGTAATGGTTCCATATCACATATAGCAGAGCTTTCCAACTTTCTTATGTGCTTAGGCACACTTCACTCATGCCTAAGGAGGTGCAGGCACAATCACAACCACAGTTAGGACAAGTGCCTAAATTTGAGAGGTAAAAGGGAAAGAATTGCTTTGGGGAGTAATGAATACAGCTTTAGGTTAAAAAAGAACATGCTCTAGGTATATGTACTGGGAAGATATTCAAGATGAAACAGTTTTGTCTTCATATTTGAACTGATATTACAAATTGTCAGAGAAAAATTTGATTGTGAAGGTTGCCAGAAAAATATGTCACGGGACAGCGCTGACATATAGTAACCTAGAAGGACCATCCATAGGGGGGAATCATTATGCAAGTTAAGCCATCAGGAATATTTTTGGGCAGAATGCAAAATTTGGGACATGCAAAAATACTTAAGTTACCACAGGTAATATAAGCATATTTATTACTATGTTTAATTCACTGAAGTATTTAGCATAACTTGTATATTTTAGTTTGTTAAACTAAATGTTCCTATCAATGAACAAACAAGAGAGGTAATCTAATTTTAAGTACCATTCATATTGTACAGTGTAATGTGACCTATATTAAATGAAGTATAACAGGAGAGCTAAAACCTAGTGATGGGCAGAATCGAATCCTTTCAAGAATCAAATACTCTGCATTCGAATACTTTTAAGAATTGAATGTTTCATTCAAATGCAAGTTCTCGGATACTGTCACTCACTAGTAGTAGTATTCGCTAATCGAAATCTCTTGCATTCGAATGCAAGTTCTCGGATACTGTCACTCATTAGTAGTAGTATTCGCTAATCGAAATCTCTTGCATTCGAATGCAAGTTCTCGTATACTGTCACTCACTAGTAGTAGTATTCGCTAATCGAAATCTCTTGCATTCGAATGCAAGTTCTCGGATACTATGATATTGTCACTAGAGCAATGCTATTCAGTTCTCGCCATGGTTGTTCTCGAATAAAGCATTAAAATGACCCACGAAAATACAACGGTTAGTCCCAATGTTAAATGCACTAAGAGGCGTAAATTAACAATTTTTATCGTGACTTATGGGCAATGCACTTTCAATCACTAAAATAATTCAATTAACATTTTTTGGTGACAACTAATTTGTTCTCACATTTTTGCAAACTACCCAGATGATAGTAAAAAAAGAAAAAACGAAAGAAAGAAAGAAAGAAAGAGAGAGAGAGAGAGAGAGAGAGAAAGAAAGAAAGAGAGAGAGAGAAAAGAAACCCGCTCGAATGTGATACAAGTTGCTGGAATACAAAGGTATTTTAAGTAAAGTTCAACATGCCATTAATTTGGATTAAAATATTATTTATTAAAGGTTTAGAAGTACAGCATAGTGATTAGTAAGTTGATTCCTATGTCAACAAAATTATATCAAGAGTTAAGATTGCAATATGAATCTGTATACATAAAAATAGATGTTGGTGTGTATGAAGTTGATAAACTCCAATACTGGTTAGCCGATCACCATGAACATTGGCACATAGTTTTTTTTTTCTCTCTCTCTCTCTCTCTTTCCACGAAGAAGATTTTTATGGTACCCATGTTACTATGCACCGTATTACGTTCCCATTGTTTTCTATACTCCTCTTTTACGTAACACATTAACATGTTATCTACTCGCCCATCAACATACAATTCATACAATATTGCTTGTGTTTGAAAAAGAAAGAACGTATTACATGCACATGCTTTTCTCTACTCAGTTTTCTATTACGAGACACCATCACATTTGCTTCTCTACTTCCTCTACCAAAACAAAACCATACAATATTCTTTACGTTTGAAAAAGAAAGACAACGTATTACATTCACATGGCTTTCTCTACTCACTTTTCTTCTACAGAACACAATCCTATTTGTTTCTCTACTTATCTTCAAAAAAAACAAAATATCATACAATATTCTTTATGTTTGAAAAGAAAAACAACGTATTATATTCACATGATATTCTCTATTCACTTTTCTTTTACGAAACACAATCACATTTGTTTCTCTCTCCCTCTTCCAAAAGCAATTCATACAATATTCTCTACTGAAAAAGAAAGGTGACGCATTACATTCACATAGTTTTCTCTACTCGCTTTTCTTTTACCAAACACAATCACATTTGTTTCTCTACTCCCTCTCCCCCCCCCCAAAAAAAAAAATTACATACAATATTCTTTATATCTGAAGAAGAAATGCAACGTATTACATCCACATGGCTTTCTCTACTCACTTTTCTTTTACGAAACACAATCACATTTGCTCCTCTACTCCCTCTTAAAAAAAAAAAAAAAAAATACATACAATATTCTTTATGTTTGAAAAAGAAAGACAACGTATTACATTCACATGGTTTTCTCTAGCCATTTTTCTTTTACAACACAATCACATTTTGTTCTCTACTCCGTCCAAAAAAATGTCATACAATATTCCTTATGTTTGAAAAAGAAAGACAACATATTACATTCACATGGTTTTCTCCACTCACTTTTATTTTAAGAGACACAATCACATTTGTTTCTCTACTCCCTCTTCCAAAAAAAAAAAAAAAAAAATCATACAATATTCTTTATGTTTGAAAAAGGAAGGGCATGTATTAAATTCACATGGTTTTCTCTACTCACTTTTCTTTTACGAAACACAATCCTATTTGTTTCTCTACTTCCCCCCCCCCCCCCGCCAAAAAAAAAAAAAAAAAAAAAAAACACACAATATTCTTTATGTTTGAAAAAGGAAAACAATGTATTATATTCACGTGATATTCTCTATTCACTTTTCTTTTACGACACACAATCACATTTGGTTTTCTCCTCCCACTTCCGAAAATAATTAATACAATTTTCTTCATTGTAAAAATACCTACTACAAGTATATAGGCATTTTCAAATCGTGGAAATATAAACACTTTGTTTACAAAACTTTCTTAGAAATGGAGCTTATCATAATACCTACTAAGTGTATACATGAAACTACATATATTTGAATATCACTGTAATTATTAGCATTTTTCAAATTGTTGCGATTATTGTAGGGATGGTAATGACAGTTATTAGGTATATTTAAGAACCTCTTGTTACGTCCCATATAGTCACTTATGATCGGTGGATGTGACCTAATAATTATAATAATTTATCTGGAGTACCGACATATTTAATCATGCTCACTAGTATTAACTGCAAAGAAAATGTTCACTATGTTAGCCAACACTTCAGGATTACAGTACGCTTAAAGAACTGCTGTTTTGGAAAACGTAGGGAAACAAATCTTACGTGAAATAGCTATTCAATAAAATAATCCTGTCCACATTCTTTGATGACAATTTATTTCTTCTCACGTTTGCTAGCTGGCCAGTTTTTGAAAAAACCCGTTCAGATGGGACAGAAGTTGCTGGGATACACTTATATTTTAAATGGAGTTCAGACAATTCTGGAAACATGTTTCTATGACGTTTCCAAAACTCGAGTGGTTTTTTCCGTTCTTTCCAGATATTGCATTTCTACATACTGTCGTAGCATTAAGGTCACTGTAGTAGTTGGTGTCACAGTAGTTTTAGCAGTTGCTACCTTATTATCGAAGAGTATCCACAAGGAATCCCTCTCTTCTCTGGCATCTGGCAAAGGAACGGCAGGAGTTGCCCCTTCTTCTTCTGGTACTCGTTTAACCATTGCTGTTAGTTCTTCAGCTATCCATTTTTGAGCATTGATGGCATTTTCTTCCAGACCAAATGCCATCTTCTTCAATCTGGGATCCAGAAATGTGGCTTTTGCTGCTATTTTATTCGTTTCAAATGCAACCACATCTACTAATGTGTTCTTTAGAAGTTCTCCCGTAACTGTATCAGGTGTTTTACTTCTGAGCGTGAACTGAAGGCCTCTAACTAAGGGAATTACAAGAGAAATTGATGGGTAATTCTCTCCAGATAACTCTGTTGTCATTTTCTCCAAGGGTTTGAGAATCGGTATGCAGTCAATAAGTATCTTCCAGTCCTCTGCTTCCATATTGGACTGTGCCTTTGAAAGGTTCGCTAAAGAAACTGTAAGAGGGTCCTTAACTTGTGCTAATCACTCAATCATTATGAGAGTTGAGTTCCACCTCGTAGGCATGTCCTGTTTTACGTTGAGTATAGGCAGTCCCATCTGTGCTTGAAATTCATTAAATTTGGCGTTTGCAGCGTCACTGTTTGAAGTGGCCCACCAAAGTCCTGCATTTTGTAAGTAGGTACCGCTCCCAGCTTCTCATTTTTGCTGATGGCTTCACCGACACTCAGATTTAACGTATGTGGTACACAAGGATGATGGAACTTCCGCAAATGTTCATTAATAGCGTTTTTCCTGTTGGCTGCGTTGTCTGACACCACAGTGATTATTTTATTTGAAATATTAAACTCCTCAAATATTGCGCTTAGAGATGCTGCAATATTTACTCCTGTGTGAGGATGACTAAGCTCCCTAGTTGCCAGAACAGTAGAATTGAGCTGGTCTTCATAAATAAAATGGCATGTGACAGTTATATATGAAACATGGCTGTCCGAAGTCCACATGTCTGTCGTAATGGCCACACTATTCACTTTATTCAACATGTCTATCACTTTGGACTTAACATTGTTGTACATTTCTGGCAATAACTTCGTGGATAACGTTTTCCGACTGGGCACAGCATACAGTGGATTTAACTTCTTGCTGTACTCCAAGAATCCACGATTTTTCACAATTGAAAGTGGCTGATAGTCTACTGCTATCATTTTAATAATACACATATCAATTTCCCCCTTTTCGGAATCAGAGAGTGTGTTCTCTTGGACAGCTGCTAATCATAATTGTCGTTGCCAAGGTCGCTTTGCTGGTGGACCAGATGTGGCTTCTCCTTCAGATGTAGGTGCTTTTGAAGTTGAAGGTGGTATTTCTGGAACTGCTTGAAATGATTGCTGGGTACTAGTAGATGGTTCCGGGTTGTCCTGATTTTCTTCATCTGTGGTAGGGCGCTGGCTAAATAAGAACAGAGTCGGATGCAATCTCTTTAAATGTATTTTTAAATTTGTTGTATTATCAAAATACTTCAAGTCTTTTTTGTACACTTCACACGTTACAACTTTATTCTGAGTTTTTTTGAAGTAATTCCACACGTCAGATCTTCTCGCCCTAGGACTCATGGTGATACTGTACTAATAATAGTTAACGGAAACAATAACTCGGACGAAGTGTTCTCTGAGAGAATGAACTAAAACCGCCACTGCAATCTTAGGCCGGTGTCTCCCTTTTAAGTTAACACTATTTTATTTTAACTTTGCTGTAGCAAGCGAAGTGTCAATTAGGATATTTCACTTCGAATATAGTAGCTGTTATAGAAAGAATAAACTGAAATTGTGCTTTAGCACCGCACACATTCAGTACGAGTTCGCATTTAAGGTAACTATCTACAAGAACTCCAGTCCACTTAGTTAATGCGTCTAAGGTGCACGTCCGGCAAGAACTGCTGACAATTAAATGCCTCTCTTGTGTTATCTATTTTCTTCGTATACAATAAACATTGGATATCATGAACGACTGGTATATGTTACTGCTGAGCTGTTTACTAAATTGTAATCTTAGACTGTTTATTCTAAACAAAACCTCTGTAGCGCGCAGTTCAGTTCTTTTGCTGTGTACGGATGTTTGTGTGGTCACTGTGCTGCACTTGCTAATCATGAGGACAAGAAAACAGTTTATTTCGGACTAAGAAATACTGAACATATTTTTAATTTCTCTGTTACGTATTATAAGCACGCTGAATCAAAAAAATATTTTTAGTAAAAGTGTGTGTGTGTGTGTGTGTGTGTGTGTGTGTGTGTGTGTGTGTGTGTGTGTGTGTGTGTGTGTGTGAGAGAGAGAGAGAGAGAGAGCAACATAACTCAAAACCAAAAGGTCGGTTAAAAACCAAAGTTGGTATTTAAGTTTAATATCCTTCAAGGATGCGACACGAAGATTTTAAAAAAGAAAATCCTCCGCCCTAAGCTACCTTTTACATAGAGAATTTTTCGAAATTTTGATTTGCTCTTGCGATTTTGAGTAAAATGCCATATGTTAAAAGGTATTTTTATAGCAATTGGAACGTATATTTTGAATATTCTAGCTTATGTAGTCCTGTTTACTCTTGATGACTTGCATAACTGGTAAAGTGTAAGATAGACCTATTATTGTTATTGTTATTATTATTTTTTTTTTTTATTATTATTATTATTATTATTATTATTATTATTATTATTATTATTATTATTATTAGCTATAACAAGCAAGCCCCATCGCAGTAAGCGATACTACATGCTATTACATTGATACCTGTTCTAATTTGTTTTATTATTTAATCATATGGTTATTTGTTATTGTCCTTAGTATACTGACATGTTCATTGTTATTATTATTATTATTATTATTATTGTTGTTGTTACTGTTACTATTATTATTATTATTATTATTATTATTATTATTATTATTATTAGTATTCACTTCATGGATTAGGCTCTCGCCTGTTCCGTCTTCATATTATTATTATTATTATTATTATTATTATTATTATTATTATTATTATTATTATTATTATTATTATGACGATGACTATTACGATTACTATTATCTACTATTATTATTAAGATTATTATTATGACGATGACTATTACGATTACTATTATTATTATTATTATTATTATTATTATTATTATTATTATTATTATTATTATTGTGAAGTAAGATATGACACAATAATACATTATTTGCACTGTTAAACAGTAGTTTACATGCAGATACACCATTTTATGATATGCTGACTTGGAAATCAATAATATGTCAGCGTTATAAGTATGAATTTTGTGTCGAATTTATAACATTGACGTCCATACGTTCTAGTTAACTGATCCCGTAATGTGTGTTCCGTTATTTCATAAACCGAGAACAAGCCGAGTGAAACATTCAAATTAAGCATTCATAACATACGCAAACGAGAACCGAGTGAAGTATTCGATAACAGCAGAGTAGTAATTAACAAACGAGAACCGAGTGAAACATTCAAATTCAGCATTCATAACATACGCAAACGAGAACCGAGTGAAGTATTCGATAACAGCAGAGTAGTAATTAACAAACGAGAACCGAGTGAAACATTCGAATTCAGCATTCATAACATACGCAAACGAGAACCGAGTGAAGTATTCGATAACAGCAGAGTAGTAATTAACAAACGAGAACCGAGTGAAATATTCGAATTCAGCATTCATAACATACGCAAACGAGAACCGAGTGAAGTATTCGATAACAACAAAGTAGTAATTAACAAACGAGAACCGAGTGAAGTATTCGATAACAGCAGAGTAGTAATTAACAAACGAGAACCGAGAACCGAGTGAAGTATTCGAATACAATCTCAGGATTCGAGAACATCTCGAGAACTTTCAAGAATCGAATACATCGACATTTTGCATTCGAATACTCCCATCACTACTAAAAACCTCCGAACTGGCTGCACAGTGTTTTGCTTTCCCACATCCTCTGCAGTCCTGGCTTATTACTGTTATCAGAGAAAGGGGCAAATGAAACCATACATTTAAAGAACTACTTTTGAGGCTTTACTTACCAACTTTATGAAAGCAGATGCTGAAATTGGCCACCATTGCTGTCCATAAATTTTTGGCACATCTTTTGGAAACTATCCATCACTCATTTAAGTTCACATGGAGAAATGCTGGCAATTTCCTGGCAGATATTTTGTTCTAATTCTACCAGGCTGTGTGGGTTTGTCTTGTACACTTTATGTTTTAAACTACCGCACAGATAGAAATCGCAACGGATTAAGTTGGCGGACTGAGATGGCTACAAATCTCTACTAATAATTCTGTCCTGGAACATGCTTTCAATTGTCCTCATCAAAAGATTGGCTGTATGAGCTGTTGCACAGTCTTGTTGAAAAAAAGGTAAAATTGCACTCCGTGTGTTAATACTGTAAAAAGTGGATGGCAAAATTGTATTCACATATGTACACACATCAGCTTGTGAGTTGAAAAAAATTGGATCTATAACTTTCTCCGCTAATGACACACCATACACCAATTTTTTCATCATGAAGGTGTACTTTGTGAACAATATTAGATTTCTTAGAGCTCCAATAATGATTATTTTGTGCACACACATATCCATGAAAGTGGAACCAAGCCACATCCATGAAAAATATTAAATGTGGGCATATTTCGCCATTGTGTACACTATTGAGGGTCCACTCACAAAATGTGGCCCATTTACAGGATCATCTGGTTGAAGAGCATGTAGCAGTTATTTTATATTGTTTTAACTTCAGCAATTTAGTAGCTGTTCGTGGAAAGCCATAGGAAATGCCTACTTGTTGTGAAAGACACCTATGTGATTTTTGAGGGAATTCTGCAAACAGTGCCCAATGACGTCTATTTTTTTGGTAAGAACTGTATGCCATCTTTCGGATTTCTTAGCCTGAACACTTTCTTTGGCCTAAAATTTATTGTAAAGTTCATAGATTGTTAAATGGTCTGGAACTTTTACACCTGGAATTCTTTCATGAAATTGCACTTTCACTTGGCCAGCTGACTTAGTTAACACATACGAACGATAAATACACACTGTGCAATAGAAAACATGCTGAGCCATAATACACTTTGTTAGTAAATACAGGACAAAATAAGTCACTCTAAATAACTGAACCATATTACATGACTGTCAACTCAATACTGCAGAGCAAATCCAAGTCAGCAGCGTGACTGTGTAGAGCAGCAGTGCATTATCATTTTTCCACATGCCCAGTGGAAAAACACTGGACAGTCCGTCTGGAGGTATTTTGCTCTCCTGTTAGGTAGGTATGTTAGATATGTACAGAGCATATGGGTTCACTACTATGCTTACTACAAGTATATTGGTCTATTTAGACAGACACATTACAATGTATTGAAATACCAAATGCAGCACCTACCAAATGGTTTATTTATAAATAATTCTTTGCTGTAAATATTATGGTTTATTATACTGGTTTCAATTTTCAAATTATTAGTTTAAGCTTTCATTGTTTATCAGTGTCTCAGTAGCTATTACAGTACCTACAATTTTCATAAAAATGACTAAAAAGTTGATATTGAACTCTTAGAAAAATTGGAGATTAATGTGGCATAACCTTTTAGAGGGATGTAACTCAGTACAGTATAGCAGTGGAAAAGACATGTTAGGGACTCCAGGCTAAGTGGAGTCTTAACCTCTTCAGGGATATGGACGTGAAATCACGTCCATTTAAAATGACGGACGAGCGATATGGACGTGTATACACATCCTGTGCGTTTGTGCATTTAACCCTTATTTATCCTCTATCTAACTCAACTTATTTTAATTTTCCCCCGTTATGAAACATTTAATTAAATTCTATATGCTTTACTGGCTTACCTTTATATGTTCCTTCTGCAGTGATATGCCTCAAAACAGGGATAAACACACAAGGGCACATTTCCACATTCGCCACAGATCATCCCAGTTTCCTTACGGATTCCCTTCTTGCGGCACACGAAACACCTTTGAGATGGGCGGGACTTCTTTGCTGTTGACGGTACCCTTTTAGGATAATGTTTTCCTTGAAGTCTGAGGGGTGCAGGGGTTTTGGATTTTCTACCCCCAGTATGAAGAGGCCTCTCAACCTGGTATTGTTCAATTAGGCTGCGAGCTATTGATAGTCGAAAGTCCAGGTAGGTCATTGTCTTGTGTGGGTTTAGAGCTCTCCAAATTACCAAACAATTGTATATGGTTATATCCAGCTGGTGCAAAAATACCTTTTTATACCATTTCACTGTTTTTCGTAAAGAGGGATATGCTTGCAATACCTGATCTACTCGATCGACACCGCCCATGTGCATATTGTATTCCTGGATAACGTCAGGCTTGAAAATGCACATTTTGGTATGGGCATCTGTTTTTCCAGTGTCAATCATCAAAATCTTAGAGCTGCAATTGGATAATGCCGTAACTACCCTCCTGTCCTGCCAGGCAAGGTAGGTCAAAGGTGGGAGCTGACGCACCTCCATTTCCCCTCTCCTTAGAGCCTTCGTATTCACATCTTTTGGCAAACCAATACGATTTGAACGTACTGTTCCAATTGCATTAGTCTTTCTTTTGTGTAAGGCCATGAATAATTTAGGAGAGCTGTACCAGTTATCTAAGTACACAGCCCTACCCTGATCAAGCACAGGTTGATGCATTACTATGGAGCCAGATAAGCCCAAATCTTTGTCTCCAGTATTGTCAGTCCCTTGACCAGTGTAAATGCAGCTATTGTAAAGATATCCCGTTTTACTTTCACAAACATCAAAACTCTTTATGCCAAATCTAGCCCTTTTTGTTTTGATGTATTGCTTCCAACCTAAGCGGCCCTCCCAAAACATTAGGCTTTCATCAACAGTGACCTTTTCACCAGGCACATAATTTTCTTTAAATTTTGAAATAATATAATCGAAAACAGGCCTAATTTTGTGGAGTTTGTCATTTACATTCTCTGTGCAGGTGAAATGAAGGAACCGCAAAATTGACGTAAACCTGTTATTTGACATGCATTTTCCAAAAAAAGGAGTAGCTAGCATGTCATCTGTGGACCAATACATGTATAATGCAGGTTTACGAATAACACCCATAAGTATAATTAGACCAATTAGCCTGTAAATCTCATTGAGTGTTACTTCTGTCCACCTTTGAATTCTGCTCTTAGGCCCTAATTTACCTTTAGAGAGCAGGTCTTCCTTCACCTTACACGCATATACATTTGTTTCCGAAACAATGAGAGACACTAAGTCGGTAGTAAAAAATTTTGTAAAAATGTCAATTGGTTGGCTGTCAGAAGTCAGCTGAGCCTGGGATTGAACACCAGACCCTGTGCTCGTGAAGATGTGCCTGTTTGTATTGCAATTATTTTCAGCACTCCACAATGCTGACTCTTCACGAACACCTGAAGGAAGTTGGTCACATTCTTCCTCACTGCTACTCGTACCTATATCCTCCACACCCTCCTCAAATTCGGAAAATTCGCCATCAATATCCAAATCGCTGTCACACAGCAAGAAGTCCTCCACATTATCGTGTGTAATTTCAGAAGCCCTTACACTTCCACCACTCGCTAACCTTTGTGCAACACTGCTTGTTGATGCCATGTTTTAGCTCTGAGATGTAACACTCAAAAGCTTCTCACTTCAGCTACAAGCAGGAAAGTATACGTATGCATTTCAAGAAAGAAACAAACGGAGCCTGTAAGCTATATCCAAGTTACGAAACACGTGTAAGGAAAAATTGCAAACCTGCTTTATTCTGATGACTCATAAACCACGCATACAGTAGTGTTCTATTTCACATTGTACTGTGATTTGCTGACGCATAGCTCACACATACAATGGGTCCACTACCGTTTCTTTCTGAGAAATTCGCCATAAGAAGAAGTTTGAACGCCTTTCGACCAAAACAAACCTTCTACGCCTCCAGACACTAGCCGCACGGTGGTTAATTTATCGAACCATCAACTATCACCAGACGAGACGTCTTTGCTTGCCAAAGGAGGGAATTACGCAGTAGTCACACCCACGATACCAGTGGAGGACATCATTTCAAACATTGAATCAGGTATATGAGGCCTTCCAGCAGCAACAGCCAATGAGATTCGCCGCGAATCCTCTAGAATTCTCCAATACGCTAAGGCTCCACGTAATAATCTATCCTTCAAAGAGAGGACTGCACTGATGAACTTGAATAACAACAAAAATATCATCATCTGCTCAGCAGACAAGGGGAATGCCACTGTCATTCTAAACCAGCAAGACTACGATGACAAAATCTCAGATCTTCTTAAACCTGACTCATACCGGAAAATTCAACGAGATCCCACAGCTCGTATTCTACGGAAAACCAACGCCCTCATCAAGAATTCTTCCCTGCCAGCAGAAGACAAACGCCGCTTCATCAAATCAGAAGCCCAGCCTCCCAGACTTTATGGCCTTTCAAAAATACCTAAGCCGGATGTGCCTCTAAGGCCCATTGTCAGCGGAATTGGATCTCCGACTTATTATATAGCCAAACATCTAGCATGCCTACTACAGCCACACGTCGGCTCGACAGACTCCTTCATTAAAGACTCGACTCATTTCATCCAGAAACTACAAAGCCTCACACTACAACCTCATGACCTTCTGATCAGTTTTGATGTCGTCTCACTCTTCACCATGGTTCCAGTACAAGAGGCCCTCACACAGTTAAAGCACATTTTCTCAGAAGATATAATCGCCATCTTCCACCAAGTTCTCACCACGACGTATTTCCAGTGGAACCATTCGTTCTACGAGCAGATCGATGGAGTTGCCATGGGAAGCCCTCTTAGCCCGGTAGTGGCCAATTTCTTCATGGAATCTTTTGAGTCCAAAGCCTTGGCCACGGCTCCTCTAAAACCGACTGTCTGGCTCCGCTATGTGGATGACACTTTCGTCGTATGGCCCCATGGAAAAGAAACTCTTCAAGACTTCCTACTACATCTTAACAGCATCAACACACGCATACAATTCACCATGGAGGAAGAAAAAGACGGACAGCTACCTTTTCTGGACGTCTTAGTCAGCAGGAAAGCAGACGGCAGACTTGGACATACTGTCTACCGTAAGCCCACTCATACGGACCGGTATTTAAATAAAGCCTCAAATCATCATCCCAGACAAAAACGAGGCATGATTAAGACACTCGTAAACCGTGCTTCTCGCATTTGCGAGCCACACTTATTACAACAAGAACTCTGTCACCTTGAGAAAGCCTTACTTTCTAATGGATATTCTATTCAAGAGGTCAAAAGAGCCTGCCGCCCTGCCAAGCCGAAACCTGCCTCACAAAAAACAAACAAGCCCAAACACAATGGTATAGTTTTCCTGCCATATTTCCAGAATGTCATCGACCGTATTCAACACATACTACAACGGCACAGTATCAAGACTGTCTTCAAGCCCACCAGGCAACTGAACAGCCTATTACGCTCTGCTAAAGACCCCCGGGACCCCTTGTCATCAGCCGGTGTTTACCGTATTCCCTGTTCCTGCGGATCGGTTTACATCGGAACTACTCAACGCAGTATCAACACAAGACTCACCGAACATAAAAGAAGCTGCCGCCTGGGCCAAACAGATAAGTCCGCAGTTGCCCAACACGCCATTGAAGCGGAGGGAGAACACATAATTAAGTTCCAGGACACAAACATCCTTTCATCCACAACACACTACCATGCCCGGTTACAGCGCGAAGCCATTGAAATATATAAACATCCCAACAATTTCAACAAGAAAGAAGAAGTTTTGAAACTAAACAGCAACTGGTATCCTGTCATTGAAGGCAAGAAACGACATAAAACAGCAGAAACTGAAGCGATCCAATCAGGAGGCAACACCTTGAGCGAAGCCCGCCCCCTCCCACCGGCCGTGCGCCGCCCGAGCCAATCAGCGGAGGCCACTAGAAGGATAAATACCGCAGCTCCGACAGTCCACACCTCAGACGCTACGCTAACTTCTCCGAGGAGATTACGACCGCGCCACTGAAGATGTCCGCCGCAGATGTGGACGAAACGTCTGGGTTCTTCAACTCCAGCAGACCACGGCATAACAGCCCGGAAAAAACTCCTAGTTATACTGACTCCGGCCGTGAAAGCCTTCGCTCTCTCAATTATAACCCTGACAGTAGAATAAGACAGGAACAAGGAAACCATTCAAGATTTAGAAATACACATAGCCCGCAGCTAAATTCTGGCACTGGAAATAATCAACAGTTCCCAAATAATAACCAAATAAATTATATACATGTAAATCAACGTGATATAAACCGGCCGTGGTATGGTAATTCATATAACCCATATAAATATGATAGGCATAATATTGGCAACACCATAATGATTGGCACCCAAGATCCGAAAATTTAGAACAATACAGAGAAACGGATCAAAATATAAGAGTGAACATAGGTTGTAATGCCGAGCCTCTGGTGGAGACTAACACCGTCTACCAATCAAATTCAGGAAAACTAGGAGAGGACCAGAATTCGACTCTTATTCTAGGTCCTTGTATACGACACACTGACATTCAAAACTGGAGTTATTTAAATACATTAATTGGTGATAATAACAACCAATTACACCAGAAAAATAATAACATGAGTCAGAAAGAACTTATGAACCCACTGGTTATCAACATAAATGCATGGGATCAAGAGTATCGAAGCAATGATAGATACAGGCTGCAGTAGCGTTGTAAACGAAAATCTATTTTTAAAAATACAAAAGTCAGGAAAGGCCAATTATTTACCAGTTTGTGGCGTTTACTGTAGTGTAGCCATTGGTAAAAGGAAAGAAAGAATACGACACCATGTCATGTTAAAATTAAACATAGGAGCGTGGGAATATGAAATGATTGCTTTGGTGGTACCCAAATTAATAACAGACTTTATTATTGGTAGCGATATACTATATCATTGGAAAAGCATAATTAATTTTGATAGGCGCAGTTTAACAATTCGAAGTGAAAACGAAATTATTAATATTCCTCTACTGGAACAGAGTTATGATGTTAATGATAATAGAAGCTACAAAGAAAAGGAGATTAATAATGAAAGATTTTTTGTGGAAAATTTAATAATACATGATTTTAATAGAATTGTTAAAATTGACTTAGAAGATGAAGGAGAAAGTCTTACATATGACTTACACAGCGCCTGAGATAACATCCATTGTATTAATTGTGAAGACAATTATATCGATTTCTCTACCAGTGAATCCATTAATTACTTGGGTAATTTACAACTACCATAAAAGCAAGATAAAACGTAGCTCTACATAATAAACTTGAGGATTGTTATGGCCTTAATACAGATCAAAAACAATTGCTGAGTATTCTCATTAAATATAAAAATATATTTTCTAACAAGCCTGGACTTTGTAATAAATATATCCATACATTCAAGGTGGAAGGCTTACAGCCATTTACCCATAAATGTCGCCCTATTCCCAATTCAATTAGGAAACAGGCTAATGAAGTAATTTAAGAAATGCTACAGAATGACATTTTGCAAATTTCTAATTCTTGTTATATTAGGTCCTTATCAAATAAATAAACAATTAGGTGATCATACATATGAATCAATAGACGAAAATGGAAAAATATATGGTCATTACCATAAGTGTAACTTACGTGCATTTATAGATATCGAAGAAGAAAAGTAATAATTAAAAAAAACAAAAAAACACATAAGCTCATTTAAATGTTTGTGTTGACATAAACGTGTCTCGTGTATGTACATATGTTATGTTTCATTTATATTATATAACTTAATTACGTGGGGAATATTTCTTTACTTGTCATTTCGAAGTTATAATATAATGTAACAATTTAAACTGAAATGCAAGCAAAGAAAGGGGCATTTGTGGCAGTAATTTTAGGTCACACCCCGAATTCACCATTTTCTGTTATATTTAATTTTATTATATAATAATTTAAGAATTGTTAAGAATGAATGTTAAATTATATATATGTTAGGTAAAACAGCTCTCATTTATATTTAAGTATGCTATGAATAAACAGCATGGCGATGTCCGGGTATTACAGCTTCTGTGGTTCAAACAAATGATGAACCCAGACTGCTACAAAAATTTTTCACCTAGCGACAGATAACAACGGTTAGCAACAAGGATTAAATTATAGAGAAGGAGAATTCATATAGTTAAAGAATATATGTAATAAAAGAACGAGAGCTTTTTTACCTAATTCAGTTGAAGAAGACCAATTATTGTACAGAAGCATTATTAATAAGATATTACTGAAGTGAATAAAAATGATCAACGAGAGAAAGTCGTATAATTTCCAAGCAACTTCCCTGCACCCGCAAGTCTCATCGGATAGAGCCGACTAGGCAAGCCGAGCGAAGAAGGAAGAGATTAATGCAACCACTGTAGCACATACTGGTCGGGTACAACACAGATCATTGGCATGTGCAAGGACAGCTCCGCGTTGCCATTTGCAATGCAAATAAATGAACTTTTAAAAAATTATTAAACCCACCAAAACGAAACTTAGCATTTATAGCTGCATCTATTATAGCCGAGTTATTCTGCCTGAAGTACTACCTTCCACCTTGTATAAACCCTTATGACTAAAAGTCTTTTCAGGACATTTCATTTCTTTGGCTTTTGCCCATGTGATTCAAAATATGTATTTTCAAGGATACCTTTTGAGTAAAGCTCTTTTCACATACATCACACTTGTATGGTCTTTTGCCCTCATGAATCAGAAGGTGAGTGCTCAAATGTCCCTTACGTGTGAAGCATTTTTCACAAATGTCACATTTGTAGGACCTTTTGCCCTCATGTGTCAGAATGTGTGCATTCAAGTTTCGCTTATGATTAAAGGTCCATTCACAAATATCACATTTGAATGGTCTTATGTTCTGATGAGTCAGCGTGTGTGCGTTCAAATCTTTCTTCAAAGCAAAGCACTTTTCACAAACATCACATTTAAATGGTCTTATGCCTCGATGAATCAAAATGTGAGTCTTGAATTTTTCCTTACGAATAAAGTTTTTTCCACATATATCACATTTGTAGGGCCATTTCTCTTGATGAATCAGAATGTGTGTGTTCAAATTTCCCCTTGAAGAAAAGCTCTTTTCACAAACCTCACATTTGAATGGTTTTATGCCCTGATGAATCAGAGTGTGTGCATTCAAATTTGCCCTCGAAGAAAAGCTTTTTTCACAAAGATCACATCTGAATGGTCTTATGCCCTGATGAGTCAAAATGTGTGCGTTCAAATTTCGCTTATAAGTAAAGGTTTTTCCACAAACATCACATTTGAATGATCTTTTGTCCTGATGAATCAGAATGTGTTCATTCAAATTTGCCTTCAATGTAAAGCTCTTCCCACAAACACCACAGTTGAATAGCCTTTTACCCTGATGAACCAGCATGTGTCTTTTCAAATTTGTCATCTTAGTAAAATCCTTTCTACAAACATCACATTTAAATGGTCTTTTGCTTTCATGTATATTGGTCTCAGCAGACTCAAGGTTTTCCTTTCCATGTTTCAAACTGTCTTCTAAATCTGTGGCACTGAATAAAAATGAAGTAGTACTGCAAGTGCTCGGAGATGCCCTTATGTGTAATCTGAAATATTACAAGACATATTACTATTAAGCATAAGAAGTGTTTAAATTAAGAACAAATTAGAAACTAAAAGCTCCACTTATCTAATTAATATTGCAAGTTGTACTGCTGACTTGTTTCAGGTAGTATCCAATTCTCAAATCTATCCAAACAAATTACCATAGTTATTGATGCTAAACTTAAAAGATCTACTTGTCGCCAATCTCTGAAAACAAAAACTTATAAATAAAATCTATTGGTGGTATTTACAAAAATTTTTATTTGCTGTTTTCATTAATTTAATTTATAGGTTAATAAATATACCCCTTAATAAGGAAGAATTTAACACAGAATATGAACACATTAACATTGCAGTAATTAATGGTTTTAATACAGATTTTATACCTAAAAAGGTAGAACAATTCAAGTATCAAAAGGCTATTAAAGAGGTTTCTACCCTCAAGAAAATAAAAGATAATTGTATTTTTAAAAAGTTTACTTACCATCTGTGGGCTAATAAAAAATTTACAGACATTTTTAAAGAAATGGAATACCTTTGGTCACTCAAAATAAATTTAATTTATAAAAATTTACTAAATTTTTCTAAAAAGTATAAAATTCCAATTTATAAAAAATCTGGCACTTATCAATTTAGCTGTTTAGATTGTGATAGGGTTTATATTGGTAAAACTAATTGTCATTTAGAAACCAGAATAAAAGAGCATTTTGGAAATATTAAATATAAACAAATTGATAAAATCAGCTGTAGGGGATCATTTTTGGTCATTTAATCATGAAATAAATCTAGAAGTTAAATTAATAAAACAATTAAATGGACCTATAGATTTAATGGTTTGGGAAAAGATATTCATTTTAGAAAACAAGAACCATGTTAGAAATTTTGATATACTACCAATAGATTGTATTCATAAATTTTTGTTCTCAGAGGTTGGCAACAAATAGATCTTTTAAGTTGTGCATTGGTAACTATGGTAACTTGTTTGGATAGCCTTGAGAATAAGTTGGATACAACTTGAAACTAGTCAACAGTACAACTTGCAATATCAATAAGATAAGTGGAGGTTTTAGTTTCTAATTTGTTCTTAATTTAGATTCTGTTGCTTCACTGTTAATAGCTTCAATTTTCCTTAAATAAGTGTTTTCAAAGCACACTAATTATTTTGTTAATTTTTTAATTATAATTGATGCACCATATGGGTGACATCAGCAATCAAGAGTATTCTCCACTATTCTTCTAGGCATCACAATCAGTTTTAGCTGAAAAATATTTGGTAATCTCAAGACAGAAGAAACCCATTGGCAAAATAATGACACTTGGTACATATTCTCTCTCCTTCAGAAGCTAAGACTATGCAACTGCTACCTTTTAACAGTATTTTTGAAACTTTTAAAAATATTACTGAAATTAACACAAATTAAATCTATATATGCCTCAAAACTAGGAGTTAATTTAATTTAAGGACTCAACTGCTTGTTCATCTGTGCCCTTATTAAACGAATAATGGCAAAAGTCAGAGATAAGATTCAATATAGCATACAAATCCAGCAAAGCCACAAATAGAGATATACTGAACTATTGCGGCAAAAGTCAGAATTAAAACAACTTAATCAAAAGGTCCTTGATATCTAAAATTCTAAATCCTTGGTTGATGTTTACCATTGATAAATTCTCCAACTCATTCAACTACGTGGTCATGGTCAGCTATGGTCAGCTACGACCTCTGCAAGGCTGATCGACAATTGCACAGGACCCCAAAGGTGCATCAGGCAAACAACTCGAGCATCATTTGACAGACTAATAATAGTGTCTCATATAGTAGAAAAAGAGTAGTGTCCCCCTTAGAAAGTTAACTGTGCGTAAAATTCCAGTGGTCAATAAGCAACCAAGCCACAATCATCTCCTTGCAACGAGATACACAAGAGGAGGTTACTCCATTTACTGGAATTTCCTTCACTGCTCTAAGCTTATTTCTGCAGAGAGCAGACCACTCTTCACGCCAGCACATTCCATATACTTCAAGCCTAAAGTCTTCTGAAGTTACATGAGATATGGTAATATTGGGTTCTGTGGCTGCCACATTTGCTGCCAAATCCACCATTTTATTTCCTGCAAATCAACATAACCAGAATCCATGTTTCTTCATGAATACATTCATGATCTGTGTCGATATTGACATAGATAGTCCACAGTTGAACGACATTGAAAACCAACACTAGGTGTTTGTTACTAGATTGTGACTTTTCACCCACCACATCATCCATTAGTCATGCACTCTATTACCTTGCCTACGCAACTGGTGAGGGAAATAGAAGGGTAGTTGAAGGGAAGATGACGGTCATTTACAGCTTTCAAAAAGGGTATGATGAAGGCCTCCCACCACCTCCTTGGAGCTATACTGTCAACCCAAACATAGTTATAGACCTCGAACAGGAATGCCTTTACTTCAAAAGAAGAGCTGTTGTAACATTCCTGCGTGAATACTGGCTGGTCCTGGTGCCAAAAGTCACGAAGATGAAAGAGCATGTTCTAAATCCACCATGGTGAAAAAGCAATTGTGATCTCCCAGGTTTCTAGAATGACACATGAAACCTCAAGATCCTCCCGAGTCTTAACCCATTTGCATAATTTGATGACCAGGACTCGCATGCGTCTTTTTGGTATATGAACGTATGAGCTCAGCTCGCTATACTGGTTTGCTCCATATAATTCCACATAGCTTAGGTTCCTTCTGTGACGTCATGGAAGGTCGTCACTTCGAGATATCGACTGGCCTTAGCTTAGAGAGGTGTATAGCCGTCAGGTTGGTAAACGTAACCCCTCTCACCCCTGCTACGCCCCGCACACAGTATAAAATCCGGCTGCCCGACCAGTCGTTAGTTCACTTCAGCGCGAAGCGCTGCCTGCAGTCTTTGATCTTCACTTCAACGTGAAGCGCGTTGCCTGCAGTCTTCGATGTTTACTTCAGCGCTGCCTCCAGTCTTCGCCAAGTAGTCGAGCTCCGTTAGGCGCTGCCACCAGTTGTCTTCGTCAGTCAAAGTATGGTCAGCTTCGACCAAGCGTAATGTATGAGCCTTATACACTATGGTTTAATCTTCATCAAACCGAGGCGCTCAGCATTAGTATCTTACATACTTGCCTACATGTTCGTCAGTAATGAGCCGATAGGCTTAGCAATTCTCAATTCTACTAACATTACTCGGCAAGCTCCTCTTCATCGAGCCAAGCAGTTCACTAACAGTGACGTCAGTACGCATCGAAGTCAACAGGGTCATACTTCTTGGTCTTGCTTGTCAAAGGGGGCAAGCAAGTGAGCAACTTTTCTCCGTAGAGAAGCAACGTCGGCATTCACCTCCATTTCTTCGGGATGTATGCTAATGCAGGCATACACTGGGCATACGCGGAATTAAGCAGGAACGACGCGTTTATTCTTCATGGCTGATATGCAGGAATGTGCCACAGTCCATGTGCATGTTCATTTCAACATAATTGGATAAGGACCTGTTCCAAAAACACACCAGACATTTGGGTGAGACAAACAGTTCTGTATTTCATTTAGATGTATGTGTTTAGTGTTTTAGGGCTTTATGCTAAAGCAGGGTAGGTGATCTTTGTATCACGGTTAATGTAGCCTAAACGGCAATGGTTATAATTCCGACTAACACTATCAACTGAGTGTGGTTAAAAGGGATGACTTTTTGTGTGCCAAGTTATTTTGGTGAGTCAGGCCCAGTCTACCAGTGTTGCTCAGGAAGCCAAATAGTCAGGAAGGAATTATTACTTAGTGCAAAGAATAGTTTACATTCATGTCTATTTTATGTAACTGTTTATTTTTACTACATTTTCGTAATATATATATGAACATTCACCATACTTTCAATGTTCTTATGTATATTCTTGTTACTTAACACCGTCAGTGTTAAGTCTTGTATTTAATTATGTATTCAAAATATATTCAAGGAAAAGGCATTTGGTATTATATGTAACCACAATATACCCCACCGATCCATTCCCAACACGATTCCGCAAATAGATGTCCACTCACTCTCGCTAAGCCAAGTCAAGTGGGGTAGCAGAAAAAGCATGGGGCTAGGCTTAGCAAGTGTCAAGTCAAGTAATGGTAGCAGATAGTTAAAGAAGGAGAGAGTGGCGTGCGACAGTATTGGTAGCAGAGCGTGGTTCAATGCAATGGTTACATGCAGTAGTTCAATGCAATGGTTACATGCAGTAGTTACATGCAATGGGTACATGCAGTAGTTACATGCAGTGGTTACATGTCGTGGTTACATGCCGTGGTTAAATAGTAGTGGTAATAGACATCGCGGTTTTTTGTAATTTCATGGTTACATTTAATTCTCTTGGTTACTTGTAATTTTTGTGATTACTGGTTGATAACTTTACAGTTGAAAATAACTTTGACACAAATTGAAAGGTATACTAATGCATCCTTGAATGTATTTAATGTTTTGATTTATGAATTGTTTGCCTCACTATAGGTTGTGTATTTTATAAACATGGAACTACCTTTTCAACCCGAAGTTTTGAATAGAAGTGAACTTGAAAATGAGTTGTGTAACATTAAGGTTGAGTGTGATACTAAGAATTCTGTCACTGATTTACAACAGTTACTGCGAGTTCAGTTAACACAGGATCCACATACCATTGGTGCAAGTTTACCGTGTAATGAAACCATAGAATTTCAGTATTGTGAGCGTGTGTCTCAATCACTTGGTGATCTAGTAGACGAATATGTAAAGGTAGGATGTACACAGTCACAATTGCGTAGGATTAAAGGTCGTGTCAAGTATTGGCAATATAGAACAAACCGTTTGCAAAGGTTAGCTACAGAAAGGTTGAAATCTCAAACTAGGAATATTTCGGAATTTTGGTTGAAGTTAGGAGATAAGCTCTCAGAATTAAAATACACTAAACAAACTAGTGAGCCCATGGAAGCAAATGGTGTAACGCCATTTATTCAGGAAAACTTAGGTAGTCAAATGGGGAAGGAAGATAATGCAACGGAAGTCACGTTAACTAAACTAAAATTACCACATCCATGCCAGAGAATTCTAGGTGATATTAAGGCAATTCAAGCGAATACTCCAGAACAGATTTTGGAATTTCTTGTTACTTTAATTAGATGCCAGTATCAAGCGAAAGTGTACTCGTTGAGTGATCAAGTTATTTTGCAATTTTTCCATGTGCATGTAGAAAACCCAGTTCTAGATATTTTGTTGAGATCAATTACGAATGGGTATAGTATATTGCAATTTCAGAAAGAAGTAATTAGAGTTCTTTTGTCTCCATTGAATTATAATCGGTTACTTAATTTACATTACTTTCGCAGACAGAGAGAAACAGAACACTTTTCTGAATTTGTGGAGAACATAAAGTTGATCGTGAAGGCATTATGTGTAAATTACACAGAACATAATTTCCAATTCCCGACATGCGGAAATACGTGCATTAGCTTTAGGTCAAAATTTACAGTCATATCAACAACTGGATGACTTAGTCATTAGATTCCGACATTTGCCCACGGAACATAGCAGTTCTGAAAGGAAAGAAGAAAAAGTCAAATCGGGTTCAGAAAGAATTACGGTGTGTTGGACTTGTAAACAGACAGGTCATGTCAAATACAATTGCCCGGAAAACAAAGGATGTACATATTCCAATTCAAGGTTCTCAACCAAAAAGAAAAATAGCGGACTTTCGGTTATGCCAGTCTATGCGGATAGTATCCCTGTGGAGAAAAATATTCAAGCCATGGTAGGTTTTCCGATGCCGTATGTCAGTGTTGAAGTAGATAAAATTCCGGTTTTAGGATTGATCGACACAGGTAGCGTAGTTTCCTTAGTTGATCACAGATGGTTTAGTAAGTTGCGTCGTAATTTAAACACAAGTACTGTTAAGATCATTTCAGCAAATTTAGAACCAATTCAGGTTTTGGGGGAAGTATTATTATCTCTGAGTATAGCAAAGTTCCGCTGGAAAATGCAATTTTGCGTGGTTCAGAAATTACCTGTACCGATTATCTTGGGAAATAACTTCATTGCTCATACTGGTTTGATATTGGATAGTTCAAGTAGAAACTTATATTTCAAATTTTGTCCTTCAGTAAAAATACCATTTAAGGCTTTGAGCAATATTCCCGGGACGACGTCATGTGCTAGTGTAGATAATACTATGGAACAACAACCTGTTTCTGAATTCAGTTTAGACCATTTAGACCACGAACAAAGACAAGTGATACAGAATTTATTACTTGAGTTTCCAGATGTACTCACGAACCAACTAGGTTGCACGAACTTAGTAACATATAAGATAGAGTTGCATGACAAGCAACCGGTTCGACTACCTCCATATCGCTTACCACCTCAGAGACTACATATATTGAGGGAAAAGGTAAATACTATGTTAGAGCAAGGAATCATTAGGATGTCGAATTCGAATTATTCAAGTCCGGTTTTCCTTGTCCCCAAGGCTGATGATGATGCTAGAATGGTAGTAGATTACAGAGTGTTAAATAGCAAAATTAAAATTGATCAAGTTCCTCTACCACATGTCCATCTAAATTACCACTGGTTTGCTAAGGCAAAATATTTTACGAGCATCGATTTAAATCAGGCGTATTATAAAATTCCGTTGGAAGAACAATCGAAAAGGTTAACGGCCTTCACCACGGATTATAATCTGTATGAATTCAATCGTTTACCGTTTGGTTTAGCAGTGGGTGCCCAAGTCCTGTCACAATTATTAGACAGAGTTTTTGGTGACATAAAATTTAATTATTTATATCATTATTTAGATGACTTGTGCATTTATTCCACAACTTTTGATGACCATGTAAGACATCTCCATGAAGTATTTTCTCGACTTCGTAAGGCGGGTTTGACAGTTAATCCAAATAAAGTTAAGTTTGCCACTCAAAAATTAACTTTCTTAGGTCATATTATTTCTGGTAACAATGTAACCATCGATCCTCAAAGGACTAATAAGATCAGGGAGTATCCAGCGCCCAAAACTGCTAAGCAGATATCGCGATTTCTCGGAATGGTCAACTATTTCGCGAAGTTTATTCCCGACTATGCCGAGCAAGCATGTCATTTAAACATTTTACGAAAGAAAGGGATAAAGTTTAAATGGAATGAGGAACAGAATCAGGCATTCCTTAGGCTTAAAGAAGCTTTAATTTCTCCTCCAGTGTTGGCAGTACCTGATTTCTCTTTGCCATTCATTTTGCAAACCGACGCTTGTGGTTCTGCGGTTGCTGCCGTTTTACTTCAGGAACACCCTGAAGGTAGACGTGTTGTTTCTTACGCGTCTCATATCCTTAATGAACAGGAAAGAAAATATTCTATGTACGAATTGGAAGCTTTAGCTGTGTTGTACGGGGTAGAAAAATTTAGGTTTTACCTAGAACATGTTGAATTCCTACTAGAGACTGACAACCAGGCTCTTTCTTGGGTTTTGGCCAGACCCAGGAAAAGTGGTCGTATTGTTAGATGGGCTCTGCGAATTTCTGCATTCAAGTTTAAGGTTCACCATATAAGGGGCAGATTTAATTGTGTAGCAGATGCTCTTTCTCGAATGTACGGAGAGGAAAAGAACGAGCAAGTTGACTCGAATACTCCTCATGCTCCAGTATTGACAGTATTAGGCAATTTTCCTTTCGCTTATGAAGATCTCAAAGACCATCAGATGAAAGATGAGAATCTAGCTTCCATAATATCAACGTTGCGGCAAGGTAAAGAATGTCAACCATATCTCTTATCAAGAGGCGTTCTCTGTTGTAAAGATAGAACAGGGAAAAATAAAATTGTGGTACCCGAGCAATTGAAGAAACTATTGTTTCAATATTTTCACAATAGTCCATGTGGAGGACATTTAGGGATATTTAAAACCAGGAATAAAATAAGGGACCAGTTTATTTGGAAGGGAATGGACGACGAGATTCGTTTACAGGTTAAGGCGTGTCATCTGTGCAAAATGTCGAAACCTGCACAGAGCACTCACTTGGGATTTTTGACTTCCACGATTGCAGAGAGACCAATGCAAAAATTATTTGTGGACTACATTGGGGCGCTACCCAGGAGTAAACAGGGAAATAGGTTTGTGCTGGTGGTAGTTGACGCCTTTACAAAGTATGTGTGGTTGTTGCCCACACGGGACGCCAACGCAGCTAGCGCGGTTCAAGGTCTGAAGACTATTATTTCTTGTTTTGGGGTGCCCGAGATAGTTGTTAGTGACAATGCGTCGTATTTTCAGTCCAATTTATTTAAAACATTTTGTTTTAGTTCGGGAGTCAAGCACATTACAACTATTCCGTATGATCCTAGACCCTCATTAAGTGAACGGGTGAATAGAAATTTGAAAAACGCCTTAATAGCATATCATTTTCAGGATCATACCAAGTGGGACGAAACATTATATTGGCTAGCATTCGCGTTAAATAGTGCTAAGCATGAATCTCATGGGCAATGTCCATTTAATTTGATGTTTTCCTTTCCACCAAATTCTCCGCTAGCGAACATGTGGAATGTCCGCGATATAATTCCAGAGCAGGTAGACAAAACACACATTAGAGATGTATGGAACCGAGTGAGACGAAATTTAATACGTTCTCAGCTGAGGACACGTCGTAACTATGATAAAGGGAGACAACCTCATAAATTTAATATAGGAGATATTGTTTACATGAGAAATTATCCAAAGAGTAAAGCTGCGGATATATACTCAGCGAAACTTGCTCCAAGGTATGTAGGACCTTATAAGGTGCACAAATTTGTGTCTGATGTATCTGTTATAGTAAAGAATGTGCACACAAACAAGGAAGTAAGGGCACATGTAAGCCAACTCAAACCATAACTTCAAGCTATATTGTATGTGTTAGGAAGTAAGGTGTATTTTAGTGTGTTTATTGTAAACTTAAATGTCTGGCGGTGTGCTGGAAAGGTCTACAAGCCAAAAGATATACTTTAAGTATGATTATTAATGGAAAATAAAAGTCTGAAGCCTTTTATTTTAAATTACCCCCGGGAGTCTGTGACGTCATGGAAGGTCGTCACTTCGAGATATCGACTGGCCTTAGCTTAGAGAGGTGTATAGCCGTCAGGTTGGTAAGCGTAACCCCTCTCACCCCCGCTACGCCCCGCACACAGTATAAAATCCGACTGCCCGACCAGTCGTTAGTTCACTTCAGTGCGAAGCGCTGCCTGCAGTCTTTGATCTTCACTTCAACGCGAAGCGCGTTGCCTGCAGTCTTCAATGTTTACTTCAGCGCTGCCTCCAGTCTTCGCCAAGTAGTCGAGCTCCGTTAGGCGCTGCCACCAGTTGTCTTCGTCAGTCAAAGTATGGTCAGCTTCGACCAAGCGTAATGTATGAGCCTTATACACTATGGTTTAATCTTCATCAAACCGAGGCGCTCAGCATTAGTATCTTACATACTTGCCTACATGTTCGTCAGTAATGAGCCGATAGGCTTAGCAATTCTCAATTCTACTAACATTACTCGGCAAGCTCCTCTTCATCGAGCCAAGCAGTTCACTAACAGTGACGTCAGTACGCATCGAAGTCAACAGGGTCATACTTCTTGGTCTTGCTTGTCAAAGGGGGCAAGCAAGTGAGCAACTTTTCTCCGTAGAGAAGCAACGTCGGCATTCACCTCCATTTCTTCGGGATGTATGCTAATGCAGGCATACACTGGGCATACGCGGAATTAAGCAGGAACGACGCGTTTATTCTTCATGGCTGATATGCAGGAATGTGCCACAGTCCATGTGCATGTTCATTTCAACATAATTGGATAAGGACCTGTTCCAAAAACACACCAGACATTTGGGTGAGACAAACAGTTCTGTATTTCATTTAGATGTATGTGTTTAGTGTTTTAGGGCTTTATGCTAAAGCAGGGTAGGTGATCTTTGTATCACGGTTAATGTAGCCTAAACGGCAATGGTTATAATTCCGACTAACACTATCAACTGAGTGTGGTTAAAAGGGATGACTTTTTGTGTGCCAAGTTATTTTGGTGAGTCAGGCCCAGTCTACCAGTGTTGCTCAGGAAGCCAAATAGTCAGGAAGGAATTATTACTTAGTGCAAAGAATAGTTTACATTCATGTCTATTTTATGTAACTGTTTATTTTTACTACATTTTCGTAATATATATATGAACATTCACCATACTTTCAATGTTCTTATGTATATTCTTGTTACTTAACACCGTCAGTGTTAAGTCTTGTATTTAATTATGTATTCAAAATATATTCAAGGAAAAGGCATTTGGTATTATATGTAACCACAATATACCCCACCGATCCATTCCCAACACGATTCCGCAAATAGATGTCCACTCACTCTCGCTAAGCCAAGTCAAGTGGGGTAGCAGAAAAAGCATGGGGCTAGGCTTAGCAAGTGTCAAGTCAAGTAATGGTAGCAGATAGTTAAAGAAGGAGAGAGTGGCGTGCGACACTTCTCATAGAAGTCATTTGTATACATCTGAAATTAAATGCTAACATGTGGTGTTTGTAATTTTGATCAGTATGATGTAACCACCTGTGTTTCAATCAAGGAAAAGCAATTTTATCTTAGCATTATTTCACTTGCTTCTGTAGCCATCATGGCGATGAAAAAAATTCACAATGACGAGAAGGGTTTGAGAAAACTAATACAAAGTGAATTAGAGAGTGAAAGTGGTGAATTTTCTGAACATGAAACAGAGTCTGAAGAAGATTCTGATGATAGTGATAATGAATCTAGTACAGAAAGCAGCAAAGAAAATAATTAAGAAGCCAATGATGACACGTCAGGCCCTTCGAAACGCGTTTGCATTACAATGCAGAAAAACCAGTGTAACTGGCATTGGACTAAACCTGACAACAACCTCATTCTCTACCCTTTTACTGCAAAGTACTTGCTGAATAAGCATGTGTCAGATGCCGTCTGCACTTTCAATTTTTTTTCAGAATACATGGAGCCTTTGTTTGACAAAATATATGACAACATGACTACTTACGCAAGGAGGCAGCTGAACAATCCCAACAGAAAGTGCTGAAAGACTATGAAAAATGGAATCAGGGCCCATATTGTTTTAGTTACTTTGATGTCTCAAGTGCGAAAATCGCTATTCAGTTGTACTGGAGCAAATCCTGATGCCTTAAATAGCAATTTTTCATGAAACAATGAGCAGGGAGAGATTCAAACTGATTTCCCAATTCTTTCGCGCACAACAGCAGTATTAGGACAACAGCATTGGTGAGTTTATGCTCTTAATATTGTGCTCCCAAATTTTCAACAAAAAATAGTTAATGGCTGATTTTAAATGATTTTGTAAGCATTAAGTTGTTACTACCCTCACAGCTAGGCAATTTAAATCTGATTTCTTGGTTAGTTGCCAAGGTATTTAAATATGACGTGATTGTGTTAAATAGATGGAACTCAGACGAGTAGTTATTTGAACTGGACACTTCAGTGAAAACACTGCCAAAGTGCTGACCACATCAACAGCTCCAGTAGCTGTTTCAATACCAGCAATTGGAGTGTCGATGGATTTTTGGGTCACACCCTTAACTTATACCACACAACCGAGGATGGTGTATATGAGTCAGATGAACCTTCACACTTGTTTCATGATGGCTTTTTGTTATCCTTAATGACTTGCCTAGGCCTGGCACACATTTTTGTGTATTAGATTAGGTTATCCAATGTCGCATGAGGAACCATGCAACTGAGTGTAAAAATTCCAGTTGGCATGATTCAAGTGCCATCTAGGCATACATGTGGAATGTGCATGTTGTGTTAAGAGACTAATAAGACATGGAAAGTGCTCACTAGAGTATACTCAGAGATGACATTCCACTGTAAGGAAAGTGCAAACTGCTAAATCAACATGTGAGAAGCTATTGAAGGAGTTAAAAGAAATGTATGAGAGAGAGAGAGACATGTAGGTTTAAGGGCATTCAACTACATGGTCATCAGCACCTTTAAAAGACAACTCATGGCAAAAGCCAGATATAAACTTTAATCATCATGAACAAGTTTGTTTTAGGCTATGTGGCCTGTAACGATAAACCTAGCAAAGATGCTGTTGGTCTTCCCACCGCTGTTTTGGCCTTCCTTGGTCCATGTGACCAGTTGGAGCATACTGGAATGCCAATTTTGTGAGTCTAATTCTTTCCATTCTCATCAAATGATTTTTCCATTCTCGTTGGTATTTTTCTATCTCCTCAGTCAAACTTGGTACTCCAAGGATTTCTCTGATGTTCACATTCAGGTGGTCCAATCCAGTAGCTCCTAACAGTGATCACAAGAAATGGATTTGGGCTACTTCAAGTTTATGTGAATTTCTGTTATTTAAAATCCAAATTTCACTTCTGAGTCTGAGAGCAGCTTTTGATGTGTCTTAGTTTAGTATCGGTCGTCATCTGTTTGCCAAAATGTTTCCTTATTATCCTGTTCAATTTATTACATTTTTGTAATTTTGTATCAATATCAGTCTTGTGATCTGCAAATACACTTCTTACGTATGAGAAATCAGATACTTGTTCTATAATTTTTCCATCAATCTCGATTTCCACATGTATATTTTTTTCCACAAATTACCACTGTTTTAGATTTTGAAGTAGAAATGTTCATATCATATTTGCTGACGATTTTGAATAGTTGGTATGCTGCCATTTGCAAGCGGTCTTCAAAATTTGAGAGTAAATAAACTTTAATATAAAATAAATAAAGGAAGATAATATAAAATAAAATTACCAGTAAAAAGGAAAAATATGCATAAATATACAAAACAGAGGCAAAAAGCCAGAATTAAAACAAATTGACAAACATTCCAAAAGAGAATAAAAATGAGATATCTAAAATTTCAAATTCTCAAGCTCATGTTAGTCTCTGCTAAAAACTTAGAAACCCTTTCGAGTGCTTGCTTATCATCTGCCAGGACCTCTGCAAGTCTGGCAGGCAGTTGCAGAGATTCTAGGTGTGCTAGGGAAAAACACTCTACCAGCATGTGACAGACTGACAAAAGGTTGTCACACAGTGGACAAAGAGGAGCAGGGTCCTGTTTAAAAAGGTAACCATGCGAAAAATTCCAGTGGCCAATGCGCAACCAAGCCAAGTTAACCTCCTCGTGATGAGATATGCAAGAGAAAGTTACCCAGTTTATTGGAACTTGTTTCTCTTCTCTAAGTTTATTACAGAGGAGAGCTGACCACTCTTCATACCAGCACCGCTCTCCGCACTTCAAGCCTAAAGTCCTCCCAAGTAATACAGCAGATGTAGTACAGGGTTCTGTGGTTGCCGTCTTTGTTGACAAATCTGCCATTTCATTGCCAGGCAAACCTGCATAACCAGGAGTCTATGCACAAATTATGTTAATGCCAGAAGTATGTAGAACATGGAGGGCATCCTGAATATGTTGTACAAAAGGATGGAAGTTGTACAGCTCACTAAGGCTCTGAAGTGCACTAAGAGGATCAGTCAAAATCAAGCCTTCATCTAATTTATGATGGCACACATATAAAACAACTCAGTATATTGCATACAGCTCTGCAGTATAAATGGAAGTGCTATTATGAAAACTAAATGTATGTGGTTCAGTTCCATAAACATAAGCACATTCCACACCACTGGTGCTCTTTGATCCATCGGTGTACATAAAATGTCAGTGTAGCCTAACAAAAATTCTAAGAAACAAGTGCAGATACTAGAGATAGACATTGTAGACTTTTGGTGTACACTCATTCCAAGATCTACATCGGATATGCCAGGTAACCAAGGGGGGGAGAGCTCTCGTCCTTGGGATACATGTTAGGGATTTTAATTGCAAGCTTCCTTAGAAGCTCCTGGAAATGAAAACCCACTGGCTTATGTCTAAGTGTGCTTTTCCTATATCGTTCTCTTAGCATGGTGGTAAGAACTGAAGCGAACATTTGGTGCTTAGGCATACATTTAAATGCACAACCATGATTTGTTAACAGAATCTCATGCTGATATTACAGAGGAGGTTCTGCAAATTCGGTATAAAGGCTCACAATTGGACTTGTTGATAAAGCTCCTGTTACCATGCACATGCCCCTATTATGGACCGCATCTAATCTTCTCAGCACAGATGGCCGTGATGATGAACAAACTATACACCTATTAGTAGTCGGAAGCTTTCACAGCTGGAGTTAGAATTAAGGCTAGAAATTTCTTCCGGGCTTAAAAGCCGTAGTCTGCTGGAGTTTTGAGGTCCAGACGTTTTGTCCACACCTGCGGTGGACATCATCGGTGACGTAGTCTGAGTCTTCTCTGTGAAGGTTCAGTTACAATAGAATCATTTATGATTGGAAGTGCCGTATTTATATGTGGGCCGCTCACAAGGGAAGCTGGGCTTGAGTGGGAGGTGTGTGTTAGATGGGCAGGGCTTCTCTGTTCTGATTGCTGATTGGTTTACATGATTTTTTTGCATTAGTGCTTCTTTTTTTATGTTCGAGTATCGGATGCCAGGTTTTGTTCAATTTTAGAGTTTCTTCCTTCTTGTTAAAATTATTGGGTTGTTTGTAAATGTCTATGAAGCCATATCCCAGCTGTGGCATTGAATTTTTAAGTTCCAGTTCTACCTCTCAAACACAGTCCACACACAGCTTGTGCATTTAAAAACACCAACAGTATGTTTGTAGACACAAACAAATAATAATTACCATCTGAAGGTTATTTAATCCCGGGACATAAAGTACTTGCAATATTAAGTCACCATTGGGGTAATTGTCTCTGATGTGAGACTATCTTTGTGGTTTACCGGGAAAAATATGAACTGGTTTGAGATTTCAATGTCATTCTGCCAGGTTGTCACAGTAGCTTAATGGTTAGAGCACCCACCTAGTAAGCGGAGGGTCTATGGTTCAAATCCCAGCTGTGGCATTGAATTCCAGTTCTACCTCTCATCCAGAGCATTGTTCACTAAGGCATCCAAAAGCTTTTGATTTTTTTTTAAAAAAATGGTTAAATTCTTTAGAATTAAACAAATTAATAGATGATTTTGTAAAACTTACAAATCTTTGTTTAAATCAAAATTTCTTTAGTTTTAATGGTAATTTTTTTCAACAAACTTCTGGCTTGGCAATGGGTAGTCCACTTCCACCAATTCTTGCCAATCTTTTTATGAGCTTTTTTGAAACTCAAATTATAAAATCATTCCCTCTAATTTTTAAAATATGGTATAGATATGTGGATGACATTTTTGCTGTTGTCCCTAAAAAACAGATAAATGATGCTTTAAAACTTTTAAATTTACAAGATAAAGCCATACAATTCACTTTGGAAACTGAAAATAATGGATGCCTTCCATTCCTGGACTTAAAAATTAAAAGACATAACAATAAACTGAATTTTGATATTTATAGAAAATCTACTCGCACTGATAATTACATAAAAAATAAAAGTTTTAATCCGTTTGCACGTAAATTTGCTGTTTTCAATAGTCTAATTTATAGGTTAATAAATATACCCCTTAATAAAGAAGAATTTGACACAGAATATAAACACATTATTAACACTGCAGTAATTAATGGTTTTAATACAGATTTTATACATAAAAAGATAGAGAAATTTAAGTATCAAAAAGCTGTTAAAGAAGTTTCTACCCTCAAAAAAATTAAAGATAATTGTATTTTTAAAAAGTTTACTTACCATCCATGGGCCAATAAAAAATTTACAAAGATTTTTAAAGAATATGGAATAAATTTGGTCCCTCAAAATAAATTTAATATACAAAATTTACTAAATTTTTCTAAAAAAGATAAAATGCCAAATTATAAAAAAATCTGGCATTTATCAATTTAGCTGTTTGGATTGTGATAAGGTTTATATTGGTAAAACTCAACGTTATTTAGAAACCAGAATAAAAGAGCATTTTAGAAATATTAAATATAAACAAACTGAGAAATCAGCTGTGGCAGATCATTTTTGGTCATTTAATCATGAAATTAATCCAGAAGTTAAATTATTAAAACAATTAAGTGGACCTATAGATTTAATGGTTTGGGAAAAAATACTTATTTTAAAAAACCGGAACCGTGTTATGAACTTTGAAATACCTTCTATAGATTGTATTTATAGATTTTTGTTTTCAGAGATTGGTAATTAAAATGAGCATCAGTAGCTTTGGTAACAAATTTGTTTATATAGCTTTGAGAATGAGTTGGAGTGAACTCGAAACTTTAGTAAGCTTTGCTACAAGAACTTGCAATATTACTAAGATAAGTGAAGTTTTTAGTTTCTAATTTGTTATTACTTTAAGATATAAATCACTAACCAAGAATTGAAATAGTGGCCAGGAGTGGCACAGGTCCTGTGATCTTACCTCGTTTCTTCAGCAGGTAAGTCCTCATTTGTCTCATCCTGTAATAGAACACCCCAAATGGTTTCTGCTGCAGGAAAGTCCTCATTTGTCTCATTCTGTAATAAAACGCTCCAAATGAACATTGCGCTCAAATCATTCAGTATATACAAGTTTACATCTCCTTTCTGACTTGAATGCCTTGCTAGGGCTACACACATAGCATCTGTACTTCTGTTTATTTCAATACTACTGTTCATTTTATGTATAGAGGACACAGCTTATAGGGATACCCAAAAAAACACTTGTAACTTTTTTCCCCATTATAGCACAGCCTGGTTATATTTGGTGATATTCCATCTGTTAGGTTGCATTAGTACTGCCAACTCTCGTAAAATATAACCATGGTAAAGCTACAGTCATAGTTGGTGTTATTGCATCCATTATGTTGCCACAGAAGTCCTTGTTTTTGAACCCATTGCAGAGAAGCCAACCCATAGACTTTAAAACAAGATTCTGTCTAAATGCCATATTAATTTATTTATTGATCTGTGGACGCCATTGTATTGCTCATTTTGGGTAATTTTGTCTTTGTTTTACAGCATTATATACAGTTATAGTTACTGCTTTTATTTTTATGTTTGCAACACAGTAGTGTATTAAATATATATTAGCATTCGGAAGTGATTTTATCCAAAAGTGTTACTGCAGAACAAGATCTGGCAACGATGAGTAGGTTCATCATGTGTTGTGTGGTAACGATGTTCAAGTATTATTGTTGTTTCAAAGCATATTAATTTAACCCTGTGATGTTTGAGGTTAGAGAGTGAGTAGGGTTGAGGATAGAAATAATGCTTTTATCATATTCTTGGCAGTACTGCTTTTAGGTGTAATTTCATCTGCAATTTAGTGTAATATCAACCATATTGAATTCTTGTGGACTGGCGATAAGCTGTTTCCTGTATACGCCCATGCACAAAAACAGTCATGCCTGGAATGCCAAATTGGATTTAGTCCTACATGGCACAGCACCTTGTCTGCACCATCTGTGATACAGTTGTGTAATGGCAGCAAGGTGTCACAAGTTCCATGTCTTATTATTAACCAATATGATCAATCAAGGTACTGTGTCATATAGGGCTTAGACGAATTTGATGTTCCAGATATGACCCATATTTTTTGTCCACAAATATACAACATGAATACTGGGTTGCAACAACACATTTATAGGTTTTATTAGTCCTCAAGTGTTGTTTGCTTCTGAAATGAGTTGCAAGATTGGTCTATGAGCTTAAGTTAACAGATATCAATACCTTGATCCATTAAGTAAAGAAGGAATAACTTTGAGAGGTAGAATCAGGACTCAAAAGTTCAATGCCATAGCCAGGACCACTAACTAAACCCAGGACACAAGGTACTTACGATAGTAAGTCACCCTTTTTTACATTCTCTACTGGTAAATAGAGGAAGCATTGTATTACACCCAAAAATTTGATTTTGAGATTTTACTGGAAATATATGTTTTGCGACCCGCTGAATAAAAAAAAAAAAAAGCATTTTTACAAAAAGGCCTGTGTGTCTGTGGACAGCATAATTAAAAAACAAAAAGTCAGTTAAAAACCAAATTAGGCATTTAAGCTTAATGTCTTTCAAGGATGTGACACAAAAATTTTGAAGAACAAAGCCACACCCTAAATTACCCTTTACATGGAAAATTTTGATTTTCTTGAAAATGGTTCTAATGATTTTGATTAAAATGCCATATTTTAAGACATTTGTATGACAAATGAAATGTATGTTTGAATTTTCCGGCTATGTAGTCCTGTTTACTCTGGATGACTTTAGAATAACTCAAACCATAAGAAATAGACAAAATCTTACTATACAAAAAAACGGAGATCTTGCTAAAATACACAATTTATGTCTGAATACATTTTTTTGTAGAGTAAACCATTTCGGAGATATTCCTCATTATTTGTGTCAGTTTTGGAAAACTTAAAACTTTGGTAAATGGAACATCGTTGTTCATTTTTTTATATGTTAAGCCTGCAAAGACAACGGGATCTCAAAGCTTTAAAAGATTTTACTATTGCTCAAAGCTTACTGTATTCTAATATTCCCCTTGCACTTACAAGGATATAAGCACTAAGATGATTTCCACAAATGTTTATCTCAACTAACACGAAGAAGATATAGGAATGTACGAATGGTTAGTACAAGAGTAGAGAAAGTCATGTGAGTGCAACACATCAGATTTCTTTTTTGTAGTCTTTAATACCCACTTTTACCACATAACCCCACTGCAGGCAGTGACACTGATGATACATGGAATGAGATGGTGGGGGAAACCAGAGAACCCGGAGGAAACCCGACCCAGTGCCACTTCGTCCGCCACAAATACTGCATGCTGTTGCCTGGAAGTTGCCCAGGGGGTATTTTTCTTAAATGTGAGATTCCCTAGTGGTCTACCAGGAAAATATGAATCACTGGGCAATTTTGGTGTTATACTGGCAAGTTACCATGGCAGCTCAGTGGTTAGAGCAGTCGCATGTGAAGCGGAAGATCTCTATTTCAAATCCCGGCTTTGGCATTGAATTTTTCAGTCCTGATTCCACCTCTTAAACATTGCCCACACATCGCTTGTGTGTTTAAAACCTACAGTAAGTTGGTTAGCATAAAATGACAACGGAATAACTACTTATATGGCAGTTTTCTTGCAAGCCAGCACAAGTTTTTTTTTTTTTTTTATTGAATTGTAGGTACATGAATTGTTTACTCAGCAAGAATGTAAAATCTCTATTAAATGTAAATTTACTTTGTTCTGTAAAACTTACCTTAATTTTACTGTGCATGTTAAGATCTGAAACAGATGATGCTTCTAGCTGCGATTCCACTTCTGTTGATGTCCTTTCCTGCCAACAGGGCTCTTCCTTTATTTCTACTCTTGAGAACATTCCATCTACATCACTGTAATTTTTAGTCTTCATTATATCTGAAGAAGGAAAATTTTCTTCATTTTCTAAGTTAACATCTTTGATTTTCGTTTTGTTTCCTGCCTCATCATCACTGTGTAATGTGGTCTCACTTTTAATCCTCATTACTGGATTTGAAACTGGAGAACTTTTGTCTTTTGACAAGTCATTGTCTAATAAAGACCCTCTTCTTTGTTCATTGTTTTCCATTTCAGAATGACTGCGTACTGTAGTTCAGTGTTAATCTTCATTCAAATATCTGAAGAAAAAATACAACACAAAGTCAGAATTTAAAGTAGACATCTCATGCACTAAGTGAATGTGATTTAAAGGATACTTCCTGTCATATACAAACAGATAACTACTCAATCCAACCAGAATTTCATGAAGCTCATATTAATATATAAAACAGTGAGTGTCTGAATTTTGTTAATGTTGGGTCAGAATTAGTAACACTGACATCACTTATTGCTTCTTTGTTCACTTGACCCCACTGTAAGCAGAGCTCAGGGACATTCAACACATCATACATGGAACATGGATCATGGCTATTGTTGTACGGCCAGCAGATCTCCAGCCCTGACGTTTCAGAGCTGTGAGGAGTTGGAGGGGAAGGTTAACGTTGCCAACGTATAGTAATGAGTTCGGAAAATGGATTCTCTTCAGGGAAATGGACATGAAATCACGTCCATTTAAAATGACGGATGAGCGATATGGACGTGTATACACGTCCTGTGCGTTTAAGCATTTAACGCTTATCTAACTCAAATTATTTTAATTTTCCCTTTATGAAACATTTTAGTAAAGTCTATATACTTTACTGCCTTACCTTAATATGTTCGTTCTGCAGTGATTTACCTCAAAACAGGGATAAACACACAAGGGTACATCTCCACATTTGCGAATTCCCTTCTTGCGGCACACGAAACACTTTCGAGATGGGCAGGACTTCTTTGCTGTTGGTGGTATCCTTTTAGGATAATGTTTTTTTGAAGTCTGAGGGGTGCAGGGGTTTTGGATTTTCAACCCCAAACGTGGTATTGCTCAATTAGGCTGCGAGCTATTGATAGTAGGAAGTCAAGGTAGGTCATTGTCCTCTGTTTAGAGCTCTCCAAATTACCAAACAATTGTATATGGTTATATCCAGTTGGTGCAAAAATACCTTCTCCCTTCAGCTACAAGCAGGAAAGTATATGTATGTATTTCAACAAAGAAAGAAACGGAGTCTACTAAGTTACGAAACACGCGTAAGCAAAAGTTGCAATGTGCCTCTATTCTGATGACTCCAGAGACCACACATACAGTAGTGCTTTATTACACAGTATGCTGACGCATAAGCCACACATACAATGGGTTGGCTACTGTATCTTTCCGAGAACTTATATTAGATGCGTTCGACAGAGAAAAGTTGACTTTTCACCACAGTGAAACAAAATAGTGCCATTTCAACGTTTTGTAAATACAACTCAACTTTGCTGATGACGTACATTTATACTGCATATACCGAGATTTATACCAGTTTTTGTTTCATTAAAATAACTTAATATTTACCCAAAATACAGCTGTGTATATACGAAGCACTTTAAATGCCCTGCACCGGATATTGGGTAGCAGTTTTCGGCTTGCGGACGTTTTAAATGGCCATCGCTCAAGAGGCTAAACAATGAAAGAATATGGCATTTATTAAGCTTAAAACATTGAAATACAGGTTTTGGTTTTATTTTCATGCAATATCTTCGTTACACCACTATTATGTTTGATCTTATCCTTTATCCTGTTATCCTTTACATCTCTTATGGGCAGCAGCATTACTTTTGGCAATAATGGAAGCAAGTAACGCACTGGTTCTTAAAACTTCCTGCTAGCACCAATCAGCAGTCTCACTGC
This sequence comes from Tenodera sinensis, assembly GCA_030765045.1. NCBI lineage: Eukaryota > Metazoa > Arthropoda > Insecta > Mantodea > Mantidae > Tenodera > Tenodera sinensis. Next base: position 53,053,943 of record CM060968.1, read on the forward strand.
TAGGCGTGGCTTCCAAATATAGCACCATGTTGCCAACTCCGTTTTACAAGGACCATGTGGTTTCAGTTGCTTTGGTGTTTGTACAGGTTTTTTTACAGTAGGTAAACGGTATAACAATTGTCTCCATATTCTATTATTATGTGATCATTTATATGCATACTGTCCATGCAAATTTACCATGTAACGATGTGAGCTGTAGATGTATGAAATGTTTCAAATACCCTGTTTGAAATTCCCACTAAAGAATTGGCAACACCGCGTCACGAGGCCTTGAGAAATGTCAGAGCCGAAGATCCACTGGCCGTACAATAGAATAGTCACTACCAATATTATTATTATTTCCCGCTATATTTGTAAGAAAGAGAAGGAAAAAACAAATTTTAAGGCACCACATTGCAAGAGCAAACTACACAACATGCTATAAATCATCATGTGTTATCTGCCCTATTTACTTAATATTTACCTGTTGATGAGCTGTTAAAGAATTCCTTTGCAGTATACGAGGAGTGAGAATATAAGAATGACTAAGTTTCTCTTAAAGATTTTATGTTAACTAGGATTGCCTAATAGCTTTAGATAACATGGAAGGTTATGTATTTTTATTGCAGAATAGAAACACCCTTTCTGAAACAGTTTTAAGTTATTTACTGGTCTATGCAAATCACCTGCATACCTCATACTGTGGTCATGCACAGCAAGGTTTGCTGCGACGTTATCATAATTATCTGTAAGATAGTTTAACAGAGAATATATGTATTCACCAGCAAGAGTAAGAATTTTTTGAATTCTAAACAATGGCCTACATGAATGACAGGAACCAACACTACAAACAATACGTATGACCCTTTTTTTTTGTAATATAAACCTTGCTTGTTATGTGCTGAAATGCTCCAGAAAATAATTCCATATCACATCAATGAATGGAAGTAGGCAAAATATGCTGTTTTCATTACGCAGATTCTTTAAACTTCATAATGCAAAGCATGCAGTGCCAAGTTTCGGTAACATGTTTATTTGATTTTTCCAGCTGAGCTCTTCATCTATCTGGAACCCTAGAAATTCTATATCTATAAAATTAGTAACATAGATATCATTTATGTTTTGCTTACACAACATGTTTTGGGAAACGGTTGTTCCTATCATTAGAATGGTCAATTATTTTATGCTGAGTATGTTTTTACTTATTTTGACAATTTACTTATGTGACAAAACCTGTTATGGAGCTCATGAGCAATGACTAATAAGGAACAGCAAGCACTAGCCACTGAAATACACCATATGTAATTACAGTAACATGAGTATCACACACTGAACCTATGGCTAACCTCAGGTTAAGTCTAAGAAACAAAAGACCCACTGATTTCACTGCAGCTCCCTCTGATCTAATGCTCATTCTAAGAAACACAATCTTGTACCAAATTAATGTCCAATTCCATAATAAGCTTTTCCAAAAAGCAAAATCAGTGTAAAACTGCATTTCATTTTTTCGAGTGGCCAAACTTTTACATAATTACCATTTTATGTGTTCTTAAAGTGTTTACTTATGTATAGAGCATAATAAATATAAAAGAAAAACATGAAAATGTTAAGCTACATTATAAATGAATGCTCCATATATTTCTTATAGTGTACTCCAGCAATTCTAGCTCTCACTTCTCAGCAAAACTGGAGTCCTAGGGTCAGAATTGAAATAGTGATAATAGTGAGACAATTTACTTATGAGTATTGTATGGAGTTAATGTCATCATTTGCAGAACCTGGAAGCCATCCACCCACCCTGTTTAGGATGTTTTATTTAATAAAAAAATCTGATGTGCTGCATTCACATTATACCTACTCTAGTCTTGCACTAAGTATTCTTACAAACCCTTATTCCTCTATCTACTTCATGTTAGTCGAGATAAACAGTTGCAGAAATTATCTTATTGCTTATTCCCTTATGGGTGAAAGGGGAATATGAGAATACAGAGGCTTTGAGCAATAGTCAAATCTTTTAAGCTGGTCGCTATATGAAGGCCTTGAAATTCTGATCTCTTTGCACAGCCAAGAGATAAAGAAGTGAATAATGACCTTCCATTTGAGAAAAGTATAAATACTGCAAAATTCACACAAATAACAAGGAATATCTCTAAAATGGTTCACTCCACAAAAAAATGCATTTGGACATAAATTGTGTTTTAATGAGATATACATTTTTTAATAGAACGATTTGTTTAATCTTTTTTTATAGTGTTTAACGCCCACTTTTACTGCATACAGAACTGCAGGTGGTGACATTGATGATACACAGGGTTGCCAACATTTAAAAGTAAAATTATCATACCAGCCACTCAAAGTTATACATATGGATTCAAAATTATTGTACATCATAAACCAAATGCTACAACAATAAAAATATCAGCATAACACTTGTGAAAATGTAATGGTATTGATGTTTATGGTATCCACTTACAAGATTGATGACCTCAACCAGTATTACAAGTTTAGTACTTATGTTTCTCACACTATTCATCTGAAAGTTTATCATCTTCCTCAACTGTTGCAGCATTATACAAATTTGTTGTTGAGATAAACTTTAACATCTTCTTGATGACAGATTTTCGGACTTAGCACTAAGACGACAGAATAAGCCCATTTACCGTATCTAGCGCCAATCTGTTTCTAACTTTGGTTTTTATTAAGCCTAGTTTGGGGGGGGGAAACTTTCTCAAGAAGTGCTTCTGTGGGACAATGAAATCACTGATAATGCAAAAGCCGCTAGTTCTTTGAAATCATTATTTCCACCAAGGTGACATGTGTTTAACAGCACTCCAGAAACTGCCAGGTTCAGGCATGTTCTTTATTTCACACGAAATATCATTTATTCCAAGTTTTCTCCTATGATCATCAATTTTCTGAACAGTGCCTTCTTCATTGAGATTATTGCACACTGGCAATAAGGGGATAAAGGGTTGGAGGCTTCGTAGGGTTGGAAACGGTTGTCTTAGAGGGTGGAGACAGGCCATGAGAGCAAAAATGGTATTGCTATTTATGATTAGTTTTATTTCGCTTGTGTGAGAAACCAGTGAAAATGATATTTCGCCGGTATTGAACTATCATATATTCAAATTATCGTACACCCCCATTATTATCGTACGGGTTGGCAACAACTGTACAAGCATTAAAATTATCGTACATCACCATAATTATCATACGATTTGGCAACCCTGATGATACATGGAATGAAGATGGAGCACTGGTGGAATGAGATGGAGGGGGAAACCGGGGAACCCAGAGGAAACCTGCCCCAGTGCTGCTTCGTCCACCACAAATCCAACATGCGGTTGCCTGGTTTTGAACCCAGGCCGTTTTGGTGAGAAGCAAATGATCTAACCACTCGGCTATGGCACAGCCTATTTGTTCTTACGGCTTACCAGTTATGCAAAAAATATTAAGAGTAAACAACACTATATAGGCTATAGCCAAATTCAAAATATTCACTTCATTTGAAATAAAAATATCTTAAAACATGTGACAATTTAATCAAAATCGTTAAGAGCTATTTTTGAGAAAATCAAAATTTTCGAAAAATGTTCTATGTAAAGGATAGTTTAGGGTGGAGGAATTACCTTCAAAATCTTTGTCACATCCTTGAAAGATATCAAATATAAATACCAACTTTGGTTTTGAACTGACTCAGTTTTTGGGTTATGCTGTTCACAGACAGATGCAGACACACACAAAATTTTTTTCTAAAACTGTAATTTTTTTTGGATTCAGAGGGCCTCAAAACATATATTTCCGGTGAAATCATAACATTAAAATTTTGGGTCAAATACAATACTTCTATTACTTTACACAGCAGAGAAAGTAAAAATGACAGCATAAAGACAACTAACATGGCTATCCTCCTGCTAGTACTGCACGTTGGCAATGGAGACTGCCAACCTAAATAAAAAGTGACATACTCTGGATTGATGATGTTTTGGGGTTTAGCAACACAGATTCTATGGCCACACCCTATCATTGTTCCGCAGTTGCGTCTTCTTAAAAGAAAATCCCTTGGCTATGCTTTGTGGTTAGAACCATCAATCCATTGCTGCACAAAATCAGTTCATAGTGTTCCCTAGTCTGCATCAGCAAAATCAAAAAGTGCTTGGAGACTGAACACCTGAAGTTCCTGATGAAATTGAGTGAATGCTGCACAGGACCTAACCTTTGAGTGCCGAAAATGAACAAGCATTAGAAATTATTTATTTATGCCAACAAACTTACTGTTGGTGTTTTTAAACACACAAGCCGTGAGTGGGCAATGTTTGAGAGGTAGAACTGGAACTTAAAAATTCAATGCCATAGCTGGGATTTGAACCACAGACCCTCTGCTTACTAGGCAGGTGCTCTAACCATTAAGCTACTGTGACAGCCTGCCAGAATGACATTGAATTCTCAAACCACTTCAAATTTTTCCTGGTAAACCACAAAGGCAGTCTCACATCAGAGATAATTATCCCAATGGTGACTTACTATTGCAAGTACGTACTTTATTAAATAACCTTATATTAAATAACCTTCAGATGGTAATTATTATTTATTTATGCCAACAAACCTACTGTTGGAGTTTTTAAACAAGCCAGGAAAAATAGCATGTAGCATTCAGTCTTATTCAATTTGTCCCATTGTTTTATTGCATGTAAGAGTTGAATTTTATAACTCTGCAATTTCAATCTCTTCCACATGACATCATGCACTGTTGACTTCGGGAGACCTAGCTGTAGGCTATAGTGTGGAACAGACTATAGGTCACAGTAGCTCTGTGGTTAGAGGAGCTGTGTAAGAAGCGGGAGGTCTGCAGTTAAAATCCCAGCTGTGGCATTGAATTTTTCAGTTCTGATTCTACCTCTCAAACATTGCCCTCAGACGGATGGTGTGTTTAAAAGCAGCAGCAGCAAGTTTGTTAGCATAAATAAATAATAATTACCATCTAAAGGTTATTTAATCCCATGACATAAAGTACTTACTATTGAAAGTGGCCCTTGGGGCATTTATCTCTGATGTGAGATTCTCTTTGTGGCCTACCAGGAAAAATATGAATCGGTTGAAAATTCAATGTATACTGGCAAGTTGTCACAGTAGCTCAGTGGTTAGGGCAGCCGCACGTGAAGTAGAAGGTCTGTGGTTCAAAATCTGGCTGTGGAATTGCATTTTTCAGTTTCGATTCTACCTCTCAAACAGGCCTGTAGGATTCTTTTGACATTTTCTGATGTTCTAGACCTTCCTGTTTATTTTTCTTTTTGTACAATACTGGTCCCCTTAAACTGTTTGTGTCATTGCCTGATATTATTCTCATGTGAAGGACCTTTTTTGTACTCACGTTTGAGTTGCCACTGTATCACAATTACAGATTTGTGTTCCACCAACCATAATACACATACAGTCACAATAGTTCAGTGGTAGGTCTGTGGTTCAAATCCCAGTTGTGGCATTGAATTTTTAAGTTCCAGTTCTACCTCTCAAACTTTGCCCACACACAGCTTCTGTGTTTAAAAGCACCAACAGTAAGTTTGTTGGCATAAATAAATAATAATTACCATCTGAAGGTTATTTAATCCTGGGATATAAAGTACTTACAATAGTAAGTCACCATTGGGGTAATTTGTCTCTGATGTGAGACTGCCTTTGTGGTTTACCAGGAGAAATACAAACTGGTTTGAGAATTTAATGCCATTCTGGCAGTTTGTCACAATAGCTCAGTGGTAGAGCAGCCGCCTGGTAAGCGGAAGCTGTGGTTCAAATCCCAGTTGTGGCATTGAATTTTGAAGTTCCAGTTCTACCTCTCTCTTATGGGAATTTTATTCAAGTTGCCATAGATGCATGCTTATCAATTGGTGTTCACTTCATAATATTTATATCTGATTAATACTTGGAGAAGAAGTACTCTTCAATTTTATTTTAGGAAAAGGTTATTCAATTAAATATTATCAATCACTGGTTTTAAGTGATCTATTTTTCAAAAAATGAGAACAAAATTAGATGCATTTATAGAACACTTTATGACCTAAAGATAAAGAAATTGTGTTTTGAACACCTTGATAGCCTTTATGGGGACATTAAGTAAAACCGGATATTGCAAACTAAGCAGTGTTGTTTCCATAAAGCAGCTTAAATTTTTTATAAAATGTATAACCTTGGAAAGACTTAATGCATACACACCAAAGTTTGCAACCACAGCTCCATGTACACACATGAATTACGTTTCCACGACAAATTCAATATGTATTGAGTACTGTACGGAAACACCGATTCAAATGAAGCTCAACTGCTGGATCCGATCCACTATTTTGTGGGATCAAATCAAAATTGTTTTGCATGGAAACACCTATAAATTTGAATCTGCCAAAACTGTTAACTTCTACTGTACTTGCTGCACGCTGGTCATTTTGTTTTCTTTGTGAAAGTGGTGGAATAAAAGAAACAATGATAATAGAGGAATTGTAAGGTCCCTACGCCTCAATTCACATTTCCCCTTCTTGCAACCTCCCACCACACCTCAGTACAGTAAAACACGACCATCCCTCTCCTTGCTACCTCCCACCGTGATCGCTCTCTGAATGATGAAGTTGCCTCCACTATTTTCGTTGTCAGTCTAGGTGGCTCAGTTGGTTAGACGCTGGCTACTGATCCCAAGGTTGCAGATTCAAATCCAGACCACACCAATGGTTATTAAGTGTGCTTAAAAATGACAGCTCCATGTCAGTAGACTTGTGGCATGTAAAAGAACTCCTGCCGGACAAAATTCCGGCACACCGGCGACACTGATGTGATCCTGGCAATTGAGTGTCATTAAACAACAAAATAATTTAAACTACCTTCATTCTTCAACATACAATTCATATGATTTTATGTAATTACATATTCTGTTTCTGTAAATGCAGTTATAAGAAAAGCTAAAATGTCAACGAATTAAACAGAAAAGACTCTAATTTCACACTTTTAAATGATATATTTTTGCATATTTTGAGGTATAACACACGTTTCACACCATACTATGTACTTTTGCATATTTTAATATTATTGTGGAATTATTATAGACTTTCGCTGCAAAGTAAGAAAATAAAAACAATTGTAAGTTTTATTATTGTGCTTCTCATACATTGTAGTCAATTCATACATTACTGTTACATTCAAAGCGAGTTTGATGTAGACAATAGTTACCCGTTTTAAACTTTTCATTTCTAGACTTGTTCTCAAGCACTTTAGAATTTGTAACAGTCCATTGCATTAACGTGTCTTTCTTTCTTTACCTGATTACCCTCCCCTTATGCAGGACTTACAAGCCAGTGACTAGGGTCAGATGCCTGTCGGGGGGTGGAGGAACCTATGGACCAGACAGAGTAAAGACCTGGAAGTGGGTGGTCAGTCTAGCACCAGGTACGATAGTGGGGAACAGGATGATATGAAATGCAGGCAAAATCAATGGATGGAAAGGTGATGATGGAGCAATGAACGGAATGAAATAGCGTAAAATCATAATTAATCATGTAAAAAATTAAATTAATTGTATGTTAAAGAACGAGAGGGGGAAAGTACATCATTCCAGAGGGCAGTCATAATGGGAGGTAGCAAGGAAGGGGCGGTCACGTGTTGCTGTACTGAGGTGTGGTGGGAGGTTGCAAGGAGGGCAAATGTGAAATAAGGTGGGACATTCCATGTAAAAGGGGAATCGTTATAAAAAAATAAACTTTTCTGTAGAAATTTTTCGCCCCACTATATGTTTAGGTAGAACATTAAATTTTGTTGGCAAGATGGATTTTTCCCTCCATAATTTGTTTTTTATTTGTGGCAACCATTGTATGAAGACCATTTGTTGAGCTTGTGCATGCAGAAGATTTTGATCAATTTCATGGCAAGAAAAAATCATTAAATTTATAATAATTCTTTATGTTCTATACATCAATTCAAAGAGCAGAACTTCTTTTTGGTATAGTTTTAGAGGCAAACCCTTCAAGCATGATACACAGAAAAACATGTATATAATCTAACCTCAAATATGTAACATGAGTTACCAAATACCTATTTTTTAAAGATGAAATATATTTAAGTATAGAAATTAACATACGTCATGCCGTCTTGTACTGATACCGAAATTTAGATTTCCGATCGAATGGGCTTTTGAAAAAGACACGTTTTAATTTAATTGCCGGATATGAGATTTGCGATAAATATTGAGTAATAACATAAATAGATAATATAGCAGGAAGTGTTGTAAGGTGAGCAAGATATGAGTAAATAATAGTCGTTAAATTTGTAGAATAAACGCATTATTGGTTTGAAATTAACGAGTCATGACGTCATACCACATAGTTTAAATACACGTTCGAAAGTCAGTTCTACAAACCTTAAAAGTCGCGCGAGATATCTAATAAAATATAAAGTAAACATCGTTTAATCCTAAAAAAAGTAATTATATATTTGAAATTCATAAAAGAACATGTTATAATAGAAAGGGACATTTCTAAATTTCGGGAAAAGGAAATAGCATTTTGGATACGAGGCTTTCTTGGATGACGTCATGACATTCAAATGGAGCGAACGGTTTCTTAGCGTGGGTAAGAGAGAAAGCGTCGGGGCATTACTCAACCAGAGACCAGTACGGGAGGTCGTGCTGCGTGGATGTGAGGGCGATTCCTCTATAGATACAAATATAACTCCCGAAAATATTTAATAGACAATAAAATGATATGCAAAGTTGTTCTTGGGTTGTCCATTACACTTACGCAAACCCGAGATAAAGAGATTTCTTGCAGAACTAGCCGGAGCGAGCTACATCGAAGGGCAACGTCACGTCACCAACGACTTCAGCTTCAAATGGCGATCCAATAACTAGGACACCACAACGATTATACAGCTTCAAATTGGCTTCCCAACGTGTGGCGTCGAAAGAATGGACCAACCCCCAAGACGACCAGATCAGCATCGAACCAGCAGACAAGAAGGTGCCCAGCGTGTCAACATCTGTGAAACGTGTAGTGAACAAGTTTAAGTGCAGTTAAAGTGAAATAGTGAAAATATTGAAAATTTTGGTGAGTAGAAAAACACATGTAAATAGCTTAGAAATGGAAGACAGTGATACCGACCTTTTAGGTTTTGAAAGTCCGGAAATTGAGAAAAGTGTAAGTAGGATGGAAGAATTTAATCAGAATGTAATTGGTAGCAGAATATGCCAAGAAGTAGAAGATCAGAACGTTAGAGAAACACCTAGAGGTAGCTCAGAAATGTTTAATACTAATTCAGAAAGGCCAGCAATTATGTCAGAAATAGAGAATATGTTTCAAAAGATAATGGAAAAGATGAGTAAGATAGATGAAACTAGTATAGAGTTAGGACAGAAATTAGAGAAGGGACAACAGGAAGTGGGAATGCAATTGGAGAATCAGAAGAGAGCTTTCGAAACCTTTAGGGAAGAAGTTAGGGAGGAAATTAATAAAGTTAGTAGTGAAGTAAAAGAAAATAGAGAACAGGTTAAGGGAGAATTAGAGATAATACGGCAAGAAGTAAAGAATTCTGAAAAGAAATTAGGTCAACAAGTGAGTGAAAAATTAGATAAAGAAAGGGAAATAGTAACATATAGATTAGACAAACAAAGGGAAGAGGTAGTACAAAGGTTAGATAAAGACAGGGAAGAAATTAGAGAAGAGCTACAGGGGTGTAAAGTTAGAATGGAAAGATCTGATGTAGAAAGTGAAAGGCAGGCTAGAAATTTGGAGGATGTTACAGACCAAATAAAAGGGGTAGTAACAGAAATTACTCAGGTAAAAGAGGCCTTAGAAAATTTGAAATTAAATGAAAATGCATGTAATCACAACAATCTTAGTAATGAAGTTGCAAGAAACGAGGCAATACCAGATGTATCAGCTGACATTTCGATGCAAAATAGAGGTAACAGTAATTCCCATTCTGATCTCAGAAATAGTGCAGGGACAGGTGACAATTCAAATTTACATTGGCCTAACCATGTCTTAAATGAAATGACACCTCCAGTTTTTGAAAATGAAGATTCAGATGATCCTAAAGCCTTTTTAGAAGGGTTACAAGAGTACTTCACGGTGAAACGTATACCAGAGGAGTACAAGATGGTGATAGTAAGAAAATGCCTAAAGGGTAATGCTGCTAATTGGCTAGGCCTTTCTATGGGTAACAATAATGATTACAGGACCTTTAGGAACATCTTTTTAACCAGATATTGGGGAGCTAGTAGGCAGGCTAATATTAGAGTTGAATTAAGCAATGGAAAATTTAATCCTAGATCGGAGGAATCGATGGTCAACTATTTTATGAGAATAGCGAGAAAATCGAAGATGTTGGATCCTCCCTTGGACGAAAAAGATCTAATAAATATAGTTACTCCACATTTTCCGGAAACGCTTCAACATTACCTAATCATAGCCCGACCCGATAGCATTGCAGCTATGATCGAATTATTATCAGCCTTAGAAGTCAATAAGCCAAAACACTCATTTGGAAATAAATATGAAGGAAAAGAAACTGTCAATTCTTTCGGGCAAGGGGCACAGTATTATCAGAATAGAAGTGAGATTAGGGAAAGATATAAAGGACCAGTACCAAGGATGGAATCATTCCGGTGGGAAAATCAAGGTAGATATAACCAGGAAGGGCATCACCAAAATCGAAATGGTAATCAAAGGGGAAGAAATATAAGGGTGAATTATATGAATACAAATAGATTTGATCGAGGTAGACGGGGACGTTATTTTGGACATGGTAGAAATTCAAATGATGGGTATTGGACAAACGGAGATAATGAGTTTAGAACGAGGTCACCAAGACAGGAAGAAAGGTATTCTAATGGACGAAATTCCCCCGAAAATGCGGAAATGGTCGAGGCCATTAACACGGTCAAAAACATGGTAGGAAGTAACCCCGATTTAATGCAGGAGAACAGAAGTAACAATTCGGGAAATAGTACAGGAGCCATACCTAAAAATCAGGGAAACGCCAGACCCGGTCAAACGCACCTTCAGTGAGAACTGGGTATCCTAGTAATGATTGTGATAAGTACTCGGAAATAAATAGTCCTGGAAGGCAAATGATGATACAAAAGAAAAGAGAATGTAAAAATAGAATTGACGAAAACGAAAAAGTAGGAGATCCACCTAAAATCAAAATTGGAGTAAATGGAAAACAATACAATGCAATTATAGATACGGGATCAAATAGCACAGTATGCTCACAAAATTTTTATGATAATTTACAAAGTAGTGGCTTTAAAGTAATGTCTTTACCAGTTAATGGGATATATTGCTCGCTAGCTGTGGGAAAACGAAAAGAGAGAGTAAAATTTCAAGCAATGATAAATATTGAAATAAATGGGAGAATACTTGGAATTTTATTTCTGATTGTAGGAAGACTCGTGACAGATATTATAATAGGTTGTGATTGTCTTTATGCCTGGGAAGCTGTGGTGAATTTTAAAAACATGATTCTAGAAATGAAAGTTGAAGATGAGACCATTATAGTGCCTTTTGTGGAAGATAGTAGTTCAGAAACTATTGTAAGAGAAAAAGAGGAAGAAGAAATCCAAGGGGATACATTCTTTGTAGAATATGTTAAAGTAGGAGCTATGGAATTAACTGAAGTAAATGTCAAAGAGTACAGTGTCGATAATAAAGAAAATGTAGAATGGGATAAAAATGATTTCATAGACAATTTGAGGGTTTCTGATGCAACTAGGTACTATGATAGGGAGAGTAGTGAAGACTTAGAAGAATTGTTGAGAAAAAAAAGTAACTCAGGCTGATCAACTAAATGAACAACAGAGGGATAAATTGTTTGAAATATTAATCCGAAATAAAGAAGTATTCTCTGAGAAACCTGGTAAATGTAATATTTATACTCATTCGTTTGAGATGATACCCATCAAACCTTTTACACATAAAGCGAGAGCTATCCCTAGTACAATAAGAGAAGAGGTAGATGCAGTTATAAAGTCAATGTTAGAAGATGAGGTTATTGAGATTTCGAATTCAGAATTTGTGAATCCCCTATGTATTGTAAATAAGGCCAATGGAAAGATTAAGGTGACATTAGACACGAGAAAACTAAATTATTGTTCATCATACTTTCCATCAGGGAATCCAACAGAACGTGTCCTCCGAGATATAGGAATTTATTTACGTGTACTTACACATCATAATCACAAGGATTGGGTGAAATATTGTCCATTGATAGAAAAGATTATCAATCACACCATTAATGTAACTACTGGGTTTGCACCAATAAAATTAATGTTAGGAATTGAACCAGAACCAATATTGATCGGGGTACCAAAAACACTGAAAATTAATGACATTCAGTTAAGTGAAGAAGAAAGAGCGAAAATTGCTTTTGAACGAATCAAGAAAAAGGCAGAGAAGCAAAAATTAAAGAAAAAGAGTAGAAAACATAAATGGGAACCTAAGATAGGCGATTGGGTACTAGTTAAAGACCATAAGTTATCAAGTGCATTGCGAGGTAGGAACAAAAGGATGGAATTGTTATATAAAGGTCCTGCAGAAATTATATCAAAATTTGGTTATCATACCTATGAATTAAAAGATGTTAAAAATGAAAAATGTCTGGGAAGATGGCATAAACAACTCCTTCGACCATACAAGAAACCGTGTGGTGCCTTGGAACCTTGATTTAATGTAAAAGAAAAAAAAATTGGAAGTGTCATTTGTCTATTGGCGCCCAATCAGCTTTGAGATAAAATGTAAATGTTAGCTTACTTGAAAACCATATATTGGTCAGGTACTTACATATTCATGAAAAATGCAGAATGCGAATTGCTATCTACTACAAAGAGCTTAAGAATATATTGTATAGAGCTCACAATAACAGCTTCAGAAAGATTGTTAAATTGTTCATTTCCGCATAGAGAGAAAACAGAATATTTACTTTGTAAACATTTGTTAAAATATTTAGATGTATAGATAGTTATCACAGAAAGACAAAGAAAGAACTTGTCTAAAGAGTGCAATGGATTTATATAAATATATGTACATTTTAGTGCTTAAAGGATATAGTACAGATATGTGTTACAATAACAAAAGTGAAAAATCACAGTGCAAGTGATAGTGAGAGCGAAGTGAGCAAACATGAACTAAAAGAAGGAAGTATAAAGAAAGACTCTTGAAGTTTAACCTTTATATAGAAGCTTCACAGAAGAAACCATAACATATTGTAATTAGTATTTAAGGATTAATGTTTAGTCAAGTGTACAATTGTTTGTCATGTTAAAAAGATTAATGAGAAAATGTGTTAATAACCAATTTCAAAAACAGTGTAATTGAAAATTGTATATAATGGGAGTGTTGCCGATTATTCAAAATACAGGAGTAATTTTTAATTTTTCTTTCGGGCAAGACATTTACATTATTTTATTATGAAATAATAAAATAACATAAATGGGGGCATTTGATACCGAAATTTAGATTTCCGATCGAATGGGCTTTTGAAAAAGACACGTTTTAATGTAATTGCCGGATATGAGATTTGCGATAAATATTGAGTAATAACATAAATAGATAATATAGCAGGAAGTGTTGTAAGGTGAGCAAGATATGAGTAAATAATAGTCGTTAAATTTGTAGAATAAACGCATTATTGGTTTGAAATTAACGAGTCATGACGTCATACCACATAGTTTAAATACATGTTCGAAAGTCAGTTCTACAAACCTTAAAAGTCGCGCGAGATATCTAATAAAATATAAAGTAAACATCGTTTAATCCTAAAAAAAGTAATTATATATTTGAAATTCATAAAAGAACATGTTATAATAGAAAGGGACATTTCTAAATTGCGGGAAAAGGAAATAGCATTTTGGATACGAGGCTTTCTTGGATGACGTCATGACATTCAAATGGAGCGAACGGTTTCTTAGCGTGGGTAAGAGAGAAAGCGTCGGGGCATTACTCAACCAGAGACCAGTACGGGAGGTCGTGCTGCGTGGATGTGAGGGCGATTCCTCTATAGATACAAATATTTTCGGCATAACTCCCGAAAATATTTAATAGACAATAAAATGATATGCAAAGTTGTTCTTGGGTTGTCCATTACACTTACGCAAACCCGAGATAAAGAGATTTCTTGCAGAACTAGCCGGAGCGAGCTACATCGAAGGGCAACGTCACGTCACCAACGACTTCAGCTTCAAATGGCGATCCAATAACTAGGACACCACAACGATTATACAGCTTCAGTACATAAATATACATGATAACTGGGCATTCAAATAAATTTCCATCTGAAAGCCTTCTCCTGGTATAGGATGTTTAATTCATGTAACATAAGTTACTTTCATTTATGTAATGTGAATTACCATTATTTGTGTAACAGTTATAATTTTGAGCAGTCAATGTTTTTCTAAATTTTATATATATATATATAATATCAGTGCATTTCAACACATTTAATGTATATTTACCTCTATATGCCACATATAATCTCATATGGAACAAGCTATTTCTGACAATCTGCATTATTACATTCATTACAACAGCATGTTGCTATTTATTACAGAATGCCTTTAACCCTGGAACACTAACCCTATTCCTGTACATAAACACTAAGCCTCGTAAAATTTACTATTGTTTATTTCTATTACAAAATACATTACTATTGTCTCACAAATGTTTATGCCTGCCTCATAAAATATTATCTTGACTCATTTAAACTGTTATGAGACAACAGAGACAGTTCTATCTTGCCTCACTTACAACAATTTGTGCACAGATTAGCCCTATGTTCTTTGCAGTACGTTGTCATTCTTCTTTTTTTAGGACATACATGACAAATGGTTCTCTTGCCATTGGCCTGTGGTTCTTGCCTTTGGCAGGGTGGCTGTTCTGGAAGAATATCCTGTATCATTACCCGGAGGTGTGTTTGTAAACTGGGGGACTCCAGTCTCTTCGCCATCCATGGCATAGTGAGTTCCTCAGACAAGTGTATTAGAAAGTCCTTCCTTGCCAATTTGTGTCCCTTGGCGCTGATTATTGTGACTGTGGATAACCCAGGCATTTACACAGCCAATATTAATCATGCCATAAAACATACACAGTGGCTATCGCCGCTTCTTTAGCCTGCCCAATAGGCGTCTGAACGAAGTGGATTGTATTTCTGCTTGGTGTACTGCATCTTGAATGACTAGCAGGTTTCACAGACCAGCGATGTTTGTTCTTCGCTTTCAGAATACTTTTTGGTGGCATCACAATATATAGACTTTCAGGTGGCGAAGAAATGTTGCCGTTCTCTTCACTTTCAAATGCGGAATTACTAGAATGTTCAGATTCTAACCTTCTACTTTTACGTCCACGTTGGCTAGTTAGAGGGGAATTTTCATCGCTGCTCATACACATATCAATATTTCGTCCTGCCATATCTTCACCATCTGTATCAGTCATTATTACATCATCAGACTCCACATTATCAATTTCTTCGTCGGAGCTAAAATCAATCTCCGGGCTACTATCTTCTTCAAGAAGCATTGCCATAACCTTTTTTTCAAAATTTGGGTTGTCTGCACGCAGAATACTCATCTGAAACGATCGAAAGCAATGATTCAACTGCTTTCCTGAATTGCTATTACACATCCTGCTTTCCTGAATTCAGATTACAAAAATAAATCTGCTTCCTTATGAAATTCTGGATACGTAAACACTAATTGTCGTAAAATTTATGACAAAGCACTTACTAACAATGCACTGTTGCATCCTATTTCGACAATGCACACCCACTGACAAAGCTCTTCAAAAGCTAGGAAGCTACTGAAAAGGAAATAATTGTGGCGCGAAAACTATAGGAGTAAAAGCAGGATTGCCAATCGTGCGTCGTAAAAATAACGAGGCTTAGCGTTCTAGGGTTAATTGCAGCTGAAAAGATGAGAAGAAGAAGGCAAAAACTAAAAGATGACGGAAAATATGAGGAGTGTAAAATGAAATGCAAGGAAACCATGAAAAAAAATTCAAGCAAAAGAAGCAACAGGAAAAAGGTTTGAACAAAAGAGAACAAGAAAGGATTACAGCAAAAAGAAAACTGAATATAAGAGAAAGAGTAGCCAAGTACAGAAAGCAACTAAAGTAGGCATCTTAGCTACACCATATAGTTCTGCCTCTCCACCATATAAAACTAGGTCTTCATTGGGAAAGCCATATCCAAAGTGAAATGTGTACTCCCAGCATCACCCACAAAACAAAACATTATTATTAGAAGGCTGTATCATACTTTTGTTGAACCTCTAGCAGTAGAAAGAACCCCTATAGGAATTTTCATGTTATGAAGGCACAATGGGCTCTTATGGATTATGCTTTTCTTATGGAGAATCAAGTGCGCCTTGCCAAATGTGTTTCAAATGCGACCAAGATAAAGTATGAACATACATTTTGGTGTGAAATGTGTTGAAGAATACTATGGTATTTACGATAAACCTTTTACATAATTGTACAATTTTTAAAATAAAATCTAAAATTTTGTTGAAAGACTTTTTAACATTCTTCTCGCTCCAAACGCTTAAACATGGTTTTAAACTGAAATAATTGCAACGAAAAAAAATCTGATGTGTTGCACTCACATGACTTTCTCTACTCTTGTACTAACCCTTCTTACAAACTTATTCCTATATCTTCTTCGTGTTAAGATTAACATTTGTACAAATTATTTTATTGCTTATTTCCTTGCTGGTGAAAGGGGAATATTAGAATACAGTAGGCTTTGAGCGATAGTCAAATCTTTTAAAGCTTTGAGATTCCGTTCTCCTTGCACACTTAACATGCAAAACAAATGAACAACAATGTTCCATTTCACGAAAGTTTTAAGTTTTCTGAAACTCACACACATAACAAGGTATATCTCTGAAATGGTTCACCCTACAAGAAAATTTATTCAGACATAAATTGTGTATTTTAGCAAGATCTACATTTTTTGTATAGTATGATTTGATCTATCTATAACGGTTTACCAATTATGCAAAAGTCGTCCAGAGTAAATACGACTACAGGGGCTATAGCCAGAAAATTCAAGATATACATTTCATTTGTCATAAAAATATCTCAAACATATGGCATTTTAATCAAAATCATTAGAGCCATTTTCAAGAAAATCAACATTTTCGAAAAATTTTCCATGTAAAGGGTAGTTTAGGGTGGGGCTATTTTCTTCAAAATCTTTTTTTTTTTTTTTTAATTTATTTATTATTTGAAGTCGCTTGAACATAAAAGTCATATCGCGACTAAACATTGAGGAAAAAAAAAAAGGAGGAAACATATCATGAAGTTTACAATGAGTTTAAATATTAAGTTTGCATGCTTTGATGAACTTGATTATTTTCTTATGATACTGTTGATCACCCAAAGCTAGCTGAAGGTTCTCAGGAATTCCATACTGAAGTCGCTGGTGAGTGTATCTTGGGCAAACGGTGAGCAGATGCTGAACGGTAAGAGTAGAATCACACAGAGTACATTTAGGAGGAAGTTCACGGGACAGAATGTAGGAGTGAGTAAGCGCAGTGTGGCCAATGCATAATCGGGTTATTAGCACCTGGTCTCGCCGGGTTAGTGTTGTAATTGTTGTGGAGAGGTTAGGTATTGGACAGATATCATGCAGTTTGCTGTTGGATGTAGTTGTCCAATCTGTCTTCCATCGGTGTAGGATAGTTCTTTTAAGATGCCGTAAATAGTCCTCATGAGGTAGCTTAAGATCTGGTAAGCTTGGAGGATGCTTGGTAGCTTCTTTTGCGGCAGTGTCAGCAAGATCATTTCCTGGTATGTTACAGTGAGATGGTATCCATGCCAAGATTAGTTGTTTACCTGATGAAATAAGCTCACTGTATAATTCACGTATCTCCCTTACCAAGGTGTGGCAAGGAGATCGTTGTTGTATAGCCATTAATGCACTAAGGGAATCTGTGTATATAATGAATGATTTGAAGTCTCCATTCTTTGATATATAGTCCATGGCGAAACGTATAGCAAACAGTTCATTAGAGAAAATGGTGAGAGTGTTTGGTAGACTATACATCATGGTTTGGTTAGGAGCAACCACCGCACAGCCATTATTGTTGTCACACCGGGAACCATCGGTATAAATTGGCTCAAAATTGGCATACGTGTCACACAATTCTTTGAACAGCATGGTAAAACAAGATTTTTGGGTATGAGCCTTCACATATTTTGTCAAAGTGGTGTTGATGACAGGTAATTTTATTCTCCATGGTATATCATTTATGTTGAAGGTACGGGAAATGAAAGAAGGAATAGTCAGATTAAACTCTTCAAGGTATGTAACAATTCTTTGGGAGAAGGGTTGGATAGGGAACCCTTTGGGTTGAGTATTATCTTGGAGTGATATATGAGCAACTGCACCAGAATTAGGTCTGGTTAAGGTCTTGGTAAAATAAGTAAGACTTAACATTTTACGTCGGAAAGAAAGTGGTGGTTCATCTGCTGCAATTTTTAGACTCTCTGTAGGACTAGTATGGAATGCCCCAAGTGCAATTCTTAGAGCTGTGGTTTGAACAGTGTCCAGCATTTTAAGACTTGATAGTTTGGCGGAGTTATAAACAATAGAACCATAATCCAATTTGGAGAGGATAGTGATTCTGTAAGTGCGAAGTAGAACACTGAGATCGGCTCCCCACCCTTTGGCAGATATGACTTTTAAAAGATTAAGCCGCCTAACACAATCAGCTTTAAGAAGCTTAAGATGGTGTATCCAAGTCAACTTATGATCAAAATCTTTGTGTCGCATCCTTGAAAGACATTAAACTTAACTACCAACTTTGATTTTTAACTAACTTTTCGTCTTTGAGTTATGCTGTCCACAGACACACACACAGACCGTTTTCTTTAAATGCTTTTTTTGGATTCAGGGGGTCTCAAAACATATATTTCCGGTGAAATTTCAACATCGAATTTTTGGGTGGAATACAATAATTCCCCTACTTACCAGTAGAAAAAGTAAAAATCTGGATTATTCATTTGCTTTCATAGACCACGTTGGTATTTAGATCAGATCAATATGTCTAAACATATTTTTAGAAAGAATAAAATTTAAAACAAAGTGTTTGGATTATTTGTTTACACAAAGGAAAATATTGTCGCTGGCTAATTCTCGTTCTATAAGTCCATGTAAACACTTCCAGCAACAAAGCTGTCAAGGAAATAATGAAATTATTTTTAATATTATATACATCTTCAGTACCAAGGCATACATGAGTCACCATTTAAAGGCAAATGTTTACAGCACACAAGGCCAACAAAACCCGGTCTTTGTGTCTTGTTGTTGTTGTTTGTAGTGTTTATCGCCCGCTTTTACTACTACGGCACCGCAGGCACTGACACTGATACATGGAATGAAGATGGAGCACCAGTGGAATGAGATGGCGGGGGAAACCGGAGAACCCGGAGAAAACCCGCCCTGACGCCGCTTCATCCACCACAAATACCACATGTGGGTCCCTGGGATCGAACGCGGGCCACCTAGGTGGTAGGCGAGCACGCTAACCACTCGGCCACGGCGCCACTCTTTGTGTCTTGGAGATGATGAAAACCAGATGTGGTGTGATAGTTGAAGGGCCGATAAGGGATTGTACTTCAGTGGAGGTTTTCAATAGGTTTCGAAAATCTGAGGTTTGAGTGAGTTTTACAAGTTCTCTGGTAATTGTGTGCATTGCAGTTAAGTGATCAGTGCTCAATGGACAGCAGAAAAAAGGGCAAAATTATTAAAAATGGCAAGCGAAAAACAATTCTTCGAGTGTGTGATAATACTAATATTAAAAGTAATACTAATAACAATAATACATTAATAATACTAATTATAATTAGTAATAATGAATACTAATAATATTAATAATGATAATAATAACAATAATGGTAATGATAATAATTAATAGCAATAATAATAATGATAATAATAATAAATTAAACCTGGTTGTGAGCAAAGGTGCAGTAATCCTGGCAGCGGAACATATGTGGCAATGCTGTGCTTATTCTCCATAAGTCATTGTGCCTTCATGACAGGAGAACTCCTATAGACCAAAAATAACTGCTGAAACAATTAGTGCAGTCAACAACTTCTATGAAAGGGATGACATTAGCAGACAGGCTCCTGAACACAAAGATGTGACTATAAGAGATGAGAGAGATACGAATAAGTTGCAAGTACAACACATGTTTTCTTTGAAAGAAGCCCATGCCATGTTTTGTGAGAAAATGGCAAAGTGATCGGAAAAAGTAAGTTTGCAGAGTTAAGACCCAAACATGTCATGCTTGCCAATAAACTTCCTCATAACATGTGTCTGCAAATATCACGAAAATTTCATCTGTGTTGCTAACTCTCTTCATAGCATAGTACCTCAAATGCCACAATACAATAGTAACTTGCCTGAATTTTTTCTACGTGTAGAGTCTGCACCTGATTGTTGGTTAGAAAAGTGTACCAAATGTAAAGATTTAATGTCAGTTAAGCTTTATGATTTATGTATTGGTGCACAAGAGTATGCTGTGAAATGGTATGTATGGCAAGAGAGTGATTCCAGACTTTTGAAAGTAGAGGAAGAAGGGACTGTGTAGGATCTTATAGATCATATTCTTACCATGAGACCTACATTTTTGGCGCACTGTTACTTCACCAGAGAACAATCAAAGAGCTATCAGACTACCAGGCATCACTACCTTCTTCGATGCTAACTGTAAATGATGCAAATTGATTTTTCTGAAAATTTTACATGTGTATCTCACGACAAAATTCAAAGTGCATATTGGCAGCAGAGTCAGGTTAGTATTTTTACTGCTATGAATTGGCATTGAGATACAGGGCCGATGTCAAAAGTTTTCCGACTTCCCAGTTCGTACCTGTCTACAAGAGTGGATTATAAGTTCAAAGGTAATATCATTCCAACATTTCTCTTACACTTGTTGGTAAGGAAGTAATCTCAATGTAAAGACTACAACATTAACGTTAAAGTCCAGAACAAACTCGCAGCGAGAATGAAAACTAAATATTCAGCATTAGAGGTGTCATCACTATTTAAAACCTTTAAATAATTTTAATGTACCAAGTCCTTTTAAGCTATTCTTAGAGACACATGCATGCGCACTGTAAAATTTGCAAGCTGGTTTTATTCAATGAACATGAAATTGTGTATTTGACCTGAAATTTCACATCAAAGTTTAAAACATTGAATGGCTGTTTGTCAGAAATAGCAGGGAAACAGTACTTCAAAGGAAAATGAAAGTTTGGCGTAACACAAGTAATAGAACTACTGTAAATAGCAAAACAAGCATATTTCACAAAACTATGAGGCATCAACTTTTATAGATTATAACATAGTTTCTCCCCCTGAGATTTCTTGTCTATCATCCTTTACATCTGCATTTCCCATATAAATATCTTAAACATATGACATTTTAAACAAAATTGTTTGATCCATTTTAAAGAAAATAAAAAATTTAACCAGTTTATCTCTTCTTCTTCTTCATCATCATCGTCACCATCAGCATCACCATTATTGAGGAATACATTGTGTGCATTATCTTTGTTTAAGGAATTGTTTAAACATGTTTCTAAATGCTGTTAATGCTACCACGAAAAAGCAATGTTACTTGTTTAAATATGTACAGGAAAGAATGTGCTCATTTCTTTTATTTTTTTTATTTTTGATAGAATAAAACTGATTATTTAGCTTCTTGTTGGCTCCCCACTGACCACACACAAAAGTAAATACCTCTTGTGAAGCCATTGAGCTGGGCTCATTACATATGAAGTAATTCATAAGGAACTTTTTCATCTCTTTCTCCTCTCATCCATCGGAAAACATTTGCAGCCGGCTGTACAGCTCATTGGTATCTGATGATCTGGGCCTCACAAAAAACACTGTCATTCCCTATGTTGATAGACTTCTTGAATAACTGCCAAATTATGTCACAGAAGTTACAACCTGTATGTCACAGCAGTTACAACTGCTTCCCAGTTTAAAAATAGATGCATTGCTGAGGCTCTAGAAGTTCCAAGTAAGAGTCATGGAGACTTACATGGAAGTTCTCTGCAATTGGGGCTGTCAAACGCCAGGTATGGTCTCATGTGGAAAGCAGGAAATGTATTGTAAACAATGCAACTAATTTTGCAAAAGCATTGTTAAATTCTTCTTCTAAAATGATACCAATTCTTATGGGCAAACAAGACTAGTCAAAGAAGCAAGACACATCTAGATCTCTGCCTTAATCAAGAACTGCAAGCCTAAGAGGTAGAACTGGAACTTAAAAATTCAATGCCACAACTGGGATTTGAACCACAGACCTTCCGCATGTTCAAATCCCAGTTGTGGCATTGGATTTTTAAGTTCCAGTTCTACCTCTTAAACTTTGCCCACACACGGCTTGTGTGTTTAAAAACACCAACAGTAAGTATGTTGGCATAAATAAATAATAACTGCAAGCCTTTCATGAACATCACCAACATTTATCAATTAGAACTCTATAATGGTGAAGTGGTAGGACACACCACATCAGTTGCACAGGAAAACAATACCAGAACAGAAAAATCAGGAATGTATTCAGAAGTAGATGATTGGGCAGCAGTAAATTATTACAATTCCTATTTCCCAGGCAATGTAATAAATTATAGCTCAAAAAAACTAAAAAGATACGCTTTCATAACAAACCGAACTAAAAAGTAAAAATAATTTTAAATATGAAGAGTTTGTTCTATATCGATATAAAGTCAACTAGTTCATTATATTTCAAAATGTTGTAAAAGGTTTCAAATAAAAACTAATTTATATTAACAAAATAATAAATTTTATTGTAAAAAAGCGTGGGGTGCTTTTCACATTACTTTTATCATAACTTTACTTTTATAAATAGCTACCACTGTAACTATTTATAGCATTAGATATCCGACACACCACGTAATTTTTTTATCTTGATGATCCTGGTCAGGACATTAGGACAAAGTCATGCTATTATTATTGTATTGCTGGGCTTTAGGAAAAAACAAAATTAATCAGCTAAATTTATCAATTTCATGGAACTTTAGACGTAGTTTTCACCAACTTACATTCGTCTGATTGACTTAAAAATTTGCACACATGTCAAGAACCAATGGCAATACAACAATATCGTAACTTTATGCTAAAGTCCTTGCTAGAATCATCAGGATAATACAAAATTAATTAGTTACATTTATCAATATAACGGAATATTTCGACGTAATTTCCACCCACTTAGAGTCGTCTGATTGACTTGAAATTCTGCACCAATACAATAATATCATAACTTTATCCTAAGGTCCTTACTAGGGTCATTAGGGAAAAACAAAATTAATTAGCCAAATTTATCAATGTAATGGAATCGTTCGACGTAATTTTCACCAACTTACATTCGTTTGATTGACTTAAAAATTTACACGCTTGTCAAGGAGCGATGAGAATACAATAATATCATATCTTTATCCTAAGGTCCTCACTAGGGTCATTAGGGAAAAACAAAATTGATAAGCTAAATTTATAATCTTTCGACACAATTTTCACCTGGGTGCAAATTACGTCGAAAGATTCCGTTACATACATACAGGTGAAGCTAATATAAAGCGTGTAATTAAAACTGAAAATGGGGAGTTTATGGTTAATGTAATGATAAAGGACGGGGAGTTTTGGAGGTGGCGTGAAATTGGAGATGAGATATACTACACTAAACAATTACCGAAAAAATGATCAGAAAAGTGAGTCCTCCAAGTGTGGTAAATTTCCGAGGTTATTTCAAGTTTGATTGTGATCTGTGACAATGTAACGTGAGTTACCTGTTCATTATTTCTTTATATTTGTTTTATTAGAGCCTGAACGTTTTTATTTGTGCTAAGACCTTTGGTGTTAGGTGTACAACTTCCAAGAAATGTTCACATAAAACCATAAAACAGAGCAGACTTTTGTGCTTCCTTAATCATATGCAAGACTCGTTTCTTGGAAATGTAATGTGAGCTATCCTTGTAACATTTGGTTTTATAAATATAATAATTTAACAATTGTTGTGATCCAGGCGCGTAGAGCTTTCTGAATGAAGTATGTTTGATTTATAAAAACTATTTAATATGAACATTTCCTTCTGTAAATTGTCCAAGACAATATTGTAGACGTCACTTTTTAACATCGAGTTACCATGGAATAACCCAGGTGCAGGGACCATACAATTCCTCTATTGCCGAAACAAGAAAGTCACTTTTATTGTTTCTATAATCTCACAATATATTCTTCTCAAAAACATTCACTAACCTCAAAACTTTGTCAAAATACGCAGAAAACATTCTTACAAGTTCGCCGATGTAAACCAAGTGACCAACATAAAATCTTGAATTATTTCTGCTTGAGCCTTGCATTATCAAAAGTGATCTAATTTCCAGATTTAATTCAACATGGAAACGCAGAAATGAGAATGAACTCAAATGGAGTTCGATTCCGCATCGAAACATAAGATGTTATTGTTTGGGGGTTTTTGGACGCACTATCACACTCCTGGCAGGAAACGTAAGATGTAAAAATGTGAAAACAGTTACTACCTGTGGTTACTACGTGTTTTCATGGGCAATTCAACAAGTAAACGCAGTAAGTGCAACTATTAAAACGCAATGATCGCCAATTACCACTTATTAACTCAGGATTACTGCATATGTATATAACTAAACTAGACTGATAATATTCCAATAAATCTAACTGACACTATATACCTTACAAACTAAATGCACAACATACATGTTTAAACAACGAAAATGGTATATGACACAATAAAGAAAGGCACATTAAGACCTGTTCGAGAGCCAACCTTACGACACTAGATATGGAGTCAAAACAACCTGTCCTGTCTGTAGGTTATTTACAGACGCTTGTTAATACAGCCTGTGCACGACATTCTCGCAGTTTTACTATGCCATACACAATACATTACCTGAGTGAGTGACCTGATACAAGCAGAAAAGGACCATTCTAGCGGATTTTAGGTTTTAGTCCTGCGCACAGGCCCTGCGCTTAGGTCACACCGGTCACGTTCAGGTATAATCTGTGAGGTCGACTGAGAAGCACAGAACCACAGAACACCTAGCGCTGAGAAGTAAAATGACGTCATATGTTGACAAAACAACACGATTTGGGTTTGAACACGGTTTGAAACAAATGCTCTTTAAGATCGGCTTTTGCCGAATTAGCAATACAAAATTTCGCCGAACGGCAGATAGCCCTAACTATTCCTTTAATAGCAAAACTTTTTCTCTTCACAGAGACACCGCTGTTCTCTAAATTGCAGCTTGGCCTTGATATCCGTTTACAGTGCAAAATAGGATCACGGAAGCAGACACCGATATATTTAAAAATATTTAAGGCTTTCAAATCATTCCAGGGAGGGATGTCCCATAGGAGACCTCCCTTATATTATCTCAAATATGATCAACTGATCCCTAAAACCGAATTTATTCTGTCTAACTGGCAAAAACATGATGTTACTACCCCTAAACAGTTTGCATACTTCCTAGACCAGTTTTCTCAATCTTTACAATCACCCCCTCAGATTATATATACTGATGGATCACTATCTGACCATGGGGCGGGAGCTGCATATTTCAATTAAACCACGGATACCAGAGACTCATTCACTCTTCCACGTTATTTTTCTAATTATTCAACAGAAATATACGCAATACACCAAGCTCTATATTCTTTACGTCATATACATAATTCCACAATCCTACTCTGTATCGATTCCTACAGTGCTATACAAACTCTTAATAGATTCCAAATAAAACCTTCTCTTGATTGGTGGGAAATATTATGTTTCCACGAACTAGATTCTTTAAATCAACGACATAACATGACACATATGATATGGATACCTGGACATTCCAATATAACAGGTAATGAGTACGTAGATAAACTGGCCAAAGCAGCTGCCAATAATTCTCCCCCAAATCCATCACCAGGAATACACATCCAGGACGTCCGACAACATATTACTCATCATATCGATACTTATTTCCATCTACCTAAATCATCTAAAACACCATGGTTTTCAGTGGGAAATGTAGATAAAGAGGCTATATCTCTGGCAACAAAATTGAAATTAGGCGTAGCACCCACACCGGCTTATTTATTTAAGATCGGAAAACGCGATACAGATTGCTGTGAGTGTGGTCAGTTTGGCGATGCAGATCATATATTCTTTCAATGCCCTAAAAATTACCAACATTCGACGTCTCTTTATTCACACATATGTGCACGTATTGGACACGGTCCCTGGAATATTTCCTCACTTCTAAATTGGAAAATACGTTATATAGCACCACTTCTTCTTCGTTTCCTCAGAAAATGTAAAATGAAACTATAATACTAACAGCATAATAAGAACATATGTATATTCAAATTACATCTTATGTTACATCTACATCTCTACTTCATTAAAGACACCAGACGCGGAAATCCAGAATACACTGGATACAGCGTCATTAAATAAACCAACAACAACAACAACAACAACAACAACAAGATCGTATGATCGTAACATTTTAATCACAGAACACCTATCGATTGTAGTATACCTGTTTTGGAAGTGTTAATATGTTATTCAGAACCAGAACTTACTATAAAGGTATTGTAATGACATTTACGTGAAATTGGTCCATCGATATTATAATGTTCCATTTAAGTTATTGGTTTTATTGCAAAACTGTAATACACGTAACTCACAATAATTCACTATGGTAATAACAGTTATATATGTAGTTACAGATGTAGTGTTTGAAATAAAGCTATTGTCTGTTCGTTTGTTAGGTGCCACTGTGCCACAGCTCAGAAATAGACGTCATACAATTTGGAACATGCTTCATCTAATAACATAACCCACCTCCAATAATACTTTTTTCCTCCTCTCTTGCATTATGTAAGGAAAATAAAATTAAAATTTGTAAGCCACCACCATTTAAAGAGTAGACTTTTCAACATCCATTACAATAGTGTAAATTACCATCACAAGTAACCTGCCTTAAATAGTTAACATTTACCTGTAAAGTTATAAAACAATTCCTCCAATACATATGGGGAGTGAGTATATAAGAATGACTGAATTTTCCTTAAGGATTGTATGTTTACTAGGATTGACTGATAAGAGTTAGGTAACATGGAAGGTTATTAGATATGCAATTTTATTGCAGGATATTAACATCCTTTTTCGAACCGTTTTAAGCTATTTGGTGGTTATGCGAATTGCATGCCCTGTACTGTGGCCATGCACAGCAAGGTTTGTTGTAAATTTATCTTAATTATCTGTAAGATAGTTCAATAGAGAATATATATATATATTCACCAGCAAGAGTAAGAATCTTTTTGGGTTTCTAAATAATGGCCTACAGGAATGATAGGGCGCAAAGTCACAAATAATGTGTATGCCCTTTTTTGTAATATAAAAACTTGCTTGCTGTATGCTAAATTACTCCAGCTCTACAGGTAGCACAAGTAGGAAAAATATCCTGTACTTAAGAACAGTGGAGTGGTATGTGTGCCAAGTTCAGTATGGTATTAAACTTCATACATTTCAGAATCACAATTCAGGGGGGTTAGCTCTGTCATAAGGTAATGAAAATTTCACCATCTATCCAATAAATGTTTTTTGACATGCTGATAATACATTTGTAATATCACTTCATAATTTTTGTCAATAGTCTTTTTAGGTGAGGTCTATAAATGACATTTTAAAAACTCATGTTATTAGTTAGGCACACATACCTGCCACAATTTTGTTTGTAGATCTTCCAATTTTTTAGGAGGCTTAAATACTTAATGAATGAACAAGAGTGGATTATTTTTTTTATCCAGTGAAATGTAAGCTCTAAAAAAATTTGTGTATAAAAAAATATTGCACTTAAAATGCATAATTTTTAAAAATTTGGTATATTGCAGATAAAAATTATCTTTCAACTCACATTGTTAAACTAGAGGGTTTGTAATGTCGAAAATATTTTAGCCCTCTTATTTCAGTAGTTTCTGAGAAAAGAATACCCAAAGCTGTAAAATATAAACTTGTGGAAAAATGCAAAGTCTAAATTAATGTGTGTTTTGGCTAACTCACCAAAACTTAAAACATTCATGCACCATAATCTCCATGTTCCAATGGTTCTTGATCCTCGCTTTTCTGCTTCAAGCTCCATTTCTTGATCCTAGCCTCTTTAGGCAATTCTTGAGCAAATTTTTGTGCAGTTATCAAGTTACAGCAAATTTAATATCAATGGTGATATTGATATTTAAAAAGGGTGTGACCCAGTAGATGCCAAATTTAAATCTACATTTAAAGGACTTAAAAATTAAGAATATCCATATTGTAATACATAATTGGATCTGTAAAATCTTGTAGATTTTTATAAGAAACAAAACAAAAAATCGAGTCTTTGAGCCATTCACACATAATACTATCCTTAAAGCATTTGCATTAAGTGAATTCTCTAAGTTTCTTAATGCAATGCAAGCCTAGCTAAGTTTTGGTAGCATTATTTTTGTTTGTTTTCTCCAGCTTAGGAGCCTTAGACATTTTGTATCAGATACTTATAGAAAATTGTTGTATCTGATGGTTAATTCATTTACTTGCTTATGCTTTGTTTTAAACCAGGTAAAACTTTAATTTAGTCATAGCTTATTTGCTTCAGACCAAATATTGAGATTAACAATTGCTTTATTGACATGTACTTTTCAGATATAAGCACACATACAATTTGCAAAGAGCAGAGCTATGGACACTTTGTTAAGATTATATGGCAAGTCATTTATAAGTATAAAAAATAGCAAAACCAGAGTGTAGAACTATACAGGGTGCTGGTGAAGTAATCCGTCAGACCATAAGAGGCGAGAGAGTGGATGTAAATGAATAAAAAATTGCAATTCTCTTTTTTTAATTAAGTTACCCCAGAGATAGAAGTAGCAGGAGGTTAGGTCAAGGGGGCCACAAACCTTGACTAATAATTCTGTCCTGAAACAATTTCAATTATTCTCATCAAAAGATTAGCCTTATGAGCTGTTGCAGAGTCTTGTTGAAAAACGGCAAAATCATGACCCCTATCTGTTAATTCTCTAAAATAAAATGGCAAAATTATATTCGCATATGTACGAGATAACTTAAAACATAAAGTCTACAAGACAAACACACACACTCTGCAAGAATTCAAACAAAATATCCTTCAGGAAATTGCCAGCTCATTTCTTAATGTGAACTATGGCGAGTGATGGATAGTTTTCTAAAGAGGTGCAAAAAATGTATGAATGGACGACGGTGATCAGTTTCAACATCCTCTTTCATAATGTTGGTTAGTAAAGAAGCCTTTGAAAGTAGTTTTAAAAATGTTGAATGGTTTCATCTGCACCTTTCTATGATAGCAGCAGATGGTAACAAGCACCGAGGATGCTGACAGGTAACGCACCGCACAGCCCTTGTAGAAGTTTTTTGCTCTCCTGGTATTTGTTAAAATAGAAAGGGTTTGAAGTATGTTTTAGGGTTATTTTTGAATTCAAGTTAATATGAAATTTTGTGTTTGGTTGAGAGGTAGAACTTGTAACGGTATTAAGAATAATACCGTTGGATAGAAGAAATTATTATAGGCTTGGGAACAGCCAGGAGTATGTCCTGAGAGTGGAACGGTTGGTGTTGACGTAAACAGTGGAGTTGAACTGAAGAGGACATGGAAAATGGAACCGTCTGAAGTTGTCAATTGCCATTATGCATTTCCAGTAGGATTTGTATTAATATGCGTTCTTGTTCAAATCTGCGGAACAGTCTGCATTTGCCCAGCTCACGTGTACAGGCGATGACCGAAAACCAATTGGCAAGAAAAGAAAAATTAAGGATAAGCAAAAGTCACATGTTGGGCAAGGAAATACATCAAGTGATGAACAAGCAGATATAAAAGGGACTGCTAAAAAGATGCTGAAAAAGAGCAATCCATAAAAAACTGTTTCTAAACAAAAAGGCAAGAAGCTTAATGTGTAAAGGAACAGAAAAATACAAACAAGGATGTTACCAAAGTAATTACTGGTAAACAGTAAAAGACCGTAACAAACTAGGAGCTAAACAGACAAAAGGAAACTCTAATGAAAGTAAAGGAGAAGAAATTAAGAACAGCAAGCTGAAAGGAACCAGGGACGTACTCCTGATGGAATTCTACCAAGATAAGGAATCCAAGAGAATGTAATTCCATTTTCCGTCATGATATAGGAGCATTCAGGGTTTTGTGTTATATAGTGTAGGTCAAGTTTAAATTATTATTTATTTATGCCAACAAACTTACTGTTGGTGTTTTTAAACACACAAGCCGTGTGTGGGTAAAGTTTGAGAGGTAGAACTGGTTTGAGAATTTAATGCCATTCTGGCAGTTTGTTACAAGAGCTCAATGGTTAGAGCAGCCGCCTGGTAAGCAGAAGGTCCCAGTTGTGGCATTGAATTTTTAAGTTCCAGTTCTAGCTCTCAAGTTTAAATGTTTATTTAGTGTAGGTCAAGTTTATTGTAAAGAAAAAAAAAGATGTCTTGTGTTTTTGAAAGTTTGTGTAGTTAGGATAAGTTTAAAAGGATTTAAAATATTTGAATTGTGTATATGATTTGTGGTTTTCTTGTATTGTTAATTTCACGAGATCTGATGTAATGTTAGAAAGGTTTTACTTAGCATATAGATATTGTTTAAAGTTTTAAGTTATTTCAATAAATTGTTAGTTATGCACGTGTTGTTTGATGTGAACTTGCTCTATCCTGAAGATCTGGCGGATAGGAATTAATCAAAGGAGAGTGATATTTAGAAGGGTAATTTAATAGTTAGTACCAAAAGTGGCACAGTGGTAGCAGAGCAAAACAGGATAGTATATTTCATAACAATTCATGCATAACAGTGAAAGATAATATTTATATGAATTACTGCCATGGAACTTCCCTTTCAGCCTGAATTTCTTCATTGCGTGGAACTGGAGAGGGAACTTAACTTACGTCAGATTAAATTTGAGCCTAGAAACACAGTTCCGGAATTAGCAAAACGTCTTCAAGAAGTTTTGAGTCAGCAGATTGAAATTAAACTTGGAACAACCTTTGACCGGGTACAAGAGGTGGAATCATGTGAGTTAACTGTTAACTTATTATCTGAGATGTTACAAGAATTAGATTCATCGGAAATCACACCAAGTCAATGTCGTAGATTGCTTGGGCGATTTAAATATTCGGGATTTAGATTAAAAGAAAATGAGAGATTAGCAGAGAGTAAATTTCAAGAACAGTTTAATAAATTATATGTGCGTTTGTCGACTTTGGTTTCGCAATTAGAAATGTCAGGAGCCATGAACCTTGTAAGTAAAGTTGCCGGAAAATCTCAGGAAATTACTGATCCATTAATTCGGTTCAATTTTGCAAAAATAGCATTGCCTAATCCTTGGCAAGCATTGCTAGCCCAACTCCATGTGATTGATGTAAACTCTGTCTGAAATTTTTGGTATGATTAGAGAGAGCTAAAATACAAGCAGAAGCCTTTCAAACACCACATACCATAGTCTTACATATGATTCAACTGTTCATTGGTTTAACCTTACAGACATTATTATTGCAAGCTATTTCTAATAAAGAATCTTTAGATAATTTTCACAGTAAGGTTGTGCATTTCTTGCTATCACCAGCTCAAGTGAATGAACTTTTACACAAGCATTATTTTCGAATGCAGGATATAAAGGAAGGTTTGTTAGATTATATTCACCAACAAAAGTTGGCAGCGTATGCATTAAGAGTTTCGTTTACTGAGAAGGAAATAGTAGCTCATATTCTTCAGTATTCTTGTCATATGGAACTTCGATCTATGTTTTTTATGTCTTCAAAACCTACAACATTTGATGAATTAGAGAAGGTAGCATTAAATTATTTACAGTTACCACAATTCAAGCAAAATAGTTCTATGAGGAAATATTTGAAAATCGATACTATAGGGTCAACCCCAGATAAGGCTGAGAATAAACAAGGACTATTGTGTTATTATTGTAATAAACCGGGACATATGATTGCAGATTGTTATGCAAAACAAAGAAAGGAAGGGCGTATTTTTGTAAAGAATAAACAAGGAATATTGTGTTATTATTGTAATAAACCAGGACATATGATTGCAGATTGTTATGCAAAATAAAGAAAGGAAAGGCGTATTTTTGAAAATTCATGCATGGGTTTACAAGACTGACAATTAAGGAAAAGGCCCAGTGAAGGGGTAAATGCCTTACAGGGATTCTCTAATGCAGAGTTGCCTTTTGGAACTGTAGAAATTAATAAAATATTGTCAATTGCCTTGATTGACACGGGAAGTGTAATCACACTCGTGAATTCACAGTATGTGAAACATAAACTTTCTCAGTTAATGAATCGATAGAATTTATTACAGTGGATAATAGCCCGTTAAAGATATTAGGTTCGCTTAGTCTTCCAGTATGAATAAGGAATTTTGATGGAACTATAAAATGTATGTTATTGAAAATTTGTTCGTGCCCCTAATATTAGGTACTGATTTTGTCAAACATACTAAAATGGTATTAGATCTAGTGGAGCGTAGAGCATATTTTCGCTTTCGACCAGACGATTATATTTACTTACAGACCTTGTCTAAACATATGCCAACTGATACGGTTCGTGCGAGAGTTGACGCACAGCAAATTCAAGCGGAGAGCCAAATAGGGTGTTTACTTCCACAACAGCAAGAGTTGAGGAGTATTTGTATGGAATTTAGTGATGTACTCACAAAGAAGTTAGGACGAACTGATCTTATTGATTATCAGATACAATTAGAAGATACAACCCCAGTAAGATTACCTCCTTATTGTTTACCCCCGACTCGTTTAAAATTATTACAACAAAAGGTTAACAAAATGTTAGAAATGGGTGTGATCGTACCTTCCAAGTCAAATTATTCTAGTCCAGTATTCATAGTACCTAAACCAAACAATGATGTACGTTTAGTAGTGGATTATTGTCAGTTAAATCAACAGATTCGTATTGATTCTACACCGTTGCCGCATCTGCATCATTCCTTTCATTGGTTTGCAGGAGCTAGATATTTTACAACCTTAGATTTAAATAGTGCATATTATCAAATCCCATTGCACTCTGATTCTAGAAGATACACAGTGTTTACTACGGATTATAATTTGTTTGAATTTACTTCGTTACCTTTTGGTTTGGCAGTGGGTGCTCAAGTATTGACACAGTTATTAGATAAAATTTTTGGGGATATTAAACTTACATATTTATACCATTATTTAGATGATTTATGTATTTATTCAACTACTTTGGAGGAACATGTGAATCACATAAGAGAAGTGTTGATTCAATTACGTAAGGCAGGCTTAACAGTCAATCCAGACAAGGAGAAATTTGCAACCCCTGAGTTGAAATTTTTAGGACATATTATTTCAGCTAATGGTATACAAGTAGATCCAGATCGCATTATTAATATTTGCCAATTTCCACGACCTAGGACAATTAAACACATAGCAAGATTCTTAGGTATGGTAAATTATTTTTCCAGATTTATTCATGATTATGCAGTACTTGCAGCTCCGTTAAATGCATTGCGTAAGAAAGGTGTTAAGTTTTCATGGGGACCAGAACAGGAAAAGGCATTTATAATTCTTAAGGAGTGTTTAATCTCTCCTCCTGTATTGGCAGTTCCAGATTTTTTTTTAAGCAATTTATTTTGCAAACGGATGCTTCTGCAGGAGTGATATCAGCTGTGTTACTTTTGGCATTTCCAGAGGGGAGGAAAGTCGTGGCTTATGCGTCCAGACGCCTATCTCGGACAGAAATAAAATATTCTACTTATGAGTTAGAAGCTTTAGCTGTATTATTTGGAACAGAGAAATTTAAGTTTTATCTGGAACACGTAGAGTTTCTGCTAGAAACATAATCAGGCAATCTCATGGGTATTAGCTAAACCATGAAAAAGTGGGAAAATTGCTAGATGGGCGTTGAAATTGTCTAGTTTTAAATTTAAAGTACAACATGTACGGGGTTCACTAAATTGCATAGCTGATGCCTTATCATGTATGTATGACAATCAAGCTGAGGAATCATCTGACGAGATGTCGAAAGTATGTACGATATTATCGAATTATCCAGTGCTGTTTGAAAATATGGCCGATTATCAAAGAAAGGATCAATTAAGAGAAATTTTACAACAGATCAGTGAAGGGAAAGAGGTTGAACCTTACCTGGTAAAAGAGGGTATATTATGCTGTAAAGGTCGTAAAGATAAAAATAAAATTGTAGTGCCACGAATACTAATTCCTGAATTATTTAAATATTTTCACGAGGCACCATGTGGGGGCCATTTAGGAAATTTTAAGACTCGAGGGCGTATAAGAGATAAGTTTATTTGGAAAGGGATGGATAAAGAAATTACACAGAGAATTGCTGAATGTCAGACTTGTAAACAAAGTAAACCCACACAGAATATGAAGGTAGGGTATTTAGCTTCAAAGACGTCCAATGCAAAGATTATTTATAGACTATATCGGTCCATTTCCCAGGAGTTAAAAAGGAAATAGTTACGGTAGATTCATTTACAAAATATTCATGGTTATGTCCGGTGAGGGAAGCGAAGACAGAGAATGTTATTAAGCATTTACAATCGATTATTGCTTGTTTTGGAGTGCCTGAAGAAATTGTTTCCGATAATGCTACATGTTTTAGGTCAAATGCTTTCAGGTCCTTTTGTCTAGGTAGTGGGATCAAGAATATATGGATGATTCCATACTATCCTAAGGCGTCACAAAGTGAACGCATTAATCGGAACTTAAAAAATGCGTTAATCACATATCACTCTAAGGATCATACAAAGTGGGACCAAAATTTATACTGGCTTCAGTTTGCATTTAATTCAGCTAAACATGAAAGTCATGGAGAGAACCCCTTTAAGTTAATGCTCAAATATCAACCGAATTGCCCATTAGCGAATTTGTGGCATATTAAGGATATTTTGCCAGATGGTAGTAGTGAGGAGAACATTAAGGTCAGATGGAGAAGGGTCAGAAATAATTTATTAAAGGCACGTAATAGAATGGCCAAAACTATAACGCAAGGCGACAACCGCACAAGCTTAAGGTGGAATATGAATTTTATGTACAAAGTCATACTCAAAGTAAGGCGGTCAATAAATATTCAGCAAAGCTTGTTCCACGATTTGTCGGCCCATTTGTGGTTGAAAGTTTTCGCTCTCCAGTTTCGGTGGCGTTGAGAGAGAAAGGGAGTAAACAATTTATATTTGCACATGTCTCGCAAATAAAGAGCTAGTAATTAAACACTTTTGTGGACCTGAATGTTGGTATACATGACGGAAAGTAGGCAGATGGAATTTGGGTTCAAATTACCTATTGCTTACAACAGAAGTGTGGGGGGGAGTGTAACGGTATTAAGAATAACACCGTTGGATAGATGAAATTATTATAGGCTTGGGAACAGCCAGGAGTATGTCCTGAGAGTGGAACGGTTGGTGTTGACGTAAACAGTGGAGTTGAACTGAAGAGGACGTGGAAAATGGAACAGTCTGAAGTTGTCAATCGCCACTATGCATTTCCAGTAGTATTTGTATTCATTTGCGTCGTTCTTGTTCAAATCTGCGGAACAGTCTGCATTTGCCCAGCTCACGTATACAGGCAATGACCAGAAACCAACTGGCAAGAAAAGAAAAATTAAGGATAAGCAAAAGTCACATGTTGGGCAAGGAAATACATCAAGTGATGAACAAGCAGATATAAAAGGGACCGCTAAAAAGATGCTGAAAAAGAGCAATCCATAACAAACTGTTTCTAAACAAAAAGGCAAGAAGCTTAACCTATAAAGGAACAGAAAAATACAAACAAGGATGTTACCAAAGTAATTACTGGTAAACAGTAAAAGACCGTAACAAACTAGGAGCTAAACAGACAAAAGGAAAATCTAATGAAAGTAAAGGAGAAGAAATTAAGAACAGCAAGCTGAAAGGAACCAGGGACGTACTCCTGATGGAATTCTACCAAGATAAGGAATCCAAGAGAATGTAATTCCATTTTCCGTCATGATATAGGAGCATTCAGGGTTTTGTGTTATATAGTGTAGGTCAAGTATATTGTAAAGAAAAAAAAAGATGTCTTGTGTTTTAGAAAGTTTGTGTAGTTAGGATAAGTTTAAAAGGATTTAAAATGTTTGAATTGTGTATGATTTGTGGTTTTCTCGTATTGTTAGTTTCACGAGATCTGATGTAATGTTAGAAAGGTTTTACTTAGCATATAGATATTGTTTAAAGCTTTTAAGTTATTTCAATAAATTGTTAGTTATGCATGTGTTGTTTGATGTGAACTTGCTCTATCCTGAAGATCCGGCAGATAGGAATTAATCAAAGGAGAGTGATATTTAGAAGGGTAATTTAATAGCTAATACCAAAAGTGGCGCAAACTGGAGCTAAAAGATTCAATGCTACAACTTGGATTTAAACCATAGACCTCCTGCTTACCAGGCAGGTGCTCTAACCATTAAACTACTGTGACAACCTGCCAGAATGACATTGAATTCTCCAACCAGTTCATATTTTTCTGGTAAACCACAGATAAATGATAATTGTATTTTGTTATTTAACATCATCCTAACTCAGGGGTCTCCGTCTAGGGGGTATGTGAATGGCAACCACAAGGTACCCAAGCTGAGCAGAACATTACTTCCACTGCTGGTGTTTTGCTGCTCACTGCAGCTTTTCTATCTGACCTTACCTGGGTCATCTCTTGTTCTCTTCCGACCCCGATGCTATTAGGGTTCCTGAGGGCTAGGGAGTCTTTATTTTTCCAACCCCTCCATTTCTCTAATATCTCTGTAAAGTCTTAACCCCTAACATGCTTACCTGTCATGGCATGTAATACGTCCTCTGATTGGTAATCAGAGGATATGGTCGGTGAATTTATTTTGTAACTCCCCCGGTCAGGTCGGTGAGACCCGTAAACCAACGGCGGGTGTGGTCCTCCAGACATTCTGGGGGTTGTGAGAGAGTGATGTAACCGCCAAAACAAAAATATGGTGCTCTCTAAAAAGCGGTTGTTATTATTACTGCTAAGTCTCTTCAATATTTATGAAATATGACTCGAGGGGTAAAATGTTCCAGAGTTAAAATAGTCCCCCATTCGGATCTCTGGGCAGGGACTACTTCTCGAGAACAAAACATTATATAAATAGAAGATCTAACATCAGAATTCTACAATGGATCGCAGGTGGTCTCACCCAAACAAAATTATAGAGCTCAATAAAATTGTATTTGACTATAACATAAATATATTTGTCATACAAGAAGCAAATTTAACAAATGATCAACTTAAATACTTCAATTTTACTGGATTTTTACTACACCTACTACCCAAAAATAGACAGATATGTAGTGGAATATTCATTGGAGTCAAAAATGATATTAAATCCTCCTTTCAAATTGTTAAAGAAATGGATAACAAAGATAAAGCTGAATTAATAAAGCTAAATTTTTGGGATAACAAAACACATCTTCATTTATACAGTATTTACAATCCTCCCAGGAATGAACCAGATCTCTCACTTATTGAACAATTAAATAAAACAATTGTAATTGGGGATTTCAATGCCCATTCCAAAAGATGGGGTTATGAAAACGTGGATTCTACAGGACAGATAGTGGAAGAAGTTTTGAATACCACAACCTTTGAACTGATTTATGATAAAGAAGATCCCACAACCTTCATACATTACTCTGGAGCAGACAGTAACCCAGACCTCTTGTTAGCTACAACAGATATTGATTCAAAAATTAAAAAACAAGTTATAGAAGACCCCAGTTCTGGTCACAGAGCAGTAATTGCTGATGTAAAACTAGATAATACAAATAACAGTCAAAATCACATAAATCTGTATTGGAACTTCAGAAAAGCAGATTGGAACAAATATAAAACTGAACTGGAACATAAATTTAAAGAACAAACAAACTCACAGCTGCATGACCACCCAGATCATATGAACAAAAATTTCTGTAAAGTCATCCTAGAAACTGCAAAAAAAAAACATATTCCTCGTGGAAGAATAAAAAATTTCAAACCCTTTTGGAACCCCCAGTTAGAAGAACTGAAAAAGCAAAGGGATATAGCTAGAAATACAGCTGAACAAACAAAAAACATATCAGATACACAAATATGGCGAAAGAAATGTGCCTCACTAAAAAAAGAAATTAATACAGCTAAAAAGAATCATTTTAATAATTTCTTAGAAAAAATGGATTATAGGACACATGGCAACAAAGCCCATAAGTTCATAAAAAATGTCAAGGACAGGAGAGAAAGCAACAGCACACCTATCATACACAACAATAAAATATTAACAAATGGTGCAGCCATTGCCGAAACATTCAATAAATATAATGCTAATTCACATAAAGTAACAAGAAATAATAAAAAAGAACGTAAACAATTAAGAAAGATTTGAACCAAGAAAGAGAATGTGATCCTAACACTCAATACAATATCTTTTATCAACATTTTAATATACAAGAACTGAACATTGCAATTAATCATCTAAAAAAACAAAAAGTCTCCTGGACCAGATCACATACATCCACAGTTCATAATAAACCTTGGAACAACAGCAAAACAACAACTACTAAAACTCTACAATCTATTCTGGAACACCACTGTACCTGCCGAATGGCAAAAAGCAATAATTGTCCCACTCTTGAAGAAAGCTAAAACAGCATCAGAAATAAAAAATTATAGACCCACAGCTCTTACTAGCATAATAGCAAAAGTGATGGAAAGAGTGGTGTCAAATAGGTTAAATTGGTTTCTAGAATCCCAAAACTTAATTTACCCATGTCAAGCTGGATTCAGAGAGTTCCACTCTACAAATGAACAAGTCTTACTTCTCAGTCAAGAAATCGAAGACTTCTTCAATAGAAAAAAGATAATTTATCAGTTTTTATTGATTTCCAAAGTGCATATGATTCTATATGCAGAACAAAACTGCTAAAGAAAGTAAAACAAATAGGGATACCAGGTCCAATGTTTTCATGGCTATGTCATTTCCTAGCACAACGCTTTATTGCTGCCAGATATGGAAGAAATATATTTAAATATAAACAAGTACACCGGGGCTTACCACAAGCTGCAGTGCTCAGCACTACACTTTTTAATTAATGATCTACCACAACAAATACAAGTATCAAATGTGAAGTGTGCACTATTTGCTGATGACTTAGTAATGTGGACTTCAAAACCAAAAAACAAAAGTACAGAACTAGAAAAAACCATGCAACAACCCTTAAACAACCTACAAAAGTGGATCAAAGAAAATTTAATGACTGTTAATACAGCAAAATCAAACTACCAAATCTTTTCACTAAGAAAAAAACCACTAAAAATAAAACTAAATTTTGAGGGTCAACAATTACCAGACACAAAGGAAGCAAAATATTTGGGAGTTATATTTGTTACCAAACTCACATGGACCAAACAAATAGAAAATGTAATACAAAGAGCAGAGAGGCGTCTTTCACTGTTAAAGCGTCTAACAGGAATGAAGTGGGGATGTTCCAGAGCAACTCTTAACACAACATACAATGTATATATAAAGCCATTATTTACTTACTGCAGCGAAGTTCTTGTAACAGCAAACACAAAAAAAATTCAAATCTTTCAAAACCAAAGTCTGAGACTAATTACAGGTGCTATCAAAACCACACCAATAGCAGCTATGCAAATACTAACCAACCAATACCCCATTGAATATGAAATGGAAAAAGCGGCTCTTATTCAACACGAAAAGTTGATCAGACTCCCATTCAATACATGGGCACAAGAGAAATTTTACACATACATTAAAGACTCAGGAGAGCTTTCTTTCCAAAATTCAAGACATCAAGAAGAATGTATACCTTCCTAATTCAAAAGAAAATTTCCTATCTAAAGTCAATCCGACACAAACATTAGACATCACATATTATTTACACCTGACAGAAGAAGTTAAGAAAGGTGATACTCCAACTAGTGTTCTGAAATTATTGGCATTAGAGACAATCCATACTAGATTTCCAGAACATGAATGGCTCCATATTTATACTGATGGATCATTGATATCAAACCGAGATGGAGCAGGGGCTCTTTTCCTATTACAAATCTTTAAGTTATGGAACTAGAAACTTTGATAGAGAAATTGAAGCAATTCGAATGGTCCTACAAAATCTTTTGTATAGAATTTCACATTTTCATCAAGCAGTTATTCTCTCAGATTCCAGGGCGGCAATTATAGCAATTACTTCCAAGTTGTCACCAAAAAACCAAACAATTATAGAATGTTGGAAAATCCTTACCCATCTAACCGCACTTCAAAAACACTTAGTCTTCCAATGGATACCAGCTCACTGTGGACTGAGTGGTAATGAGAAAGCTGATTTTCTTGCAAAAAAGGGTACTGGTGGTGTACAGAAATCTATAGTTAATCTACCATTTTATGCAGCTAAAAGATTAGTCAACTCTGAATTCAAAAAAATTATTGCAAAATATTACTATGAAAAATAAAAAAATAAAAGATGGGAACTACCAAACATTCTAACAGTAATTCCTGAGTATCCTCAAAAAATGGCAGTTGCAACCTTCGGGTTGGTTACAGGACATGATTGTTTGGCAAAACATTTAAACAGAATTGGGATATATTCTTCACCACTCTGTCCTCTATGTGATCTCCTAGGCGGCCCGGGTTCGATCCCAGGGACCCGCATGTGGTATTCGTGGTGGACGAAGCGGCGTCAGGGCGGGTTTTCTCCGGGTACTCCGGTTTCCCCCGCCATCTCATTCCACCGGTGCTCCATCTTCATGTATCATCAGTGTCACCGCCTGCGGTGCCGTAGTAGTAAAAGCGGGCGTTAAACACTACAACAAATCTATGTGATCTACGAGAGTAAATGGACTTAGACCACCTCAAATATGCCTGACCACTTCTAGCACTCCATCCATCAGTGTAAAATATTGGAGAGCAAGAGGATTAATGACTTCATTGTCAGAAATCCAGCATTAGCTAACAACAATTTAACATCATCCAGAGCATATCTGAGTAATAGTTCATTGGGTGATTGAACTGCATAACTTTCACGTCAGCAGGCACAAATGAAAATATAGTCATTAACTAAGATACAGGATAACATTAAAATTTAAAATAACTACAAGAATTATTTGCAAAAACAATCTGAAAATCTTATAGTAAGAATAAATGGAATACATTAGCATGGTACACATCAAGTCGAGTCATATGTCTGCCAATTGTGGGGGCTTGCAAAGGAATACAATTTTCTACTTTGTTTACATTGCGGTTTAAAGTAAGGCTGGCAAAGGTATAGTATCAGAATCTTGTAAAGACATAATTCATATTAAGAGACTTAAAAGTATATTAATATAAAATGAATATTTAATATTGTCGTCAAAGTTTGCAGTGTAAATAATTATAATTGTGTTTTCATAATTAAAACAAAGTTATTGTTCATTTTTTTTTGTTCTCATTTGCTGAGAAGCCTCTTCTTGCAAAATGTGAAGACTGCATACTGCAACCTATTTAAACCACAGCAGGCATAAAATAATTGACCATTAAAACTGCATTTCATTTACATATTTTTGTATGTCCCAACTTGTACCTATTAACTAACGTTGTTTTCTTTTGCAATAGGCTACAAAATATAATAAGCTACAAAATAAATAAGTGTGCACTATTTGCTGATGACTTAGTAATGTGGACTTCAAAACCACAAAGCAAAAGTACAGAACTAGAAAAAACCATGCAACAATCCTTAACCAAATTACAAAGGTGGACCAAAGAAAATTTAATGACTGTTAATACAACAAAATCAAACTACCAAATCTTTTCACTAAGAAAAAAGCCACTAAAAATAAAATAAAATTTTGAGGGTCAACAATTACCAAAAACAAAGGAAGCAAAGTATTTAGGAGTTACATTTGATACTAAACTTACATGGACCAAACAAATAGAAAATGTAATACAAAGAGCAGAGAGGCGCCTTTCACTGTTAAAACGTCTAACAGGAATGAAGTGGGGATGTTCCAGAGCAACTCTTAACACAACATACAATGTATATATATAAAGCCATTATTTACTTACTGCAGCGAAGTTCTTGTAACAGCAAACACAAAAAAAATTCAAATCTTTCAAAACCAAAGTCTGAGATTAATTACAGGTGCTATCAAAACCACACCAATAGCAGCTATGGAAATACTAACGAACCAATGCCCCATTGAATATGAAATGGAAAAAGCGGCTCTTATTCAACATGAAAAGTTGATCAGACTCCCATTCAATACATGGCACAAGAGAAATTTTACACATACACTAAAGACTCAGGAGAGCTTTCTTTCCAAAATTCAAGACATCAAGAAGAATGTATACCTTCCTAATTCAAAGGAAAATTTCCTATCTAAAGTCAATCCGACACAAACATTAGACATCACATATTATTTACACCTGACAGAAGAAGTTAAGAAAAGTGATACTCCAACTAGTGTTCTAAAATTATTGGCATTAGAGACAATCCATACTAGATTTCCAGAACACGAATGGCTCCATATTTATACTGATGGATCATTTATATCAAACCAAGATGGAGCAGGTGCTGGAGTCACATGTCACCTCTTTTCCTATTACAAATCTTTAAGTTATGGAACTACAAACTTTGATGGAGAAATTGAAGCAATTCGAATGGCCCTACAAAATCTTTTGTACAGAATTTCACATTTTCAGCAAGCAGTTATTCTCTCAGATTCCAGGACTGCAATTATAGCAATTAC
The DNA here is from genome assembly GCA_030765045.1 of Tenodera sinensis. NCBI lineage: Eukaryota > Metazoa > Arthropoda > Insecta > Mantodea > Mantidae > Tenodera > Tenodera sinensis. The sequence continues at coordinate 53,096,823 of CM060968.1, forward strand.
TTCCAAGTTGTCACCAAAAAACCAAACAATTATAGAATGTTGGAAAATCCTTACCCATCTAACAGCACTTCAAAAACACCTAGTCTTCCAATGGATACCAGCTCACTGTGGACTGAGTAGTAATGAGAAAGCTGATTTTCTTGCAAAAAAGGGTACCGGCAATGTGGAGAAATCAATAGTTAATTTACCATTTTATGCAGCTAAAAGATTAGTCAACTCTGAATTCAAAAAAATTATTGAAAAATATTACTATGAAAAATCAAAGAATAAAAGATGGGAACTACCAAACATTCAAACAGTAATTCCTGAGTATCCTCGAAAAACAGCAGTTGCAACATTCAGGTTGATTACAGGACATGATTGTCTGGCAAAACATTTAAACAGAATTGGGATATATTCTTCACCACTCTGTCCTCTATGTGATCTGCAAGAGGAAATGGATCGAGACCACCTTCAAATATGCCCGGCCACTTCTAATGCCCCATCCATCAGTGAAAAATATTGGAGAGCAAGAGGATTAATGACTTCATTGTCAGAAATCCAGCATTAGCTAACAACAACAACAACAAAATATAATGAATGGTAATTTTTTAGTTGTTTCTAGTACATTCAAAAGTCCTTTAACTTTGTGAATGGAATAGAAATAAATTCGTAGTTATTAACATTCCAGTACCCCTGTGTGATATAACTATTAGTAATGTTGAATCAATACCTGGCAGTTCCAATTCTACCTCTCAAACATTGCCCACATATGGCTTGTGTGTTCAAAAACACCAACAGTAAGTTTGTTGGCATAAATAAATAATTGCTTGGCAGTTATTTTATTAAGATAACAGTAATGGAACTAAACAAGCTTTATGAAATTCTGCTTGGTTGAGTTGTTATCTGTTTGCGTATGGCAGGAACTATTCCTTAACTGGTCGCTAAGGGCCTTCGAGACCACTGCATTTATGTAAACATCCTAGTTTTTGAATGAATGCACCTATGCAACCGCCTGACTGGGACATCTAATATTACACCTTTCTTGACTGTTTGGTAGAGTGACAATCTTATATGTTTATTTCTTAGCTCCAAGAATAACTAATCGACAGTTACGTATCGCAGAGGTGAACCAAACTCTGTGCACCTATTCTCATTACATACTGCTGACTTATGTTTTTCCTCTTTAGTTGTGCAATATTGCTTTGTTATTGCTAGAAATATGGTACTACTTCTCACCAGTAATGTGATCTACAAAATCCTAACAATTTGGAAGAAGTACATCATTTAATATAAGTGCTGAGGCTTTCACGGCCGGCATTATCAACTATTTTAAGTAGATTTTCTGGGCTTGTGGGCTGTGGTTGAGTTGGATTACCTTCCTCCGACGTTTCGCTGAAAACTGCGTCCAGAATCTTCAGGGTCAACCTCTGTTAATTTGGTCTAACTTAGCGGCTGCACATAAACTAAAGTTCACTGCAAACTTTCATATTACTGATCATTTTTGTTTCTTATTAGTCTCCTTGGTAACATAAATTTTCACGATCGCTCGTTCTAATGAATACCAACATGAGATTATCGCTAACAAATCTTTTCTTAATAAATTGATCTCAAATTATATTTTCAAATGCCGGCAAATGGGACGTCTCTGATCCTGGTATAAAAGAGAAAGCTTCCCGTGTCTCGGGTTTTCTTCTACCTCTTATTAGAGCCGGGAGCCAAGTTTTGCTTATCTGCTGTCTCTCTTCTTTTCGATTGTAGGAGTTTTTATGCATAAAAATCTCTATCGCTTCCCGAGTCAAGCGAGCCTGGTAGTGGCTTGTCCTTGAGAGTACCTCCGTGTCTTTGTAATTCACGTCATGGCAGAACAAGGACAAGCCACCACCAGGCTCGCTTGACTCGGGAAGCGATAGAGATTTTTATGCATAAAAACTCCTACAATCGAAAAGAAGAGAGACAGCAGATAAGCAAAACTTGGCTCCCGGCTCTAATAAGAGGTAGAAGAAAACCCGAGACACGGGAAGCTTTCTCTTTTATACCAGGATCAGAGACGTCCCATTTGCCGGCATTTGAAAATATAATTTGAGATCAATTTATTAAGAAAAGATTTGTTAGCGATAATCTCATGTTGGTATTCATGAGAACGAGAGATCGTGAAAATTTATGTTACCAAGGACACTAGTAAGAAACAAAAATGATCAGTAATATGAAAGTTTGCAGTGAACTTTAGTTTATGTGCAGCTGCTAAGTTAGACCAAAATAACAGAGGTTGACCCTGAAGATGCTGGACGCAGTTTTCAGCGAAACATCGGAGGAAGGTAATCCAACTCGACCACGGCCCACAAGCCCAGAAAATCTACTTAACATAGTACATCATTTACCTTGTATGATGGTGCCTTACACGTGTATGACAATTTGTATGAATCAGATGATTCCAATTTTGAAGATAAACTGAAAATGAGATCTTTAGATTCAGAAACTGATCATAAAGAAGAGGATGAAAGCAATCTATGTTATAATAACATGTATGTTGTAGGTAATATAATATGCTTGTCAAAGATATTACCACTGTCACCACAACCACCACCGCCGCCACCACCACCGCCGCTGCCACCATCCCCACCATCATCATCATCAGCAGCAGCACATTTCAAATTACAAGTTGTATACCCAAACATTGTTGTTTATTATCTTTCCATGTAGTATAGTACAAATTATCATGTATAGTGTACTCATACTACATTTTATTTATCTTTGATCAATTTATTAAGATAATGCTAATAAAAACCATGTACATTTAAGCTAAATGAAGCTAAATATTGGAATGAAGGGAAAATACAATTAAAAAAATAAATGCAAGTATATAAGCACAAAAATATAGCGAGGGCCTGCAAGTCCCCCGCGACTAAGGTGTTCTACAGGGGAGCGTGCCTAATGGAGGGTTAAATCACATTCACTTAGTGCATCAGATGTCTATCTTAAATTCTGACCATTTACTTTTTTCTTCAGGTATTTGAACGGAGGTTGAAACTGACACTGCAGTACACCGTCATTCTGAAATACAAAACAATGAAAAACAAAGAAGATGGTCTGGCATTAGTCAGTGGCTTATCCAAAGATGAGAGTTCTCCAATTTCACATCCTGTAATGAAGATCAAAAGTGAGACTGCAGTACACTGTGATGGTGAGGCAGAAAACCATATGAAAATCAAAGAAGAAGGCCATGTGTTAGATGTTGAGTTTCAAGATGAGGAAAGTTTTTCCTCATCAGATTCAATGACAATTAAGAATAACAGTGCTGTAGATGAAAAGGTCTCAAAAATAGAAATTAAGGAAGAGCCCTGGTGGCAGGAGAGAACATCAACAGAAGTGAAATCACAGCCAGAAGCATCATGTATTTCAGATCTTCAGGTGTATGGTGAAATTAAGGTAAGTTTTGCAGAACAAAGTAAACTTACATTTACCCATTAACGCCCAGTGGTCTATTTATAAACTGCTACAGATATTATTTTTTATTTAGTTTACATGAACTCTCAAGAGTTATTTTGATTATATATGTCATCATTGATGTTATCTGATTATGTGAACACCATATTTTCTCTTAAAAACTGGAATATTATGTAGTTTATTAATTTACAATAATGAGGTGCAAACAACTGCAGTGCCTGTGACAGAATAATATTCTTTTCCATGCTAAGTTTCCGTCCCAATTTTCTGTAATGCAATAAACTGTTGATAAAGATTCATATTATTGCATCACACAAAGAACGTGCTACTGTAAGCAATTCTAATGCTTAAAATATAAGCCTAAAAGCAGACGCTCTATTTATAGACAGCTGAGCACACATGTGTTATCTCATGTCAGCAAATGTAAACCCTCACATGACGCAACAGCTAGCAACATTGTTACTTCTGTAATAGTATGCAAGCATCTGCCACTTGTGTTATTTGTCTTCTACAGTTTTTCTGTTTGAAACAGATTGAACTGGTGTTCAACAGTATTCTGTATTGTGTTTCTTGAAGTGAGGATAACATGTAAATACATGAATTATTTTGAGGGATAGTTTTGCAACAATGCTCTAACAAAAATTGCAAAAGAGAATAAGTCTGTTAGTTATTCTCTGCTTTTCATTATTTTTAGATTACATTCAGAGATATGGCATGTAATAATTATGACATCATATTCAAAGGAATTATGCTGGATATTGTAAGTGACCAATAACTTTTCCAATGAAATACATGACAATTGTCACACAACTGATGTGATTCTTCCTTATGATCCAGACAATCACTGGTGAAGATGAAGCACTACGGGTATAAAAACTAAACCCCAGCACAACAGCCTGTGAAGGGCCAAGGCTTGCTACCCAGCCACTGCGTCCCCCACCTCTGCCCACTACAGACATCACTGGTGGGGTGCAGTATTGGAGGGTGGACGTGGTCATCGCCCCGAGCCCTCCCGGCGAGTTATAAGGCCTTCTCAACCTGGGCTTACTATTTCTCCATCAAGCAGCTTCTCACTTGATCCCCCAGGACCTAACGAGACTGAGTGCACCCTGTGCCAAACCTCCCAGCAGGGCAAAAATCCCCATACTGGTACCGGGGATCGAACCCGGGTCCTCCACGCCAGACTCCGCTACGGATGCGGTCACACTACGGGTATAGTAAATGTTAATGTTTTCTGCCCCATTCAGGTATATTTCACTGCTTCTGAAAAGTGTGAAGTACAGGTAACTAATGACTCTAGAATTAAAGCTAGAGATTTCTTCTGAGCTTAAAAGCCATGGTCTGCTGGAGTTTAGAGGTCCAGACGTTTCGTCCACACCTGCAGTGGACATCATCAGTGGCATGGTCTGAGTCTTGTTGGTGAAGGTTCAATGACAACAGAATCGTTTATGGCTGGAGATGCCATATGGCACAATTCTGTTGTAACTGAACTTTCGCCAAGAAGACAGACCACGCCACCAATGATGTCCACCGCAGGTGTGGATGAAACATCTGCACCCTTAAACTCCAGCAGACCACGGCTTAAGCCTGGAAGAAATTTCTAGCTTTAATTCTAACTCCGGCCATGAAAGCTTCCGACTACTCACAATGACTCTAGGTTTGAAAAGTCAACTAAAAGAAGGAGTAAAAAAGAATAGAAAGAAAATTTTGCAACTGACCAACCAGATACAAAAATATGCTTCCAACTACACAAAAATTTGAGAAAATGACCATGCTTCAAATGAAAAATGGGAAGAAATGAAAACAAGTTTGAGGATTGTATGCCACTTGGGATTATCCAAAAAGTGTGAAGTAACACTGCCACAGAGGTTTTGAATCTTACTGCAGTTGAATGTTTGGTAGTTCCCATATTTTATTTTTTTATGAAAAATCAAAAAATAAAACATGGGAACTACCAAACATTCAAGAGCAATTTCTGAGTATCCCCAAAAAACGGCAGTTGCAACCTTCACGTTGATTACCGCACATGATTTGCAAAACATTTGAATAGAATTGGGATATATTCTTCACCACTCTGTCCTCTATATGACCTGCAAGAGGAAATGGACCAAGACCACCTTCAAATATGCCCGCCACTTATAGCCACATCCATCAGTGAAAAATATTGGAGAGTAGGAGGATTAATGACTTCATTGTCAGAAATCCAACATTAGCCAGCAGCAGTTGATAAGAAGTTTTTACCACTCCATATGTTTCAGTTATTATGTGGTTTGGCTTTAAATGGTCTGTATTTGCTTTAAGAAATAAATTTCAATCACAAAATACATGAACTTGACGGAAATGTATTCATTTATCATGACAGAATATTTTGATACGCCCAGCAGTCTATTTATAGACTGAGTGATTTTGGGACACTGGGTGAATAAAATGGCAAACAAAATATATTTCTGACATACTCTATGCTGAACCAATACATTACATATGTTTTTGTTAATTTTTGAAGAAAAAAAGTAAGTTGGGCGTTAATGGGTTAGGAAAGATTTTATATAACTGCTGAGTAAACATTTCATGTATCTACAATTTAAATGAAAAAACCAAAAATACTTGATGTTGTCCTAAAATGAATAGTAGTATTGAAATAAATAAAAGCACAGATAGCATTAAGATTTTCCGGGGAAGGCCGCGTCTTGGTTGTGTTGTTGCCAACGTTTCGCCCTACTATGTAGAGCTTCTTCAGGGCTAATGCTTTCCTTGGCAGCACCACAGGATTTAAATTAAAAGAAAGTATCAACAGGGATAATGGCAAACATTAATAAGAACGCGAGGATTGGCAGACCATCAGCCAGTGAGAATGAGAGGGCCGGCTCTAACCTCCATGGCCAAGGTATAAATAAGCGAGAAGTTGAAGAGTCAGCACAGTTCCTGCGGTGCTGCCAAGGAAAGCATTAGCCCTGAAGAAGCTCTACATAGTAGGGTGAAACGTTGGCAACAACACAACCAAGACGCGGCCTTCCCCGGAAAATCTTAATACTATGGACACCGGCCGTCGAAGCTTACATAAGTTATTAAAAGCACAGATATTTGCTCAAGGCATTCAAGTCAGAAAGGAGATGTAAATTTGCATATAGTGAATGTTTTGAGTGTAATGTTGATTTGAGGTGTTTTATTACAGAATGAGATAAATGAGGATGTCCCTGCAGCAGAAAGAACAAGGTAAGATGAGGGACCCTATACCCCTTCTGGATACTGTTTCAATTCTTGGTTAATGATTTATATCTTTGTTTGTCTTGCTCTTTGATCCCTTAGTGAGCAATGTTCTGGGATATTGAGCAGGTCATACATCCCTAGTTTACAACAGATAACAACACTCACTTGATGTCGCAGCAGCAAAATTAAAAGTATTATTTCCTTTGTTAACAATGCTGTCAATTGCCACTTTCCTATCAGTGCCACCCATATGCTGGAATTTCCAGGACTTCTTTTACATGCCAGTAAATCTACTGACATGGGACTGTCGCTTTTAGGCATACTTAAAAAACCATTGGTCTGGACCAGGTTTGAACCCTTGACCTTGGGGTCGGTAGACCTGCATCTAACTTACTGAGCCACCCAGAATGACTCACAGCCGCAAGTGGGCTATGTACATTGTATATTTAAAATACAGCTATCCTAATTTAAGAGAATACACTAGATAAGTCCACTGTCTTCCTAATATTCATGATGATTTTGATATAAAATCACTGTAACTGTATATGACATGATTCATCAAAGTATGCATATCTTTCTGTATGATTAGAGATGTTAGGATTTTTGAAAAGGGCCTCCAGGATTTGCAGTATTATAATACATGAAGGACTCGCACATCACTGTTTTACTTTATGTACTATAAACTTAAAGTAGAGGAAGGATATTATCCCGCCCAAAAATTCAGCACGAAATTTCACCAAAACTACATGTTTAGAGATGCTAACAAACCCAAAAAACAATTTTTAGAAAACTGTGTGTATATCTGAAGTAAAACTCAAAACTGAAAAGTTGGTCATATTTCACATGTACTATTTTAAGTTCAGGACCCTCCAAGGATGTGACAAAGATTTTCAGTAAAATTCCCCAATCCAGAACTACCCTTTACTTTAAACGTTTTTCAAAAGTGTTTATATTCTCTAGAATAGCCCTCACGATTTTGAAAAATACCATAGTCTTAAGATATTTTCTTGACAAATGAAATGGATATCTTGAATATTCTTGGAACAGCCTCTGAAGTCCTGTTCACTCTGAGTGACTTTAGTATAATTGGTAAACCATAAGAGAAGACAAAAAATATGTGTGTATAATGCTTGGGAGCTAATAATGAATTTATTCTCCTTCTTGCTTCCCATTATTTTAATGTTAGAGTTTCAAAAGCCTTAAGGGATTCACAATATTTTAAATGTTCCATGTCCATATCTTCTTCTGCTTGTAAAAATAAAAATGTTTCCCAACAAAAAATTTAGGTGTCCTTAAAATACAGAATTTGTCATTTTTTGGATGGGGGAGTTAATTGTTTCTGAGATATTCTTTGTTATTGGTTTGAATTTTCAAATACTTCTACTTTTCGCAACTGGGAAGTCGTTATTTGTTTTTTTTCTCCTGGCAATGCAAAGAACATGAAATGTCAAATCATCTCATAGCGACACCCACTTTAAACATATGACTATTGCTTTATGTATGATATCTGATAATGAAATGTGTAAAGGCAAAAATGTAAATAGAAGGGTAAGTTTTTGTGAGAATAGTGTGTAGAGCAATGGATAGAGAAAGTCATGTCAGTGGAACACATCACATTTTTAAATATATATACTTGTAGGTAAATTGCTTTATAGCTTTAAAGCTATAGCTAAATAGACATAACAATTTTGGTAATTACACCTTATAAACAAAATGCACCATATCAAATAATTGTAGTTTTAGTTTTCTGAGTTGTACTCATGTCACTGGATGAGGAAGAGGGAAATGAAATGTTGCTATCATCTTTGCAGAAAAACGAAAGTACTATCAATGGCACTTTTCGCTATGCCATCCCTCTTGCAGTAATAACTTTCTGCATGTTTGCCAAAACCTCACCAAATTGTGTAGTTCACAAGCATTATGTTGCAGCAATAAGTTGCTGGTTACATTACTTTCCCTAACATTTGTTTCACCTTGGTTCTATGGAACTCAGATCACACGGTTATGGGGTAAGCATGGCCCAAAGGATGTAAACACACCTCTCTAGATTCGTGTATTGTAACCAGCATTTACATTGAACTGTCGTACTGAAGCTCTTTTTTTATGTAACCACGATGTCACAAAAGTCTGAAACTCCTAGAAGAGCTGTAAATAAATAAATAAACAAACCCGTAAGATCCCTGTGGGGCAAGGGCCTCCTACCAATTATGTTAGGGTTAGCTGAATATTACTTGCAGAGTGAGATAGTCTCTGTGAGTTAAATTTCCCCTGGACAGTCTTGTTTTTGCAATTTTCTTATTGCCCCTACTTGCTAGTTACATGATTATGATTGTGTCTATCTTCCCTATATATTGATATTATGACCCCCCACACTTTTCGCTCCACTCTTTTCCACTGCACTATGGATTACTATGTTTTTATCTTCCCCCACATTTCTTAGCACTTTACTCTGTCTCTTGCTATTCTCATCCACTGCACACCCATCACTGTGTTAAATTCTTGGGACCATCTCTGCCGTGGGCATCCTCCATTCCTTTTCCTTTGTCTTGGGTGCTATACCATTGTCGCATAGGTCCATCTATCATGGTGCATTCTGACCACATGGCCTTCCCAACTCCATTTGGTCCACCTAGCATTGGTGGTTGCATCCTCTATTCCAGTCCTCTGTCTCAACTCTTTGTTCGTTATCCTGTCCTGAGGCTGACACCTAGTAGTCTTCTTTCCATTTTTCTATGGCTCACTTGTATCGTCTGGATCTGTGTTTTTGTGATCGTCCAGGTTTGGCTCCTGTATAAGAGAACCAGGATGACAGTGGCCTGCAGGATGTTCAATCTTGTGTTGACGTATGTCAACACAAGATACTGAATATGTTTATCCAGTAGAATAAATTTCATACTCCAAAACTTACTCCATTTTCAGTTAGATTGATTGACCTAGATAAATGTGTTCTCTTCAGTATTCTATCGGCTTCCCATCTACTATAATTGATGTCTCCGCAGAATTAGTCATTAACTTGATCTTTGATGGAGTCATTTGCAGACCTGTGTCTTTGCTTCTTGCCTTGAGCTCTATTGGCATGTTTTTTAGCTCTGTCACAGTATTGAAGAATAACACAATGCTGTCTGTGAATTTCAAGTTGGTCAGCCTTCTCCCATTGATATTTATGCCTCTCATTTCCCCGTCCCAGTCTAGTTTCTTGAACACTAGCTCGAGGGCGCATGTGAATAATTTTGGGGATAAAGGATCTCCCTGTCTGACGCCTCTTTTCATTCTGAAAAGGTCCTCATCAATTTTTCTTCACTTCTGCACAGCTTCTTATGTATATCTTGCCTAACAGTCATATATTTTGGGTGTATGGCTATTGCTTTCATTCCTTTTATAACACTGTTATGTTCCACTGAGTCAAATGCTTTTCTATATTCAATGAATGCAATATATATAAAATAAGAACAAATTAGAAACTAAAAGCTTCACTTATCTTAGTAAAGTTGCAAGAAGTTTTACAGCTGATTGACTCCAACTTATTCTCAAAGCTATACAGATATTTCCTTATTTAGCAATATGTTTAGATTAAATTCTTGTACCTTCTTGAAGACTTGATTTATTGTTTGTAGATGGTCTATAATCATGTATCTTGCTCTGAAGCTGACCTGTTCCTCTGTTGGCTTTTCATCATTTATATTGGTGCTGTATTTTTATAAAGATTATTACTTTGCGTTGAGCTATGGCACTCTTTTCTTTCTCTCCAGGCATGGTACTGGGTAAAATGAATGAACATTCGATGTAACTTCACTATTATCACTTTATTAACACTTTTTTCGTCCCTTATTACACTTGTTATAATTGAATTGACTTTCGTTGCACCTATTTGTATTTTCTTGACAGTCTTTTCACTTTTTATAAGTTTATAAGTCTTTCGGACCCACGTCCACGCACGTTACAGAAACGTGTCTTTACCTTTCAAACACAGAGACGCTACTGACAAAAAATTGGCGTCTCTTTACATGATGCTTTTTTTTAATACTCATGCGTGTATGCGCTCATTTTATACTTTTCTCGCTAAATATCTCCTGTAATGTTAGGGAAGCGATCTTTATCTATCCTCCCTACACTTTTAACATTAAATGTATATGATTTATACATTAATTTACATGTATTAATTTATACATATTAAATTTAAACATGAAACTTAACATTTATGACGTTTTAAACAATTCTATTTTTCGTAACAATGAAAAAATAGGAACACGTTTTCATTACTCAACTAATCCTTATCAACATGAAAAATAAATTACATTTGCAATAAAAAGTTACATAAATGATTTCCTTTTGGGGTCTAACCATATATTCTGTCTCAATCTTAGCAAATCTACTTGTCAGTATCTTTATGAATATTTTATAAATGTTCGACATTGGGCTTATTGGCCTGTAGTTGTTCAAGTCATCTCTATTTCCCTTTTTATGTGTGAGAATTATTGTTCTCGTCTCCCATTGTGTAGGTATCTCTTCGGTTTCTATTATTTTATTAAACAGGTCTGTTATATATTTGGTCATTTCTTCTTTTCCCCAATTCAAACATTCATTTATAATGCCATCTTCTCCTGGGGTTTTGTTACTTTTCAGTTGTGCTATCACATTTTCTACTTCCCTAGTCAGGACATGATTGTCTGGCAAAACATTTAAACAGAATTGGGATATATTCTTCACCACTCTGTCCTCTATGTGATCTGCAAGAGGAAATGGATCGAGACCACCTTCAAATATGCCCGTCCACTTCTAGTGCCCCATCCATCAGTGAAAAATATTGGAGAGCAAGAGGATTAATGACTTCATTGTCAGAAATCCAGCATTAGCTAACAACAACAACAACTTCCCTAGTCAATATTGGTGGTATATTTTCCTCCGCCTCCAACTTCTGAAAATTATTGTGGATTATTGGTGTCATATATCTGCTTATAAAAATTTGTGGCAGCTTTGTTTACTCCATATCTTGATCTTGTTTCCTCTCCACTTTTGTGTTTGCAGTTTGCACTAATTATCCAGAATTTGTCATTTCCAATCATCTTCTTTGCTCTTTTATTCGGCTTAGAATTTTTGAGTATGCTTCTTGTTTGATTGAGGTATTTTCATATGTCTTTTCTTACTTTCCTCTTCACTCTTCTGTCTAGCTTGGAGTATTCTGTTGTGAAACTTCCTGTTTGCAGCATTAATTCTTTCACTCTTTCTCTTTGTTCCAGTAATCTTATTGTGCTCTCTGATAATTTGTGCCTGTTCCTAATCTCCGATTTTTTTTCAGGGAGCTTCTTCCACCAATTCAAGCATGTTGTTTTGTAGTGTGTCATATATTTCTTGTACTTTCTTTTCTGTGTCTCCTTGCATCTGTTGATTTTGCTATGGATCTTCTCTTTAAATATTTCCTTGTTTATTCTCTTTGCTATAAGTCTAGGGTTTCTTCTAACATATCTCTTCTTTTTGTGCTGTTTAATTGTTGCCCTTACCATTCTATGGTCTGAGGCAAATTTTAAGCCCATGTATAACTTATATATCCATGGCTCCTTCCCTGCTGTTGCCTAATATGAAGACAATTTGATTTTTTGTTTTTCGTCCAGTGATCTTCCTGTCCATCTTGCTTGCGGAGACTTCTTGTAAGAGGAGTTTGGTAAAAATAAGTTGTGTTCTTCAGCAAATTGTATGAGTCTTTCCCCCTGCCATTCCTTTTCCATATGCCATATGGTCCTATTAGCTCTTCGTCATCTATACTTCTCCCTATGTTGTTGAAGTCCTCCATTATGTATATTCTCTGGTCCCTGAATTTTACAGTTCTATCTAGATCCCCATAGAAGATTTCTATTTCTTCGTCTGTGCTGTTTTCAGTCAGGACTTATATTTGTACAATAGTGATTTTTTCCTTATTTTCCATTCAAAGTACTGCTATTCTCTCGCTAATTCCTATAAATTCCCTAATGCTGTTTTTATAGTCTTTGTGTAGTATGAAACCAACACTTTTCTGTCCTTCTGTTTTATCGATATAGTATAGTGTGTGTAAGCCGGCAATATGGAGTATTGTATTAACAATAATAGCCTAATGTATCCCTTGAAGGGCAAAGCCCTCCTGCTAGAGGGTAGCTCTGTTTCTCTAACGCAGTGAGGTACTCTGCGTTAGGTTGTGTCTAGTGTTTGTTGATTTCACTATCACTTTGAGTCAACTTGGGATGTTATTTGTAGGTTGGCACTGTCTTCATTTTGTAGTCGACTTCCTATTATTCTCCATGTATTGTATTATAGAAGCTAATTTTTCCTTAATCCACTTTTCAGAATCAGTATGGTTGATGCCCATTGTAGTCACCTTTTACTATAAACCAGTAAAGAATTTTCTAGAATACAATTTATGAGGGTCATTCAATATATAATGCCCCACACCATATTTCCTCTGAACATATTTATTTTTAAGAATCAGAATTTGGTGATAATACACATAGACATTTCTTGCCCATGTCTAGGGACACCATTTTTTTGGTGGATCACGATGACAAATATTTGTTAATACGCAATAAAAAGGTTCTAGAATCAATTCTATTGCAATTGTCAGCATAATTACCAACTTTTACTCTCTCAATTAAACACAAATTTTAACGTAATTTGCGAAAGGAGTGTTTATTTTACAATTTAAGCACAAAATTAATAATTTATTGCTATATTTACTCTGAAATGAACATTTATTTAGGATTTAACATGAAATTAACATTTCAATGTGATGTTTCTATGAAACTGATGTTAAAATTATTATTTATTTATGGCAACAAACTTACTGTTGGTAATTATTATTTATTTATGCCAACAAACTTACTGTTGGTGTTTTTAAACACACAAGCCGTGTGTGGGCAAAGTTTGAGAGGTAGAACTGGAACTTAAAAATTCAATGCCACAACTGGGATTTGAACCACAGACCTTCCGCTTACCAGGCAGCTGCTCTAACCATTGAGCTATTGTGACAAACTGCCAGAATGGCATTAAATTCTCAAACCAGTTCATATTTCTCCTGGTAAACCACAAAGGCAGTCTCACATCAGAGACTGTTGGTATTTTTAAACACACAAGCTGTGTGTGGGCAATGTTTGAAAGGTAGAACTGGAACTTAAAAATTCAATGCCACAGCTGGGATTTGAACCACAGACCCTCCACTTACTAGGCGAGTGCTTTAATCATTAAGCTACTGTGTCAACCTGTCAGAATGACATTTAATTTTTAAGTTCCAGTTCTACCTCTCAAACATTGCCCACACACGGCAACAGTAAGTTTGTTGGCATAAATAAATAATAATTATCATCTGAAGGTTATTTAATCCCAGGATATAAAGTACTTACAATAGTAAGTCACCATTGGGGTAATTGTCTGTGAGATGTGAGACTGCCTTTGTGGTTTACCTGGAGAAATACAAACTGGTTTGAGAATTCAATGTCATTCTGGCAAATTGTCACAGTAGCTTAATCGTTAGAGTAGCCACCTAGTAAGCAGAGGGTCTGTGGTTCAAATCCCAGCTGTGGCATTGAATTTTTAAGTTCCAGTTCTACCACTCTGATGTTAAAAATTTATTTCAGGAATAAAACAAGATCTGTTTCACTTTTTGCAACATAGAAAGCCAGATGCAAGGTCAAGGTCAAGTGCTCAAACACCATGTGGCTGGAGGAAATGCAACTATTTTTACAATAAGCAGGAAATTTATATGAGAGTGGCAGGGAAGCTAGTTTGAGGGATAACCAGTGCCTATGTCAGCATTCAATGAATGCATAGAATAATATATTTTCCATGCTATAGCACCACCACTGGGACAAAGTGCCAGAGACAACACACACACCCTCCTCCACTGATTTTCCCGCACTCCACAAATACACATAGCTTAGACTCAAACAATAATTTTGCACATATTTTATAGAAGGCTGCAGTAGACAGCAAGAGTGCAAGTATAATGCCAAAAATGGTGGGAGTTTAACGCTGAGTTTGTTTCGTATATTGATGCACAGTAGAGCCAAGGTGCATGATTGTACAGTTACATTAAAACAAGTCCATTCTGACAGCTAGGTGCACATTGTGCTTGAAAGAGTTTCCATGGCAACAAATGTTGTCCTCCATGGTCTAGGGCTAACATGCTAGCCTCTGGTTCCGTAGGTCCCGGGTTTGATTCTGGTGGAGGGCGATGAATTTTCACGGGTGTAACAATTCTTAGTATGGCTTCGTTCAGAAGGGAAGTAAAGCTGGTGGTCTCATGTCATAGACTTATAGCATTTAAAAGAACATCAAACTTGATAGAGAGGTCTATGAGCAAAATTAAGTGATCTATCATGCCCAATGTAGAATGGGACACTGAGAATCACAGCCTATGTACCTATATTTCAATTTCTAATGATGATTGTGAAGGAGCTCTTTCAGTATGCAATATGTTGTCTGATTAAAAGAACCAATATTACAGCAGGGAACTTAGAAACCATGCTTATTATTTAAATGAACATGCCTCATATAACATTTGTGGGCCCTAATGACCCAGTTGTCGACGGGCCCTTAAACAAAACTCGCTCACTCACTATAACATTTGAAATGTAAATTATAACAGTAATATTTTATATTTTATTTCAACGCTTATATCCCACTTAGAACCCTCTTTTTATACCGTGAGTCACAATTTTTACTCACCATGAAATTGTGTCCCTACGCATGTCCAATTTTTCTATGTAGTCTCCATCAGGTTCTATGGCATTACACCAATATTGCATGAGAGCCTGTATTCCCTGCTGGTAAAAGCTGTTGTCCTGTATGCTTAGCCATGTTTTCACTGCATGAATTATACTCTCATCATGTTCAAAGTGTATCCTCCACAGAAAATCTATAAGTGGCCCAAAGAAATGGAAGTCCAAGGGTGCCATGCATGGATTATAGGGTGGCGGAGGCAATGATGTCCAGCCCAATTTGGCAAATGTTCCCAGGTTCTCAGACGTGTGTGGATGTGCATTATCATGTTGGAGCAAGATTTTTGCTGGATTCTTGTCAGACCAAACACATCATAAACAATTTCTAAGTTTATTCAGTCTCTTCACTTATGCTTGTGTATTAATGATTGATCCTGTTGGCATCATATCCAAGAGAATGGTGCCATTACAATCCCAGAAGACTGTCACCATTACTTCTCTGGTAGAGAAAGTTTCCTTGAATTTCTTCTTTTGTGGTGAATGAGGATTTTGCCTCTTCATGGACTGCCTTTTTGTTTCTGGCACAAAATGGTGCACCCAGCTTTCATTGCCCATAATGATCCATGATGGAAAGGCTTCTCCATCGGTCTCAAAACACTACAACCATTCAAATGAAGTGGCTTGTCTTTGAATCTTGTGGTCTGTTGTGGGCATTCATGGAACCCATTGTGAGTGCATTTTTTAATATCTGAGAGTATCGATCATTGCACCTGCACTTCCAGACCAATAACTGCAGAGCCAATTGTCAAATTGTGATGCACTGGTCTGCACAAAAAATGACATCTGCATAATTCAGAATGTCTGGAGCAGTGGTTGTGACAGGACGTCCCAAGTATGACTGATCATGGAGCTCTATTTCTACATTTTCTAACGTTTTAAATTTCTTTACCCATTGCCTAACTGTACCCCTATTAACTGCATCATTACCATAAACTGCATGTACAAAAATGTTTATAGGTGTTCACCCTGGTTTGTTTTTCTGCATACAAGAATACAATAATAGCACATAGCTTGTAACGAGAGTCATATTTAGACACCATTTTGATGCTGTATTATGACTCTGCCATCAGCCATAACGATTCTAAACTTCACTAGCATGCAGAAGAAACATCAAATGTGAAGCACCAACTAGGACATTTGCCTATAAATATATATATTAATGGCTTTTTTAAAATCTGTTAGGCATTATATATTGAATGACGCTCAGCATTAACGGCATCATCTATAGCTCTCCTCACTTAGTATTGACGAAAATGCTGAATTCCTCATACTTTGTGAGGCTGCGACCCTCTATTCACTTTCTTTGTAATCTCTGCCCTCAGTGTAGCATAGTAAGGTGTACAACCTACATGAGTACAGGTGATTTGGTCATTGACATCCTGGTTCGGTTTTGTTGGGATTCTTTTGAAGGTTTGAAGCATGGAGAGAATTTTCACCTTGATCGGTAAGTGTATGTGGTCTCACTGTTGTGTTTCCCTACTGAATATTATAATCATCATTATCACCTTTCACATTAGACACTAAACAGCATGAAGATTTTGAGAGTGCAAAATTTATATACTAACTTACACCTGCCAGTGAAATTTTATCTAGATCCCCCCATCGGAACTCACAATTTTTAAAAAATTCTTATGAGTTGTACTCACTTGGCTTTGTCTATTCCCTCTTCTACAACGTATTCTTACATTATAGAAGCATATTCCTCTATCTACTACTTGTTAATACAAACGTTCATTACTCAGTTACAATTTTATCATAGGTATAACAAGAATACAGTAAGCTAAAATTATAGTCAAATCTTTGGGAAGCCTGTTGCTATGGGAGGGCTTTGAAATTCTGTTCTCTTTGCAAGAAAATGAAAAAGAAAATGAAGCAAAAATAGAATAGCGATATACAGGATGATTAAAAAACACTTTTGCAAAGTTTGTGGGCTGGTTCCTTACACTGAAACAAGAAAAGAAGTTCATGTAAACATGTGTCCCAAAATCCTTGGCTTTTGGTTTACTGAAGTTCAACGTGTTATTAATAAAAGAATTTTAAAGTGATACAATCTATTTTTGCGGCATTGTGAGCTTGTTGGGAACTATTGCACACAAATTCACATCAGATACTCAAAACATTCTTCTCTTGTGTCTAGACATGCCTGCATTCATCATACCCTTTCAAACACTTCTTGATGGGTAGCGTGTAAACAATTGCAGCGTTAAAGACAGACTGAGAGGTACACTTTTAGTTAATTCACTACATGTAAACAAGTATCTATGGCAACCAGTGGCGGCTGAAGCATAAATGTACTGGTAGTGCAAGAATAGTTCCCCAAAATAATTTGTTTTATAGTGCATGACGACGACTAAGGCTGTGACTACTACTATTACTACTGCTACTACTACTACTACAACCACTACCACTACCACGACCACGACCACCACCACAACCACCACCACAACCACGATGACTACACTAAACTGGATTAATTCTCAGAATCCTCCTTTGTTATTTGAGTCCTTTGGCTCATCGTGTCCGTGTAATGCTAATTCTAACTTTCCACAGAATCATATGCAATTGATTATTAAATTTAGCACATACCTGTTTCTGTTTACTTGCTGGTTATGCTTTAGGATGGCTTGTTGATCCTGGTAGTCAAGTTTAACTCGGATATCTGTGCTGCCTAATATAGCTAGGTTCGTCACATTGTTTATATCTATACTACTTGAATTTCTAGTGGGTCTTATTTTTTTCCCAAACGTGAATTAAATCCATCACACCTTTCTTTGACCAATTGTTATCGCCACCAAATAGATTGCATGGAAAGCAGAATAAAGCATTTTTCATCTCACATTCACATATTCATTTGTTTTTTGTGTAAATGTCTACTGACTTTTCCAACGTGGTTAACCCGTGCACTTTTTTGTTCTGTGTTTATGTGCAGGTCAGGAGTATGTCTTCCCATGGATTTTACTTTCACTTTGTCTTCTAACTGAAACAGTATATATAATTCACCCCCAAATTAAATTAAATACGTTCTGAATTTGATTTATTTAGTATTTGTAATTAACTTTGTGTTACATCATTCTTCATTTGGTGAGAATATTGCCTGTTTATTGATGTAATAATTGTTAACTACTATATTTCGATTATGTTAGAAAATTAAGGGTTATTTAAAATATGTTGTTGTTTTCTAGGGCCTTGCATCTGGCAATGAAGCCATTAGCATTCATGCTTTCCAATACTTTGTTGTTGTTTTCTAGTGCCTTGCATCTGGCAATGAAGCTATTAGCATTTGTGCTTTCCAATACTTTTGAACTGTAGTTTCTTCTGATCTTAATGCTTGACAGGTCTTCAAGTGGTCTTCGTTCATTTCTGCTGGATCGTTACACAGGACACATATTGGTGAGGCTGAGATACCTATTCTGTATAGATGACTTGCTAAGCAATTGTGATTTGTCAATAGTCGGAAGGCTGCAACCGCTGTTTTCCTTGGTCTCTGGGGGATTATATCTGGGTTGGAAAGTAGTGTAATCCATTTTTTATCTTTGGCATTTGTTTCTATTTCTTGTAGGTATGAATGAGAAAATTTTTTGATGATCAAGCGTTTTATTGAGGAATATGAGAAATTGAATTTAGACTTTTGTTTTATTGTTGTGCCTTTCTTTGCAAGTGAGTCTGCAGTTTCATTCCCCATGACTCCACAGTGTGCTGGAATCCATTGGAGATGAACAGTCTTATTAACTTTTTGGAGTTGTGTTAACATTTTGTAGCATTCTCTAATTTTTGTTGACTTCTTTGTAGTATTTGAACATATTCCCTGAATTGCAGCTTTAGAATCCGAAAGAATTACTGCCTTGTTAAACTTATTTAAGGGAAGATTTAATAATTGTCGGAGAGCAATGTGTATAGCCTCTATTTCTCCATCATAATTTGTTGTGTCTCTGCCAACAGAATGATAAAAGGAAAAATGTGAACACATAACTCCAGCTCCAGTAAGGTTTTCCATGGAGGATCCATCAGTATATATGTGCAGCCATTCTTCTGGGGGATATCTAGTATTGATTGTTTCCAGAGCTAGAAGTTTTTGTATTTCTTTTGGTGTGTCTGATTTACTTATTTCCTCTATTAATTCCAAACTGAAGGTAGGTTCCAATAATTCCAATGGATTTTCTCTTATAAGCAGATTTTCTATGGTGATGGGAATGTTCAATTTGGATTTAATCTGTGTTACCTTTTCTAGGAAACTACTATGAGTTTTAAGGATTGAAGGGGGGAGGTTCTCTTCTGTCCATTTAGAGTTTGGCAGTCGTAACATTTTCTCGTGTTGGAGCAATGCTTGTTCTATTTTTGTTGTTATTGATGGGGTCCATGTTAAGGCAAGCATGGCATCAACAGGTGTGGATTTAACTGCTCCAGTGATTAGGCGAAGAGCCTGATTTTGTATTTGTTCAAGTTTATTGATGTTAGAATTTGCTGCTGTTATTAAAGCTTCAGAACAGTACAAGAGGTTTGGCTTAACATACATTTTGTATGTTGTGTTAAGGACTCTCCTTGAACAGCCCCATTTAGCACCAGCTAACCTTTTCAGGATTTGCAGTTTCTTTTCAACCTTTTCTGAGATGTTTGTTATATGTTTTTTTCAACTTAGCTTTCTGTTGAAAGTGATGCCTAAGTATTTGGCATCATCAACTGCTTTGAGTGGTTTACCATTATAATTTATGCTAATATTAACTGGTTTGTATTTTAGTGTAAATAATTCATAATTTGTTTTTTCCACATTGATAGTCATGAGGTTTTTGGAGCTCCATTCATGTACTTTGTTTACGGCTGTTTCTATTCTGTTTTTAATTAATTCAGGTTTTTTTGAAGAGCTTCCTTGATGTCTTGACTTAGGAGTACATTTTCACTTGTACTATGATTCTGTCTGAAGCCGGTCTGTGAACTATTAATTAAGTTGTAATATTCTAGGAACCAGTTAAGTCTAGATGCCACCATTCTTTCCATCACTTTTGCAATAACACTGGTCAATGATATTGGTCTGAAACTATTGATATTGTTTGAGGGTTTGTT
Organism: Tenodera sinensis; assembly: GCA_030765045.1. Classification (NCBI taxonomy): domain Eukaryota; kingdom Metazoa; phylum Arthropoda; class Insecta; order Mantodea; family Mantidae; genus Tenodera; species Tenodera sinensis. The sequence continues at coordinate 53,117,255 of CM060968.1, forward strand.
TTTCTTTAAAATCGGGATGATAATGGCTTTTTTCCAGTCGGAAGGTACAGTCATTCTCCAAGACGTGTTATACAGTTTAAGTAGGATTTCTTTTCCTTTCCTGCCAAGGTGTTTAATAAACTCTGGGTGGATCTTGTCAGGTCCTGGAGATTTTTTGTTCTGTAATTATTCTATTGCTAAATCCAGTTCTGTTTCATTAAAATCCTGAATAAAAATATCATTTTGTATATCTTTTGGCTTATTAGTTTCTCTGGTAGTTTTGTTATTTGAAATATTAAATGTCAAAAATGTTAAAAGGTTAGATTAAAATCACTCTTAGCATTTTTGGGATTATAAAAATATGTGGAAAATGACGTCATAGTATGATGCTATTAATTGCGCACATATGCAGATGGATACATGTGCATAACTTAAAAATATGCAGCAAGATGAGTTCTCTTCGCTATTAGCGTCAGTACAGTATGGACGCATTTTTATATGTGCGCATCATAAAATAGTGAAAGTAAAGTGACTAAGTGATTAAAGATCGTTAATTACAGGAAAATAAGTGAAATGTTGATTAACTTTGACACGTTAGATAACACAAAGTGTACAGTTGAATGAAAGAACATAAGATTGATGAAGTGCAAAATGATGGAAAATGTGTTTAGCGAAATATTGCTAAATTTTCAGACATTTAGTTCTTGGTGATGCTAAGAAAGTCAATCCGCTGAAATAAATTACTTAATATTATGATGTGATTTACAAACTGTGAACGAAAAGGTGCGAATGAAGTAATTCACAAAAATTTAACCCCAAGTTCACAATTCATTTCACCCTGTATTGCGACCCAAGATAAAAAACATTTGAAAGCTCAAAGACTCAACGACACATCCATCATATATAAACCACGCCATAACAATAACGCAGAAAATGGCTTGCTTAGAAACAACTCTCTTTATTCATTTTACTCACACTTAAACAAAGCAAACCACATAACACACGTAATCACTCACGCACTCGAGTGTTTACCATGTGTTTACTGTTCCTACATCCAAGCACATCTCTCTTTCAAATGTATGGGATTACTGGCAGTACAACCAACTTTATAGTACACAATTATTCATATAATTCCAAGTGTAAACAACGGAAAATTAATTATATAATAAGACACAATTTTCTACTTTTACCCAGTACTGGTGATTGATGACTTATTTCTTGTTTTGCAATATAAAGCATTCTGCTAAGTATGTGATGAAGTTGTTACAAACATGTATGTACTGCCAACTGTAGTCATGGCTGTTACTGACACGAATATGAGCTATTCTCCTTCCCCTCCACACCCCGCTAGCATCCAGATTGATGTTCTGAACACTGTAAATCCAAGCCAGGTTGAAGTGGCATGGATCCACAGAATACTAATATAATATGGTTGCAAACTTATAACTTGCTGATGCTTCCTTCAGCTTCTATGGTTTTCCATTGTCAGAAAAGCCATTTCATTGCTCCTTTAAGAGTAATAAGATTAGTGCTCGTATGCTCAGTGTAACCGTGGAGTATACAAATAATTCAAAAGATATTTTTTCATGTTATTAAGGTGGTCCCATGGCACGGAGGCACTACCCCCGGAGCTGCCCCTGATGTCAACACATCTCTATCTGTGAGATACAATCAGTTACAGCCTTCTGTAGATGAGTACATAGACAAATGAAGTTGTTGGGTTGGACCTGGAAAGTCATTGAACTTAAACTTTTATTAATAAAAATATTGTGAAAACAAAGCATTTTGGGACATATGTTTATATGAACATTTTTTCTTGTTTCAATGTAAGGAACCCATCTTCAAACTTTGTAAAAACATTTTTGAATCATTTTGTATAGTGGACAGAAGTGCAAAGTTTTCAAAAGTTCAAACCAATAACAAAGAATAACTTGAACCGGTGTCCCACAGTCCAACATTTTTTACCAAACTTTTTGTGTCCAATGGAACTGTGCACAAAAGAAACAGAGTCTGTCACACTATGATTCATGTTGGTCCAATACAAATGACAGTTCGCGTAACAAGTGAGAGAAATAAACATGGCGGACGCAAATATAGCGATTGCTATATTAAGTTTTGGTTTGGGATATATTTCTACGAGTCTCAGTGGGAAGAAAAGATGTATTAGAAGTAAAAGATGTTAGTGGACATGGTCATGGTTACAAAGAAGAGAAGAGAACTGGAATCTGAGAGATTAATTGCTTGATGCAAATATGAGATTCTATACAAAAGATTTTGTAGTTCCATTTGAATTGCTTCAATTTCTCCATCAAAGTTTGTAGTTTCCATAACTTAAAGATTTGTAATAGGAAAAGAGGTGACGCAGGACTCCAGCCCCTGCTCCATCTCGGTTTGATATCTGTGATCCATCAGTAGAAATATGGAGCCATTCATGTTCTGGAAATCTAGTATGGATTGTCTCTAATGCCAATAATTTTAGAACACTAGTTGGAGTATCACTTTTCTTAACTTCTTCTGTCAGGTGTAAATAATATGTGATGTCTAATGCAGGCGCGGCTCATCAATATGTGCTACAGTGCTACAGCACAATGATTATTTTGCAGAAAATAGTTTCTTCTTTGTGTTAAACATATACTCAATTATTATTGCACATTTTCTTTCACTTTCACTATTTTATATGCCGCGCGCTAGTGTTCTTTGCTCATTGTGTGCGAAGATGATGCATGCCTCACATACACGAGATAGGTGATGCGTTGGGTGCTACAAAATTCTTCAATCCTTTGCAGGGAATGTAGACCAATTCACGCATGCGAAACATAGGTGTACGATTTTGAAATCTGTTCTCCTATTGGTTGAATTTACCTAGCGTTGTGCTCCCATGAAGTGGAGCACATGAATTCATGCTGCTTCTGTACAAAGTCGCTAGATAGCAGGATTGCAATGTCATCTAATGACTTTGCTTGCTATGATGCACCTTCTGCCATCTATGTGGTGTTGAGACAACTATCTGTTGCCGGTGATAGACCTTGCACGCAACAGAGAGAATAAAACTCTCGGAAGTTGGACATGTGGAGCAATTTCTGTTGGCACTACTTATTTTTGACAGCAACAAATAACCGTGAAATACTCCATAAACTCAGGTTATGAACGTCAGTTTCGTGTGTTGAGCAATATCTGTGTTGTGTATGCTAAAGTGAATTCTGTGGACAGCCTAATAAATTATCCTTTCTCTAGGAGGACTCTAGAAGAAAAAGTTCAAGTGAAGCAGTTAGGGAGGCAAACACCAAATCTAAACATCACGCAACCTGCAAAAGGAAGGAGAAATAATTCTTGCATCAGGCGATTTAACCTCAAAATTTATGAGCATGCATGGATATGTGGATGTCAGGAAAGAAATGCTCTTTTCTGTTTTCCATGCTTGCTTTTTGGGAACAGTGATTCGTGGAGTACGACGGGAGTGACAGACCTAGGGCATATTAATGTTCTCATTAACAAACACAAACAAAATGTAAAACATTTAAACAATGTACTAGATTTAAGTGCTTTAGGTAGTACAAATGTTGTGACTCAGTTAAGCCGTGCTTATCAAGAGGCGAAGCTGAAGCATAATCTACAAGTAGAGAAAAACAGGCATGTGTTGTCCCACATAATTGACTGTATAAAGTTTTGTGGTACATTTGAGCTTGCTTTGAGAGGACATGATGAGACTGAATCTTCTGAAAATCCTAGCGTGTTTTTAGGACTTATAGATTTAGTAAGTAACATTGATAGTGCTGTGAAGGAACACATGGACTCTAACCATATATTCAAAGGGACCTCTAAAACCATCCAAAACAAACTCTTGGGTTGTATGTTAGAAGTCTGTCTGTCGTGAGGTGATTCTGGAGGAAATGCAAGAAGCTGATTTTGTGGCTGTTATGGCAGATGAAACCACAGATGTTTCGCATCAGACCCAGCTTGTATTAGCATTTGGATATGAGAAAAAGGGTGTTCCATATGAGAGATTTTGGGGTTTTTTTTGCAATCAGAGGGACAAAACACAGAAGCAATTTCTGAAAGCATATTAAAAGTGCTTACTGAACTATTCAGAGATAAACGTCATAAACTTATTGCCCAAACTTATGATGAGTGGTGCAGTTGGTGGAGTACAAGCCAAAGTACAATCTCAGTTTCCAAATGCACAGTATATTCACTGCTATGCACATCAACTGAACTTAGTGATGGAACATGCAGCTTCGCCGAATAAGTCTGCCAGAATATTTTTTTCTTAATCTCTCTGCTTTTCCTGCCTTTTTCTCGAGATCCCCACAGCGCTTGGCAGCTCTGGATTCTGCGGTGGCTAGAAGAGTTCCTGGTGGTTCTGCAACTAGGTGGAATTTTAGATCCAGAACTGTTAATGTCATTTATGAAAATCAGGAAGAATTGCTGCAGTGCTTTTTGGAGTTGGAAAATTCTGCCCATGATAAGACTTGTCTGGAAGCAAATGGGCTTCAGCGTTATTTATAAGACAGCAAATTCCTTTCATGGTTAAAATTCTTTCATCGAGTAATGCCTCATGTTGATGTACTTTATAATCAACTGCAATCAAGATCAACTGAGGCTGTTAAAGTACAAAATGCTGTGTCTTCATTCATTCAGTGCATCTGTGACATTCGAGAGGCAGCCGATGATATATTTGTGATTCCATCTGAATCAATGAGCAAATGCCAGAAGGTAGAATGTCTAAAAATAGAAGCCAAAGAAGTGTGTGACCACATTATCGAGGAAGCTAGACATCGTTTTCAGTCACTTAGTCATCTCGATGCAGCAAAGCTGTTAAACTCTAAATTCTTTGGCAGCTTTTTAAGTCAGTTTCCTGAGGATGAACTTCAAACTGCTGTGACTACGTATACAACACTGAACAACAAAATCCTAAAGACACAACTTAGCGTTCTGTATGCAAGACCTGACTTTAGAAACATTGACGGGGCTGAGCAACTATTGCAATACATAATTTCTAACAGTCTGCAAGATTCGTTTTCTGAAGTTACAACTTTACTAAAAATTTTGATCACAACGCCAATGACCACTTCTGAGCTAGAAAGATGCTTTTCATGCTTAAAACGCGTAAAAACGTTCTTAAGAAACACTATGTCACAGGATCGTCTTACTGCTCTGGCAATGCTGTCCATGGAGAAAAGCATCGCTTCTAACATGGAGGGGTTTAATACCAGGGTGATCGATAAGTTCTGCAGCTGGAAGGAGTGCCGCATGGACTTTATATTTCGCCATTAGGTAAGACTAATTATATAAAATGTGTAATCATTGTGCGGTACTGTAGCACACACCTTATTTTGTTCACCAGCCGCCACTGGTCTAATGTTTGTATCAGATTGACTTTATATATAAAGTTTTCCTTTGAATTACGAAGGTCTACATTCTTCTTGATGTCTTGAATTTTGGAAAGAAAGCTCTCCTGAGTCTTTAGTGTATGTGTAAAATTTCTCTTGTTCCATGTATAGAATGGTAGTCTGATCAACTTTTCATGTTGAATAAGAGCTGCTTTTTCTATTTCATATTCAATGGGGTATTGGTTGGTTAGTATTTCCATAGCTGGTATTGGTGTGGTTTTGAAAGGTTTGAATTTTTTTTTTTTTTTTTTTTTTGTATTTACTGTTACAAGAACTTCGCTGCAGTAAGTAAATAATGGCTTTATATATACATTGTATGTTGTGTTAAGCGTTGCTCTGGAACATCCCCACTTCATTTATGTTAAACGTTTTAACAGTGAAAGGCACCTTTCTGGTCTTTGTATTACATTTTCTCTTTTTGTTTGGTCCATGTAAGTTTGGTATCAAATATAACTCCCAAATATTTTGCTTCCTTTGTTTCTGGTCATTGTTGTCCCTCCAAATTTAGTTTTATTTTTAATGGTTTTTATCCTTAGTGAATAGATTTGGTAGTTTGATTTTGTTGTATTAACAGCCATTAAATTTTCTTTGGTCCACACTTGTAGGTTGGTTAAGGATTGTTGCATGGTTTTTTTTCTAGTTCTGTACTTTTGTTTTTTAGCTTTGAAGTCCACATTACAAAGTCATTGGCAAATAGTGCACACTTCACACCTGATTCTTGTATTTCTTGTGGCAGATCGTCGGTAAATATATTAAAAAGTTAAATAAGGAAAAATTGAAGCTATTAACAGTGAAGCAACAAGATTCTAAAGTAAGAACAAATTAGAAACTAAAAACTTCACTTATCTTAGTAATGCTGTTTTTATTTGCTGACCCTGGGTTTCAAGCTGTGTCCAGCTCATTCTCAAAGCCATATAAACAAATTCGCTACCAAGCTACAATCTTTTATTTTTTCCTGAAAAACGAATACTCTTATTCAATTTTTATTTACCAATCTCTGAAAACAAAAATTTATAAATACAATCTATGGATGGTAATTCGAAGTTCATGACACGATTCCTGTTTTTTAAAATAAAAATGTTTTCCCAAACCATTAAATCTATAGGATTACTTAATTGCTTTAATAATTTAACTTCTGTATTAATTTCATGATTAAATGACCAAAAATGATATGCCACAGCTGATTTATCAGTTTGTTTATATTTAATATTTCTAAAATGTTCGTTTATTCTGGTTTCTAGATGACGTTTAGTTTTACCAATATAAACTATATCACAATCTAAACAGCTAAATTGATAAATGCCAGATTTTTTATAATTTGGTATTTTATCTTTTTTGAAAAATTAAGTAAATTTTGTATATTAAATTTATTTTGAGGGACCAAATTTATACCATATTCTTTAAAAATCCTTGTAAATTTTTTATTGTATTTTTACAAAGTTTACTTACCATCCATGGGCTAATAAAAAATTTACAAGGATTTTTAAAGAATATGGAATAAATTTGGTCCCTCAAAATAAATTTAATATACAAAATTTACTTAATTTTTCAAAAAAAGATAAAATACCAAATTATAAAAAATCTGGCATTTATCAATTTAGCTATTTAGATTGTGATAAAATTTATATTGGTAAAACTAAACATCATCTAGAAACCAGAATAAAAGAACATTTTAGGAATATTAAATATAAACAAACTGATAAATCAGCTGTGGCATATCATTTTTGGTCATTTAATCATGAAATTAATCCAGTAGTTAAATTATTAAAGCAATTAAGTAATCCTATAGATTTAATGGTGTGGGAAAACATTTTTATTTTAAAAAACAGAAACCGTGTCATGAACTTCGAATTACCATCTATAGATTGTATTTATAAATTTTTGTTTTCAGCGATTGGTAAATAAAAATTGAATAAGAGTATTTGTTTTTCAGGAAAAAATGCTTGGTAACGAATTTGTTTATATGGCTTTGAGAATGAGCTGGACACAGCTTGAAACCCAGGGTCAGCAAATAATAACAGCATTACTAAGATAAGTGAAGTTTTTAGTTTCTAATTTGTTCTTACTTTAGAATATTAAAAAGTGCTGAAAACTGCGCCTTGTGGTAAGGCATGGTGTACTTGTTTATATTTCGTATATTCTTTCCATATGTGGTAGCAATAAAGCGTTGAGTTAGGAAATGACATAGCCATGAAAACATTGAACCTTGTATCCCTATTTTTTTACTTTGTCATGGTTGTGTTCCTTATGTGTATAATTTTCAACTGAAATGCAGTTTTGAATTCTTATATTTATATGAACCATGAGTATATTTATTTAAAATATGGAAATAACTCACTTTGATAGTAACAGACAATGAAAGTAATGAGAGATAGAACTGGAACTTAAAAATTCAATGCCACAACTGGGATTTGAACCACAGACCTTCCGCTTACCGGGCGGACGCTCTAACCACTGAGCTATTGTGACAAACTGCCAGTTCTACCTCTCAAACTTTGCCCACACACGGCCTGTGTGTTTAAAAACACCAACAGTAAGTTGTTGGCATAAATAAATAATAATTACCAATGAAAGTAATGTTTTCAGGTGTGTAGGTCTCCTTTCCTTACAAGGCTCACAGGGTGGTTCTTCAGTTGATGGAGGCTTCTCATCTTCTATTTCCTTTGAGCCTTGAAGGGGTCTCTTCCGGCTGGTATCTCCCGTCACCAGTATGAAGGGAATCTTCTCCTCGTCGTCACTTTGAAGGGTCGGTATGATGAATTCTTTTCTCGTATAAAAGATCCGGCTAACTTTTTCGATGGACTGCGATGACTCTTTCTCTCCTATCTCAGTCGTGGTACGGGTATGAAGTATGTTCACAATTTACAGCTGATAATTTTCCTTGAGACGCGACCCCCGTGAAAATTATATGTTACGTCGATGTATTAACTTTTAGTCTTTCTAATGAGATAGTCTTCTTTGCTCTGGAGGCCACAATTGAAATAATATTAGTGTATTTATTATCACAATTTTATTCGTTAATATCTATAACATTTACAATGAAGACAAAAGATAATCGCACTAGGCCAACTGCAAACGATATAAGGCAAACAATCAAACAATGGGAAACAAAACACTCCAACACAACGCCTACCATAACTAATAATACTGCATCAAATGCCCCTCATCACAGTATATGCAACTAATTCTATTTTGGGAAAATTGTTTTCAGCCATACAATGTTGCATGTACTGTGATGATCTCCCCACAACAATGTAATTGTACAACAATATAACAACTGTGTTGAAAAACATGTCATCGTTGAGTACAAAAATATTTTCTCTTGACAATGTTTCGATTTTTTTTTTTTTTTTTTTTTTTTTTTTTGCAACTTTCAGGGGTTCTATGCCCCTCCCCACTAAAATTTGTTTTATGATTTTTCTTATGTGCGGTGGATAATGGCGAATAAGTGCTTCAATAACCTCCTGTTCACTCAACTGAGGTTGGAGTAGTTTCGATTTGTTCGCCAGTTTCAAAAAATACTCCATCATTGAAATACCACGTTTACTGTCATAATGTCCGGTAGCCAGTTCGACTTTAATCTGGTTTTGACGTCCCGGTCCCCAAAATCTATTTATAAAAAGGTTTCGAAACATACTATATGTTTCGTGAGACGCCAAAGTTAGTCTTAACCATTCCAATGCGTTTTTCTTAAGACAGCGTTTAACCACCATCATTCGTATCTCGTTCGGAATTCGTTTGATCCTAAAATAATCCTCCAGTTCTTTTATGAAAATTTTTGAATTGTCACCGGCTTCTTCGTCAAATGACGGAGGGGTTAGGTCATGGAACAAGTGACTAGCGTGACAATTATGGTTTTGACTAGGGGAGTGCATTGGCATAGCTAAATCATTCTCCTGAAAGTCCGCCATATTACTGTTATTGTCAAGTGCATCAGTATTGGTCATATTTTTGCATTCACTCACAAATTGATCATGATTGTCATTAACTCTATCAGCCTGTAGAGCAATCACAACTTGGGAAAGCCTTCCTGTAAATTCTTTTTCCTTTGTAACCGTTTCATTTATTCTATTTACATTTACATTGGCTTCCTCCTTTACTTTATTCAATTCTTCTCGCTGTGACTGCATCTCAGCGCTTATACCCTTTACAACATTTTCTAAACTATCAATTTTTACATCAATGTCATTTTGTTTTGACCTAATTCCATCTTGATACATTTTACAACTCTGTTCTACCACGACTATCTCTGTTCTCAATTCATCTCCTACCTTTGCAATTTTTGCATTCTGTTCTGCTAGTTTTTCATCAAATTCTTTACTTAATTCAGCTTTCATTTCTACCACTGTCTTCTCCTGTCCTAACTTAACTTCATTTATCAATTCTCCTAGCCTAGCTATTTCTACTGTGTTTGATTCCTGTCCTAATTTTATCACGCTTACTAACTCACCTAATTTAGCTATATCATTGTTACTTGATTCAATTCTTTCTGTACATTCCTTCTTACATAATTCAATTTCTTGTGACAATTTATTTATATTTCTGGCATTATCCTCCTTCAAATCTGCTACATCTGCTTTTAGTTCTGTTACATTTCTAACACTATCCTCTCTTAGTTTTGCTACATCTGCTTTTAGTTCTGTTACATTTCTAACACTATCCTCTCTTAGTTTTGCTACATCTGCTTTTATATCTGCTGTATTTTTGTTCATCGCTTCCAATATTTCTTTCAATCCTATTTCAGATTCCTTACATACTACATTCTTTCTACCTTCTACTGATAACTTATCACTCACTTCCCTCTCTACATTATCATTATCTTTCTCAACTTTTTCCATCTTCTGTACAATTTTCTTATTGCGTAGTATCATAAATTAGTACTAGTCTTACTTGAATTCTGGAGCACAAGAAAAAGGATACTCCGTCAAAATGTCTTCTTTTCACTCTTTGTCCAGGTACATATTTTTACTCTATACGCCTGTATTCGAGCCGTCGCACGTCTGGGCGCCAGTATGAAGGGGTCTCTTCCGGCTGGTATCTCCCGTCACCAGTATGAAGGGAATCTTCTCCTCGTCGTCACTTTGAAGGGTCGGTATGATGAATTCTTTTCTCGTATAAAAGATCCGGCTAACTTTTTCGATGGACTGCGATGACTCTTTCTCTCCTATCTCAGTCGTGGTACGGGTATGAAGTATGTTCACAATTTACAGCTGATAATTTTCCTTGAGACGCGACCCCCGTGAAAATTATATGTTACGTCGATGTATTAACTTTTAGTCTTTCTAATGAGATAGTCTTCTTTGCTCTGGAGGCCACAATTGAAATAATATTAGTGTATTTATTATCACAATTTTATTCGTTAATATCTATAACATTTACAATGAAGACAAAAGATAATCGCACTAGGCCAACTGCAAACGATATAAGGCAAACAATCAAACAATGGGAAACAAAACACTCCAACACAACGCCTACCATAACTAATAATACTGCATCAGCCTGTATGTGCTTGTAGAACAATAGGGTCCTGTTTTGCTTCTAGTCATTTCCAAAGTGTTTAATTAAAAGCATTTTGTCATGCAGCTTTTCCTTCTCAACTTTAAATCTCCCTTCTGAATTTACTCTTTTTGGATTTCACATGTGATATTTTTTCCCACTTTAAAGACACTTTTAGGCAGGGATTACAAATCAGATCTATAAAACTACTCACCAGTTACTAATACATAAAATTCAATGGAGAAAAAGGATGGCGGCAGGGAATTGAAAATGTTATGAGCAATCCTAGATAGAGCGAGTGGAGGAGAACAAGCTAGTGCAAGTTACTCGAACAACAAAGGGGTAATTCCAAAGTTGAGTAGAAATAAAGCAGGTAAACAAGAAGTGGGGTATGACCAAGTAGAATGGGAAGACAGTAAGACAGGCATTACGTATGTGGGTAGATTGAAACTACAGAACGGAGAGTATAAAGGTCCAGCTCGAATTTGGAAAGATAGTAAATCAAAAAAGTGGATATCAGATAATGAGTATGTGTTAATATATAGGAAGCAGAAGAAACAAGGAAGGAAAATGGTTCTTCACAATGTGTGAAAAGGAAGAGTAAGTGATCAAGTGAACTGTGTTCAGGGGTGATAGGAGGGATGGAAATAAGAGTTTAGGGTTAATGTCAAGTAAGTACTTTAAAAAAGTGAAGGTTAAGTGAGGAAAGAAAGTAGAAGTGATATAGAGCTAAGAAGAAAGTGAGTAAGTGAAATGTAGGAAAGTATTAACCAGGAGACATAAGAAAAGTGAGGGGGAAAATAAATTTTAGAATGGAATGGGTAATCTAAAATAGTAGTGATCTTACGGAAAAGAAACTATAAGAGAATTTGGTGAAAATAAGGAAATCGAAAAGACGAAAGTTAAAAAGACAGGTTTGAACAAGGTTAATTAACTGTTGTCAAAGAATAAACAGCACACATAAAAAATTATATGTAGAGAATCACAGAGGGCTGTTCCATGACAGAGGGGCTAGAGCCCAAGTTCATGCGCAGTCCTGGTACTCAATAAATTCATATTTATACTAATGCATTATCGCGGCTGTGTCCGTCCGATATGAAATTACATTGGAGGACATTAACAAAAACAAGAAACTGGAAATCCTATTTGCCAAGTTGAATTTAAAATGCCGCTGTGCTGGTAATTTTGTGGACTAGCCATTTATTAGAGCCAGCTGGTTCAGGTGGCTGAAAACCCAGGTCAGAGTCTTACAATACACAGACTTAACTTGGTCAACACTAGACTGCACGATGTGGTGGTGTTAGACTAGTGGATGGGCGTCATGATTAGATGTGTGTCATGGGCGACGAGAACAGACGCAAAAGATGGCATGAACAGATCAGATGTAACAGACAGGTGGGGGTGTAAATCACCTGTGTTAATAAAGCTCCTGCGTGCTTTGTCAGCATTCTGATGTTATGGATACTTGACCTGAATCAGGTTTCGTCACTTTACAATCACTGATGCAACCCTACCGTGGTGTTCGTAACCGGGTATGACCATTACATCACAATATAAATGTCCCTGGCCACTGTATCTTGTCATCTCTGAGTTTGAATGTCTTCTTTCCTCACAGCGATACATATGATCTCGTATAGCTAACACATGTAAGACCATTTGACACAATTATAAGGTAGAGTGGCATTTCTGTCTCATTTGCTGGTACTTACAAAATGCTTGCATTCTTGCACTAATTACTCTATGATGGTATACCATATTTAATCTTATAATTGCTGCATTTTTTATGCTTTTACTTTCAAGTAAATACAGTGTGACCATTATGCAAAGAATAAATTATTTTAGATTGCCATATTAACTTTTGAGAACCTGTGTACAATCAGGGGAGTAAGAACAAATCTGATCTAATATGAGCATGGCCTTGTTAATGCTGTTCATAGTTGAAAAGAATAGGGAGGGGAAACAAAAGTACCACATGACACTGAATCTGCAGTCGAAACTTCTACTTCAATAAAAATAAATAATGATCACTTTGTTAATCTTTTATTTAGAAAAGCATTTATGATGCTGTTGAATACTGTCTACCTTTTAACTGGAATTGATCTTATCTGATTGCTGACTATGAAACACAACATCCATTATTGTGCAACTCTCAAATATACGCAAGCACCGTGGTATCAATTTCTAGGAATTTTCAGGTTTTTAGGCAATGTACCTATGAAAATTAAAAAATCCACTGTTTTCCTCTGATTGCTTTTAATCTTTTTCCACATACAGAACATAAATATACCAGGTGGAAGGGAACTTATTACATTCCTTCTAATATGTGCTTCATAGAAGCATTACAAACAAAAAAGTGTAATGGCATTTTGTTCTTTAATCAGCCGATTTCAAAAAAATAAATGGTTTTTGCTCCAAATTGGATGCGTAAATCCACAAGAATGTACAAAGATAATAGTTTGTTACTTGTAAGATGCATAGTTTCAGTAGTAATTACGGGACATCATACATGGTTTCCAAATAATTAATCACTGAAAAGAATTACAGGAGTATCCTGAACAGCTTTTTCAGACGGGAAGTAACTCAGCAACGTTACGTTGAGGTTGGTCAGGAATCTGAACTGGTTTCTGGTTGTAAACACATCGTCAATTGTAAACAAGATGCAGGCTGGTGTAATATTTTGGGAGATGATGAGTGCAACTGGTATTCTAATTGGCCTACACTCACACAGTAAATACAAAAGATGGTATTTGTTTACGTTCACGGGACACCACAATGCAGTGTTTGTGTATGTACTGACATAGTGAAAGTGATACCAACACAATCTGCAGTGTTGCGAGCTTGTCTATCTCTTGTTTTTGAAAAAACTAAAATATCTCCATAGGAAATGGTCAGAGACAAAAACGTAAAATACAAAATGTGTCCAATACTGAGATCTATCACTGGTTTAAATTAATGTAATGTCTTCCCTTTCACCTTGTATAGTATACACAAAATTTCAATATCCTATGTCAGATTGGTTTTAAATTATTAACATATTTATTAATAATAAATAACTTTTTGATATGCTAATATGACACGGCTCTTGTATCCTAAAGTTTATTGTATCTCTCCTAAATTTTTAATTTCAGCTCGGTATATAGATATAAGGAAATTGTGATGCAGCCATTGCTTAGATTTAATTAGTTTAAGAGAAAAAAATGTTTTGTACATAATTTATTGATATTTTCAATTTTTTCAGCATGAGTTATAAAAAATATTTAATTTCAGCTCGATTATTTAATATTGTTTAACTAATGCATGACAGACATTAAGGTATTAAAATCTGAATGAGTGAGTGAGTGATTAGGGTTTAAGGGCCTGTCGACAGCTAGGTCATTAGAGCCCCTTAATGTCTGAAGGTCTTCTGAAAATTGTAAGATAATAAGTAATAAACTAGGGTCCAAGAAGCATTTTAAACATTGAAAACCGCTGGAGAAGAAGAAAAAAAAATGGAGAAAATGGATTTTAAAGTTTAACAACAAATTTTTGTACTTATAGCCAAACAACTTAAAATTTCCCAGCACCATATGTGGGACCCTCTGCTGCTTTCTTCTTGCCCTCAGTAGTAATTTTTGAGAATTTTAAGTTTGCTTGGTTGTTTCTTAATATGAAAACTTTCCATTTGCCTACCCATTGTTCACAAACTTTAGAAATCTATTGTTCTTAGCTAACCTCTACACCAATGCACTTTTGCTAATCTGTACACCAAACTCGTAAAATATCTGCTTATTACTGCTTTACTATAAACTAACAAATAACTTAAAACCTATTAAATACCTAAACAATGTGTAATATGTAACTGGAACACTGAAATAACCTGGTAAGATTACAGAATTGTAGAACATCAATTGCACTTCTCTGTTCATAAGCAAAACACGTGTCAGATTCACAGCATTTCAGCTCGACATACCAAATTCATTTCAGCATGGTCAACTCACAACCTCTCTGAAGCAAAGTTACCTGCAAGAGACTAAAATCAAGGTCAGTGGAAACAAAAATTGCATTTGAAAGCTGTAGCTAAACAAAGTTTAGAGAAGGACGCCCACCCAAAGTGGGATATTTAAATGCCCTTCTGGAGCTTTAAAATTGGCCAATATTGAGAAAATGGAAGTGTGCCATTAAAGTGTAAACATAATAAAAAGTACGAGGGCTGATCAACAAAGACTGAGACTGATTTTTTTTCACAGATATTTATTACTCCAATTCAATGTTTACATGATCTTTTTCAAAGTAGTCCCCTCCTACTTCAATGCACTTTTTATAGCGTCTCTGCCAGTCCTTGAACATGTGCTGCAGACCATTCTTTGTCAGGTCCTTGAGAATTGCCTCACTTTTCTTGAACACTGCTTCAGAGTTCTCAAACCGAATACCCCTAAGCTTTGCCTTTAGTGATGGGAATAAAAAAAAGTCTCAGGGTACAAGATCAGGGCTATAAGGTGGATGTGATACACAGGTAATGTTGAATTGAGCCAGAAACTGCATGACTTGGTTTGCGATGTGAGGCTGTGCATTGTCATGATGAAGTCGCCACCCAGTCTGAGAAAGCTCTGGTCGTTTCTTTACAATGTGCTTCCTCAGTGTAGCCAATACTGACGTGTAGTATGCTGCTGTAACAGTAGTTTGAGGGGGAACTGCATGCTGGTAAATCATTCCATTACAGTCAAAAAATGTGATCACCATCACTTTCCCTGCTAGTGGAACAACTTTTGCCTTTTTTGGTGTTGGAGAATCTGGCGATTTCCACACTGTGCTGGCTTGTTTTCCTTCAGGATCATAATGATGCAGCCATGACTCATCACCGGTGATAATCGATTTAAAAAATTCATCCCCTCCATCAGCAAAGAGACGCAGCACCTCACGGCTTGTCTCCATTTGCACAGCCTTTTGTTCGGGAGTCAACAGACGTGGCACCCAACGAGCACAAACTCGGGTCATATGGAGATGGTCGTGCATAATTGTAAACACATTACCATATGAAATTCTCAACACTTCACTGAGGTTACGCCGATCCTCTCAGACAATCACAGCAGCTGTGCTGATGTTGACTTCAGTCACAGCAGAAGCCGAAACACCAGGCCCACCTTGCTTAACACTGACAAGTCGTCCTTCTTTGAAGTCCTTGAACCACCTAAACACTGTTGCACGAGGTAGTGCATCTTCGCTGTATGCTTGCTTCAGTTTTTCATAAGTTTCGGTGGCTGTAGGTTTAAACAAAAACAGAATTTGATTACACTGTACTGCTCCTCTCGCGTCACCTCCATTGTCTGGTATGCAAAATGCACATGTCTACAAAATAGAGCATTACTACCAACCTACCAATATGAGAGTGCTGTGGCTTACCTACATAATCCTAGGCGGCCCGGGTTCGATCCCAGGGACCCAATGTGGTATTCGTGGTGGACGAAACGGCGTCAGGGCGGGTTTTCTCCGGGTGCTCCGGTTTCCCCCGCCATCTCATTCCACCGTTGCTCCATCTTCATTCCATGTGTCATCAGTGTCACCGCCTGCGGTGCCGTAGTAGTAAAAGCGGGCGTTAAACACTACAACAACATACAACAACCTACATAATACATAAAAACCCGCTCTTTTCAAATATTTATGTTACAGATACGAAACTATCACGGAAGCTACAGGAAAAAATCAGTCTCAGTCTTTGTTGATCAGCCCTTGTACAAAAAGTGAAATTCAGAATTTTCTGCAATTTTTGCAGTTCATCGATACAGCCTTAAGATCAAGAAAAGAGAGCCTTGAATAGCTTGTAGATTCCAGTTGGACTTTATTTTGTGACAATTTCTTACACGTGTTTCACGTAATGAAAACTCCCTTTCTGCATCTTGATTCCATTCTGTTCCACAAATGCAATCACAACATGCCCTATCATTTCTGTATTTTCCTGTACTGGAATCTCACAAAATAAGCATTTACTAGAATAACTATAGAAACAAACAGCTGTTCACAACTGAATAATAAAATGGTTATTGGCTTGGAGCATGTTAACCCTCCAGTGGTTGCTAAGGGCTTGGGAGACCCCTACGTTTATTTAAGTGTTCTAGTTTTCGTACAAATGTACTTATGCAATCGCCTGACTAGAACATGTAATATTACATCTTATCAACTGTTTGGTGGAGCGACAACCTGATCTGTTTATTTCTTTAGCTCCAAGAATGACTAATTGGCAGTTACGTGTTGCAGAGGTCAAACTCTGTGCGCCGACTCTCATGACATATTACTCACATGTTGTTCCTCGTTAGTTGTGCAATATATCTTTGTGATTACAAGCAGCATTACTACTTCTCAAAAACAGGAATAAAAGGTATGACTTACAAAATACCAAGAATGGGGAACAAGTGCTTGTCAGATGATGCCAATTCTGAAGATAAACTGAAAATGAGATCTTCAAATTCAGAAACCAATTATGAAGAGCATTAAAGCAACTTATGTGATAATAGCATTTATTTTATAGGTAACATCATATACTTGTCAAAAAATTATCATTGTCGTCATCATCATATTCATCATCATCATTAGGGCTCAGAAGTTCATGCATTTGCATGTTTTTTCATAGGGGTTAAAAATGTATGCTTTTACATTATGTGCACGAATTATGGAATTTTCAGTTATTTGGCCATGATACTGCATATTTTCTTGATTTTGATAAATGTATTCTATTTCAATATAATAGCTCCTATATTGCATATTTTAATGATTTGTATGGTTTTTTATTATTTTTTCCATCTGGATAACATTTTTCATATTGTTAGTATTGCACATGACGATGCAACTCAGGAAGATTTCAATATTATAGCCCCTATATTACATATTTTAATGATTTGTATGGTTTTTTATTATTTTTTCCATCTGTATAATATTTTTCATATTGGCAGTATTGCACATGATGATGCAACTCGTGAGGTGGCGAGAACTAATGATGAGTGATGTTGTCATGCAGTGAATCCCCTGTTTCCATCATTTCATTATATGTATGTGCGTAGAGAATGATCAGTGGTTTATATTACCAAAGATAAAGTGCAGGTCAACGTTTTGAAGAGCACAATTAAAGCATTGCTTGCCTGCCCACCAGTAGTTGTGTCTTCAAACGTAAGTGCTGTGAACTGGTTCCCACCAAATTAAATTAGGCATATAAAATGTTAAAAAACCCTTCAAATGCCAAAAATAAAACCAACTTCGAGTGCTAGATTAATCAATTTACAGAAAGAGTTTTCGGGTGATTTAATATCTACGGATAATGAAATACTGTTTTTTTGGAGTGTGCTAGAAAGATGTAGGGATTGAGAAAAGATTTCAAATAGTTCAGCACATAAACACAGCAAAACATAAGGAGAATTTAATCAGAAAACTCGCAAACAAAGAACCTGTTAAAAACAGCTAGTAGACTGTTTAGGAAGTAGGGTTACTGAATTTTCCTATGACTTGTGCCAAGTAGTTTTAGCTGCTGATACTCCCTTGTTCAAAATTAATAAACCGACATTTAAAAACTTTATTGCCAAGTACACTCGACAACATGTGCCTGAAGAAAGTATACTGCGTTAGACTTATGTAAGGACATTGTTACATTACATGTATATTGTCAAATATACAAAATGAATTAGTGGATCAGTTTGTGTGGTTGTCTGTTGATGAAACCCCTGATTCTGAATGCTGTTCTGTTGCTAATATAATCATGGGTGCTTTAAGTAATGAACAAAAGAGTACACCTTATCTTCTTAATGTGTGCGAATTGTCGGCCACTGACAATGCAACTGTGACCCAGTTTCTGATGGACTCTTTGAAATTACTATGGCCATGTGGAATCAAATATGACAGGTTGCTTTTATTTGTTACAGATGCAGGTCCTTATATGCTAAAATCAGGACAAACTCTGAAAGGTATTTTTCCTAGCTTAATTCATATAACTTGTTTGGTACACGCTCTTCATCACATTTCCGAGACAACACGTGATTCTTTCACATTGGTAGATAGATTTGTGTCCAGTACAAAGAGAATTTTTTTTAATCTCCTAAAAGAGTTAAGTTGTTTAGATCAACAACGCCTAATATCAGACTTCCTCCTGCGCCAGTGTTAACTCGATGGGGAACATGGGTCGATGTAGTTTAATATGCTGAGCACATAGAAGTAGTTGAAGAGGTTGTTAATCCATTGGACTCGAAAGATGTTTCATCAATAGAAACTGTGCAAAATATTCTGTCAGGCGCTGGTTTAAAAGAGGATCTTAGTTTCCTATCTGCCCATTTTTCTTTCTTACCAACAGCCATAACGGCATTGGAAGCTGTAGGATCTCCTTTGCACGAATCACTTGCTGTGTTTGAAAAAACAATATGTGATTTAAGTTCGGTTCCTGGTAGTTTAGGACAAAAATTGAAAGAGAAATTGAATTACGTAATTTCAAAAAATTCTGGTTATAAACAGATGTGCGATATTTGAGACGTCCTCGAAAGAAAACCCCCAAATAACCTCGTTGTCAGCGGGTCATTAAAACCCACCCACTCGAAAGAAAACCACCTGTGACACCAAGAGAGTTGACTCTCTGTGAAGCAGTTAACATCATTTAAATATGCCCTGATAACATCTTGTGGAGAGAAGCTTTTCACGTTACAAAAGTGTTTTGCGAGACAACGACAATGTTCTGAAAATTTGTGTAAAGTGTTGGTTCTGAACTGCAATTTAGCAGTTAATACTAGCAGCGGGATCACTTCTGCTTCAACCTCTAAGGAATAAGGTACCTTTATTTATTATTTATACTAACTCGTCTTGTCTACTGAAAAGGGACATTAATTGTTTTAATTAAATAGTGCATATTTCTTGGCATATTTTCAAGTTTTTAAGAGCATATTTGCATGCATATTTCAGTGTTTTTAGGTCATGAACTTCCGAGCCCTAATCATCATCATCATCATCATCATCACTGCCACCGCCGCAACCACCACCATCATCTTATATTACTATTACTATTAATTACTATTATTAGTGTACTCATACTATATTTTATTTATTGTTGATCTATCAGTAAGATAATGCAAATGAAAACCATGTATATTTAAGCTAAATGGCTTATTTCTCAATAGTGAATGCCCGAAATATTAATGTGACAATTATGTGGTAAAATGTCAGTAGCTATTTGAGTTCGGGAGGTTTTTGTTTTGTTGTTTAACGACGCTGTCAATTGCCAGGATCAAATCAGCGTCGCCGGTGTGCCAGAATTTTGTCTCACAGGAGTGGTTTGGGAAATGGTGGTCAACTCCTCTGGGGTCCTGCACCACAGAAATGAGATGGTATCACTGCCCAATATTGATGTTTTATAGTTAAAAATACAGAGGTTTCTTAGGGGGTGTGGGTACAAAAGAGTTAACAGCAATCAATTGCTATTTTGTTTTCCTTTTTTTAAGGAGAAAAATTCTGTTATCATTTAGAACTAAGTGTTGTGAAGGGATAAACGGTGCATTATTGTTAGTTTAGAGTCTAGAGCTTAGAGTTATGAAAAAGTTTGTCCTTTGTGAATTTCAGAACGGTTGGCAAGTTGTTTATATGAAAATACTTTTAATTTTTAATAGGTTGATTAAAATGATTATTTGGTTTACACATGCAATCCATGGTATTTCAAATATTGGAAAGCTGTCCTCACTTTACATAAATGTGATGCTTTTATGGTGTTGAATTACTAGAGTAGCTGTTAGGAAATGATGGCGGTAAATGACACATAATGTGCAGGTAGGGGTAATAGGAGAAGTGCTGTGTTGCAACTGTTTCCCATCTTTCTCATTATACACCATTTCTATGGCTTGACTGTGAATAATGCACTGTTTTTTTGCTTCTGCCATCATCAAACTCTTAATGAACTTACTATCACACAACAGAGTGGACTTATTGCTTAGAATTATTTAATTTCACTGTTAAACTGTAGGCAAATACTCTCACACATGCCCTAAAGCAGACTATGGCTGTTTGGCTAGAAAACATGTGACTGTGACGTCATTGAATATTGGTCTTCGGCGCAACCGCCTTCATTCAATGGAAACTATAACAGAAACATATATTGAACGAATATCACATCAAGTATTACATAATATAATAATGATAGTGATTGATTTGAAAATCTGAGAAAGTCAATCACGTATAAACAAAATCAATAAGTGAATAAATCAAATAAGCTGAAAGTTGTGAAATTTAGGGCTCTGACATTAATTAATGCCACAAATGCCCCCTTTCTTTACTTGCATTTTTGTTTAAATTAATAGAAAAATTCACAATTTTATTATTCACTATAAAACATCAAGTAAAGAAGCTCTTAATCCTTGTGTATTTATGTAATACTACATAATATTGGATGAATATTTTAATACGTACACAAAATACATTTTATCTTCTTACACAGGTGTTAATATTAGTCCATGTGCAATTGAGATATTTGTCCTCAAATATTGCTACAGTTATAAGCATAATTTAAAAATTTCTTTACTTGAATAGTGTTGCCGAATTGTGTGTTTCATTTGGTTTGTTAATAGGTTTTAAATTTTATATTCCTTGTTAAATGTACTGCAATTCAGAATTGACCTGTTTGTATGAAGAGCTTTCAATCTTTCACCTGAAATTGATATATTTGTTACATCTACCTGACTTGCTAGCAAATACACGTTTATGTAGTATAGATATCCCAAATGAGTGATTTTTTTGTGAGACAGTAGTATTGTAAGTCTCAAATTTGGATGTTGTCTCATCTACGTTAGTGTTCTCACATTTTACATAATCATTTTTCATATCTGCGTTGTTTTAAGTAGTGTACACTGCTGTACTAACATTGAAACTAAAACAAAATATATTATTGCATGTGCTAGTGGACCTAAAACAGGCATGTCATTAAGGGTCTCCTAGGAGCCACATCCCATTCTCAGCTGTGTGCCTCCTTTATGCCAGCGGGCTACACAGTGCAGTTCAAACTGGTTAACAGGACGGACATTCAGAATGACTACACACGCATTTAATCAAGAATGGGAAGATTATTTTTGTATTTTATATAATGAAAAACAATTTTCTGTAATTTGTGATTATTCATTACATCATGTACCTCATTCTAATATACACAATTTTAACAAACAAAAACATGTCAATGAATACAGCAAGATCGTTACATCAGTATGTTTATATATATATATATATATATATTCTTAAAATATATAATTATTATTGCTAGTTATTTACTTCAATGTAATCATTATCATCACACTGTACATTAATTTCTGCAGGATCAAAAAGTCATACTACTCATGCTATCACATTTTTCAACATTATAATTAATTTTATTGTCATATAGGAACACTGAACAACAGAGGGTTGAACTGAAATTCCAGTTCTCCAAAAGGCCCAGTAAAAATAAACTGTCACAAACTTCCGACGCCATTCAATCTGTTAGGGCCAGTTACCATATTGAAACATTTAATCATGTGAAAAACAGATCCATGTCTACATTAACAGATATAAATTTAGTTTATGTTCTTTGGCTAAATTGTTTAGCTTTGACATCTGATTTAAATAAATTGGTAATGAGAAAACACAGCCATTGATCTAGAACTTGGGGCTCATCTTTACTGTTACAATGTGCCATGTATTTGTACGGGCAAACAACGTGTACTGAGGATGAATGTACTTTAACATACTGTGTCGTTCCATAATGTGGTGTGTAAATAATTGCTACCCTCCATCTCTTCTCCTTATTGACACACCTGACCTAAAATCACCTAATAAGTCATTTTCTTTATGGATGTAATTCTCATTAGGACTTCCAATTTGTGGATTAATATACTTTCAATAAAACACCTCTCATCATTTAGTTCTGTTTCATTGTAGCTTCTATTTTCTTTTACGTCATTGATTCATTCTAATAAAGGAACAATGATTTCTTAATATTTTCCTTAATCATTAATAACACACTTTTTAAATCTAAAATGCTGCTCATAAAATAAAGTATGCCAATACAAATAATTATATTTATAACAAGCCTAGGTACTACAAATGCGATAATCTCACTTTTCCAGCTTTTTATCTCAATTTCCAGCATAACCTGATGACATATTTTCTCTATGGGTTTGAGACAAATGGCCCAAAATGTTTAGAGTTATTTATTTCACAAGTGCATGGGAATATGAATAGAATTTGAAATCTGCACTTAACTGTAGTGTTGTATTGCTGCATGATACACCTAAGAGTTACACCATTGCTTATTGCCTTAAATTTTTTTATGCATTCATCACACAATATTTCAACAGTATGGATTATGGGTGTACCATTTATTGTCGTGTTTGTTAATATTCAACCTTGGGTACTTATCTGAATGCAATTTCCATGATGTCGCATGCTTCTTTGACTTGTGGGTTTTTGTTGGGTTGTGTATTTGGATTATGGCTGTACCCAATATTATTCTGTCTATTAACATTGAATCTTAGGTATCTATCCAAGTGGAATTTCACTGATGTCACCTACTTCTTTGACTGTGTTGGTTTTTGTTGTGCCGAGTATTTGGATTATGTCGATGCCCTCTATTAATATTTATTTAATTGGTATATGTGTTTCCCCTAGGCGCATTGCTGTGAATGGTTATTTCTGTAAACCGGCCTAAATCTGTGGTCCTAAAATCAGTGGAATATTATTGTTGTTTTGATTAGAGTATTGGCCAAAATGGTTGTGGTCACTTCTGTTCTTAGGATTATTGTAGTTTTGGTTTAAGTGCTGGCCCAATTGGTTGTGGTGTGCACCTTCCCCACAAAAATCATGATTTTTGTGTCTTACAGGACACTCATAACTTTGTTGCTAAAAATTTACATTACAATTGTTATGCACATAATCATCATTTTTACAGGATGAGTCAGAATAACACTGAATGATTTTAAAACATCATTCAGGGGTTCTAGTTGACTATTTTCTTATAGTGATCGTATATCATAAACGTCTTGCTATCGAGCTAGAGGGCATTAGTATTTTACAAATGCTGTGTCGGCTTAGAACAAATTCTGTTATGGAGATCTTTCAGCATGCAGTATTTCTTATGTTTTGTTTTCTTAGCATTTTTTAATATTGATTGTATTCTGTTTTTAACATCATTTATATCATCATTAACCTAAAAACTGCATTTTGTTATTTAAATGGTAAGGAATTCTTTGCATAGTATACAACACTTTGTGGCTTTGTGGTTCCGGTTATCAATCCTGAAGCTGTCTATTGTCCCAGCCCTCTGAAATATTTACCTTAAAAGCTACTAAAACAGAGGCAACAAGAGATATTGATTTACTTGTTTGCCATGGTTACAATAATAACTGCTTAAAATTTTTTTCTGTATACAAAAAGTGTGTTACTAGTGCACGATGTTATTAAAAATATTCTGTATAATTGGATTCTCATTCGAGTATTCTGAGTAGTTCCTCTGCACCTGTAGAATACTGGGATGAGACCTGGCTGACTAGCTGACTGGCAAATTAGTGGTGAAGTTTGGATTTCTACAGTTTTACTTTCTCTACTGGTAAGTAGGGGAAGTATTGTATTCCACCCAAAAATTTGATGTCGAGATTTCACCGGAAATATATGTTTTGAGACCGTCTGAATCCAAAAAAAGCATTTTTAGAAAAGGATTTGTGTGTGTGTGTGTCTTTCAGTCTGTGGACAGCATAACTCAAAAACAAAAAGTCCGTTAAAAACCAAAGTTGGTATTTAAGTTTAATGTCTTTCAAGGATGCGACATGAAAATTTTGAAAGGAATAGCCCCACCCTAAACTACCTTTTACATGGAACATCTTTTGAAAATTTTGATTTTCTTGAAAATGGCTTTAACGATTTTGATTAAAATGTAATATGTTTGAGATATTTGGATGACAAATGAAATTTATATCTTGAATTTTCTGGCTATAGCCCCTGTAGTCGTATTTACTCTGGACGACTTTTGCATAACTGGTAAACCATTAGAGATAAACCAAATCATACTATACAAAACATGTAGATCTTGCTAAAATACACAATTTATGTCTGAATAAATTTTCTTGTAGGGTGAACCATTTTGGAGATATTCCTTGTTATGTATGTGAGTTTTGGAAAACTTAAAACTTTCGTGAAATGGAACATCGTTATTCATTTTTTTATGTGTTAAGTATGCAAGGAGAACAGAATCTCAAAGCTTTAAAAGATTTGACTACCACATAAAGTCTACTGTATTCGAATATTCCCCTTGCACCTACAAGAAAATAAGCAATAAGATAATTTGTACAAATGTTTGTCTTAACTAACACCAAGAAGATAAAGGAATAAGAGTTTGTAAGAATGGTTAGTACAAGAGTAGAGAAAGTCTTGTGAGTGCAACACATCAGATTTTTTAGACTTCTGAATGCAGGGCCAATATGAGTTAAAATATATTAGCTCCTTCACTTAAGGCAACCAAATATAACTACCGTCGCAAATGACGCAGTAACGTGGGGCGAGTAAAAAGGCTCTGATGCATAAGTATACTACCACCGCAAATGGCTACCCAACATGGAAGTTCGAAAAGCAGGCAAAAATACAGGCATTTTAAGGATGCAGTTGAGGTGACACCAATACAAAACTTTGAGCTACGGAACACAATGAACTACATAGAGTTTCCTGGAATAAACATTATCTGGACATCTAGAAAAGAAGAAACTAGAAAATAAAAGTAGGATCTACAATTTTATATTCCAGTAAATTTCTTTTTGTTTGTGTTCCTTAGGAGTGGTAGAAAACTAGAATTTATAAGGACAAATATGGCGCAAAGTGAAGGTGAAGTAGATATGGAACTAAGTACAAGATTAGAACTTTTAAGAATAGATAAGTCTAATCAAAGTAGTAATGTTTCACAAAGTAAGAATAAAGCAGAGATGGAAGTAGAGGAAGGGGCAGATAATGTTCAAAAAGAGTGTGATGTACTCGTAGGAACCGAGAAAATACCAATAGAGGGAGTAAAACAAGTAATGATGATTGAAAATTTGGGATGCTTAGGAAAGAATATGACTAGTCTAGAGCGGAAAGTGGGAAATAATATGAGTAGTTTGAGTAGTCTAGAGCAGAAGATGGAGAAGAATATGAGTATCTAAAGTAAGAACAAATTAGAAACTAAAAGCTTCACTTATCTTAGTAATATTCCAAGTTGTTTGGTGCTAACACGTTTCAAGTTGACTCCAACTCATTCTCCGAGTTGGAGTCAACTTGAAACTTGTTAACACCAAACAACTTGGAATATTACTAAGATAAGTGAAGTTTTGTTCTTACTTTCTCTACTGTAATTTGTTCTTACTTTAGATTCTTGTTGCTTCACTGTTAATAGCTTCATTTTTTCCTTATTTAGAATATGAGTAGTTTAGAGCAGAAAATGGGAAACAATGCAGACTTTCTAGTCTGCCAGAACACCCGTCTTTTACTTAGTTTTTTAACGATACTTTGGACCGCCAATACTCATCGAGCTCCCTGCCATTACTCCCTCCTGGCATTGGTTTCGCTCACTGCTTCGGCTGTTGGACATCGTTTTACCAGCGATACTCCCTACAGGAGAAACACAATTTCCCCCATGGCTCTGTTCCCAGACCCACGTCCATCTGGGTTTGCTATCCCTGCCGAAGTCATCAACGTCAGTCGTCAGTCCTTCGTTCGACCTTTTTAGATGTGCAGGCACAGTTAGGACCTGGTAATTTTATCTACACTGATGGCTCGAAGGACGATCGGGGAGTAGGATGTGCTTTTATTCATGGTCACCAGAGTTTTAGTTTCCGTCTTTTACCGCAGTGTTCGATTTTTACAGCAGAGTTTTTTGGTATTTACCAAGCGGTTTTATGTATTCGTTGGCGAGCCTTACAGAGCTGCTTTATTTGCTCAGGTTCATTGAGTGCCCTTCAAAGCCTACGGACGCTGTACAGTTACCACCCACTGGTACACATATTCAGGATTGCCTTCACACCCTCTCCAGTGCTGGCACTTGCATCTCCTTTGTGTGGGTACCTGGATACATGCCTGCCAGGCAATGCTACCAATGGTGCTGCTAAGGCAGCAGTTTTAGCACCCAGGCATTTTAGCTCTTGTATTCCCTCTCTTGATTTTAGCGCAGTCTTACATGGTCTCCTAATTTCCCGGTAGAGTGAAGAATGGTATGGCCTTGAGGGGAACAAACTCCTGGAGGTCAAGTCCCTCCCTATTGCCTGGAAGACCTCCTCACGCGCTTGTCACTGCAAGGAAGTGATTTTAGCCAGAATGTGCATCAGGCACTGCCATTTTAGCCATGGTCACATTTTATCTTCCGACGCTGCACCGCTCTGTGCTCATTGTAATAAGCTTTTGACAGTGCGGCATGTTTTAGCTCAGTGCCAGTTTTTAACACATATCCGTGTTTCCATAAGCCTGTTAGCCACCCTGGCCGAGGTGCTGGAAGACACTCCATGTTCAGTAGAGTGAGTTTTATGTTTTATTTGTTTAAACGGACTGTGCGCTCGAGTTTGACAAGCCTATTGATTGTTTTATTCAACTTTTTACGTTTGGGTGCTAATGCGAGTTTTTATCAATTAATGTACTTCTGCACTTCCGTCCTTTGCTCTACTTAGCAGTTGCTGGCACTGACTTAGTGACCTTTTAGGTTTTATTGGTTTAGTTTTTAGACTTGGTTTAGGTTTTACATCTTTAAGCTTTCAGTTTGGCCTGGGCGCTAATGGCCATAGTAGTTGAGTGCCCTAGAACCCCACTACTACTACTACTACTACTATTACTACTACTACTACTACACAATTGTATAATTTTTAGATAAATAACATTTGAACAGGGTGTCTTTCGAGTCCACTAGTATGTATGTATCAATCTAAGAAATATAAACAATCATATAAACAATATCAGTAAATTAATAAATCAAATAAGTTGAAAATTATGAAATTTAGTCACATGCCTTAGTTCCTGATTGCTTCTCTATAAATTAAGGTCCAACTGTTAAGCAGCTAGGATGATTATGCAACGAAATATGGTAATTGAAAGTGACACTTAACTGCGATTGAGTTATTATAGTGTAAACAACATTACAGCTAATTTGGCAACATAACAATAGCAGTATAACAACAATAATACACATGATTATATGTAAAACTTCTGCTAATGTTAAAATGGAGTATCTTGCTTGTCCCCTTCTTCACTAGTAGGCAAGGACTCATGAACAGCAGGAGGGTAGTTCAAATCTTGCCAGAACCACCCTCTGTGACTGAGGTTTTTTTCAGGTGTTCCTCTGTTTTCTTAAGTGGCAAATGCTGGGGATGTACTCTAAACTTAGGCCTGGAACATCTTTCCCAAATGTCTTCCCAATTTAATCAATGTTCTTCTGCACAATAGACATGTGTAGGACAGGGTTGGAAAGGGTAGAGTGAGACAGAAAAATCAATTGACATTACTGGAATTTGAACCACAGATTTACCGTTGCTGTCCAGCTGCTCTAATCACTAAGCTATCATGGCCAACATGCCGACACAACATTAAATTCTCCAGCTCATTTGCATTTTTCCAGGTAAGCCATACAAGGAGATCTCCTATTTATATGAAATAACATACCTTAATGGCGACTTACAATATTGTAAGTACTTAAATCTGGGCTTGTAACTATAAGGTCAGATCAATGTAATTAATGTTCTTCCACATATGTTCTGTGTAGGACAGAATTGTGAGACTGAAAAATTCAATGCCATGAATTTTGAATTTTGAATCATGTATATACCAGTCTAGCTGCTCTAACCATTAGGCTATCATGGCTATCATGCCGACATGACATCATGACATCCTGATTTTTGCTGCATTTGTTGTGCTGAGCACTTGCGGTAACCTAAGCAGATAGACAGTAGATGTGTTGCTCTTGCATGCTATTTAATTGCATTTTATTGGAGAAAACTGCAAATTTTGCTATATTAATGCTTGCTTGTAATATGTAGTAGGTAAGAAAAGCCATTTACTCATTTTATAATCAATTGTTTCAAACTGAAAAATTGGGTACCTGCTTTTACTATTGCTATTCCAAGATTAGGAATTCTACATAAATATCAAAACTTTCAAATGTTGGCTATGAGGTATTGTTTCTTCAGTGACAGTTTGCAACTCACACTTAGTGATAACCACATGCTAGCAAATCCATACTTTTAGCTGGAGAGGATAACATATGCTTGTCAATGGCTGCATGGCTTAGACAGGACTCTTACACTGCCTCTTAAAAGTTTTTGAACACACCTCATTTCTAGGATTTATTGAAATAATAGAATAAAAGACACATAATATGTAGTCACAACAGTATTTTAATGAAAATCAGCAATACATGATAGATTTTACTTGGTTGAATTACAGCTTTGCAAACTCTGGTCATCCTTTCTACGAGAAATGGGGCATTAGTCATGGCAACTATGTTTTTGTATGAGAATTTGAGCATGGGTGAAAAATCTAAAATATACATATGAAAGAATAAGGGATAAACGAAATTTAAGGAATTCAACAACACGCCAACATTTTGCTCCTCGTGTTTACTAAGGTAATTGTTATATCAATACAGTTTTCATGTTCAAGAATCATTACATCACACCTTTTTATTTTTTTCACTCTCCCTCTCATTCTACAGGCCCTCAAAGTAGTCAATGTTGACAACACTCTGCCAACGTAGTGGGAGGCGCTGAATACTATTGCTTCACCATTTGCTTCACCATGTGTGAATCTGATCATCTGTTGTTGAACAGCAGTTGTAATGTCCATTCGTATCCCAAACCATCTACCATGTAATAGTCCCTTTACTTTCCGTATGAGATCAAAATCACATGGTGAAAGGTCTGGAGAGTATGAGGATGTTCCAATTCTTCCCATCCCTAGTGACATCCATCCTGCACAGCACTAGACTGACAGCTGATTCAATATTACTCTGTTCCATTACAAACAAACCACAGAGCCATCTTGTGTTTTGAACACGCACTATGACAGTCTTACTTCCATGTGACACATGACATTTTGTGATACCAACCCTTGCCATTAAAATAAAAAATTGTTGCCATGACTTATGCCCCATCCCTCGTATTAAGTGCGCAAGTGTATCTTCAGAAATATCCCTTCATATGTTTTGCACTTGACTCCACAATACATTTACATCAGTGGGTTGTTTCTTTCTAACCTCTCTGTCCACATGATCCCAAAGTAGTTCAATAGGATTGCAGTCAGGACTTTGAGGGGGCCAAACCATGATCTTCAACCACTTCTGTAGTGCAGTTGGTAGTACACTTGCCTCTGGCGTGGAGGACCTGGGTTCAATCCCCGGTACCAGCATGGGGATTTTATCCCCTCTGGGAGGTCTGGCACGGGGTACACTCAGCCTCATTAGGTCCTTGGGGGACCAATTGAGGAGCTACTTGATGGAGAAGTAGCAGCCCCAGGTCGAGAAGACTGCATAACTGGCTGGGAGGGCTCGGTGCGCTGACCACATCCCAGCCTCCAGTATTGCACCTCACCAATGACACCTGTAGTGGGCAGAGGTGGGGGATGCAGCGGCTGGGCGGTAGGCCTTGGCCCTCCAAGGGCTGCCGTGCCGGGGTTTAGAAAAGAAAACCATGATCTTCAAGTCTTGTTTCTCTTCCAATTGTTCATTGTATCTTCTACAGAGTAAAGATGTGTGCTTGGGGTCATTGTCCTACAAGTGAAACCCTTGCCAATTAAGCGCACTCCAGATGGTTTGGCATGGCCTTGGAAAATGTTGTGATAATGCTCCTTCATGAGTCCTTCTATTTTCTCAATATTGCCTGTCCTATTGCCAGTAAAACAACCTCTTACCAGCATCGAAGCATCTCCATGCTTCACTGTAGAGGATATGCACTGGGGTGCCATGCATTCAGCTTTTACAGGTCGGACAAACTAGCAACATTTTGAGCCAGATAGCTCAAACTTAGATTCATCAGTAAATAACACCTTTTTCCACTGATCAGTAGCTTACATGTCAGTTGGTCCATTGTAATATTTTCCTTGTATTGACAGCTCTCAATAGGGGTTTCTTTGTCCCAATGCAACCCTTCAGAAGAGCACCCTGGAAGTCATTTCTACACTATAGGAACACTTACAGATTCATCCCTAAACTGGTTCATTTCCACTGTCAGCAGGGTGCTGTTTTGAATCAATCACATTTGCTGGTCACTATTAAATGCTTATCCTCATTTTTTGAGGTCACCTTAGGCCTCTCCTTTCGATAATGATCCTTATTGCTATTGTCTTTACAGACACTTCCCAAGAAAACTTGTTCTTGTTTGGCAATTTGACGCATGGTGTGACCTACTTTATGTCAGCTGACTATTGCAGCACATTTTTCTGCTGAAAGCTCCCTTCTTTTACCCATTTCGACTTTTCAACTGCACAATAACGTGTACCATTCACTGCTTATGAAGCACTAAACTGCTGTTTACAGCCAATACCTATTTACAGAACGTCTGTGAACAACATCTAGGGAATCACAGACATACTATAACATCCAAATCAACATTAGGGTAAGTGTTCCCATAAGGGTCAACAAATGCTACATTTTCAAAATGCACATAATTGACAAACAAAAGGTAGCATAGTAAATTTCAATTATGTTTCCATGGATTTCTATCATATGTAATATGACATTGACTTTGTTTGGCATTATACACTTGTTAATTGTAGAAAAACAGGCTGTTCAAAAGCTTTTGAGCGGTAGTTGTAGGTCCAGTGTGTTACATAAGTGGAGATCCTGTGGAATATTCCTCATTCTCAGGACATTTCACAATAGATTTTCTGCAAGTTGAATTAATCACTGATATTATTGATCTTCAACAATTGAGAAACAGTAGTTGCACTGCAATACATGCATGATAATCGTTATTGACAAATGAGAGTTTGCTTTAACATCAAATAAGTTGTTAGAAATGTGACACAGAATGGTCAGGCAGAAAAAGAAGAGCTAAATTGGGCATTTATAAAATTCTAAAGTTGTGCAGTAAACTTGATGACTAAACATTTGTTGATAATAAATACTCTTGCCAAATATTTTCAAGATAATGAGACTCAAATACAGGTATTTTATACTTTGTTATATTATTTACTGTACTTTTCTCTAGGTAGATGAAGCCAGTATATATAAAAAGAATATCAGAAAATTGCCAGAAATTAATGTTTTGGAGACCCCTTACCTTAAAGGCATTTTAAATAATGTGTGTGTGTGCGTGCGCGCGCGCGTGTGCATGCATGTGTTTTTATGTGTGTGTGAGAGAGAGAGAAGAAAGTGACATTAAACATCAGCTTAGAACTCTAAATTAATGCTGCAAAATGATGCGAAGCAAAGAGTTTCAACCTAATCCCTCAACTAAATGACCCTTTACATGTAGTATTTTTTTAATATAAATATTCTCCAATGTAGTGTCATATCGGACAGTGAATGAATGAAATTAGTGAAATTATGCTCAAATGAGCCTGGAGTCCTTAGAGCTTAAAGTTACCTGACATTCCTCTTCTCAAGATAAGGGAAAACCTCGAAAATGAAACCATATCTGGATAACTTGCCCTAACCGAGATTTGAACTCAGACTTCTTGAATTTCTATGGAGAAAGATTTGTTAGAAACTTCTTAGAGCGCCTTTAATGATTTTGAAAAATGTACAATAGTTTTTTATTATGAGGTATAAATTGTATATCCATATAAGTATGTAGATTTCTCTTCACTCTTATTCAGTTGTGTCTGGTTTTGTGGTGATGATGATGCACATAGGCTCTTAAATCCATTTATGTCACTTGTACTAGGCGGTTACTGAAGACCTAATAAAATGGACCATGTCCTTGATGCCTGGGAATATACCCTCAGACATATATCCTGTTGTATCTTCAGACTCCAAAAACAAGGAGCCTAAGGAAACACATTGGTGTATAGTATCTAAATCAGTGGCGGTTCCTGGGTGATCACTAAAGCCCGGAATTTTATGTAATATCAAGGTGCGAAATATGTACATATTTATGTAACAAATAACATCAAAATATGTAACGAGATATGTAATATCAACAAAATATGTAAAATTATGTAATAATCTAAATGCTAAGATTACAACCTCAAATCTAAATGCAGACTGCAAATTACCCAGATTTTTGTAATTTGATGGGTCTGTAAGTACATAACTTAATTACAATGAGTTAAAATGTATTAAATATAGAATTAATTATAAGGAAAATGTTTTGTTGTATGCAGAATTCACCTAAAATTTATTTTTAAGTAGGTAATCACGAAATAAAAATATGTGTTTTGGATTATGTTTATTAAACTTACTCATTTCACATAATTGTTTTACTTAAATAATGTTGAAGCAATGTTGAAATACTGAACCAATTTATCAATGAGTAAAACAATTAATTCAAAATAATTAAATTTTATAATGAAGATGCATTTTCAGTTTTCTATCTCTTGACGTACAATGAACAACCAGGCATTTTCATTTTCAGTCTTTTACTTCTTTCTTATTCACGTACAGTGAATAACCATATACTTCTCCATATTTTCAGGGGTCATTGTTTGTCTCCTATCGGATAAAATGTTCTTTTAAGCAGAGAAGCTTCTCCCCACGTCAGACGAAGTAATAGGAGCATATTTTAGTATAGGAATCTGATTTGCACAGAAATGTTTTGATAAATCGACATTGTTACCATTTATCAGTTTAGACACGGACACAAGCGTAGAGTATCCTGAATTCCTGTTTAGCACAGCTTTGAATTTTTCACTTACCTTCCTTTCTACAACTACACTAAGCTTCTGTGTTGCACGTTCCATTATATCCATAGATTCGTGAAGAAGGGAACCTGATGTCTTGATGGTGCTAGGCAACCCGCCGAAGTTACTTTGGATGTAAGCACAGGAGCTTGCCACTTTCGTTTCTTTAAAGATGCCCTGAGATTCACGTATGGAAACAGCTACTTCTGAGGAGAACATGTTCACCACTGATTGGATTCCTTCAAAATGTTTACAATAAAAGTTCACAGCTTCTAACCACATACCCCATCTTGTAAGTACAAAGGTACAGGCTGGAGATGATTTTTATAGCACTGAATTCTGTGCGCTGCTTTCACAAACACCTTTTTGTTGCTGATATCAACTTACTCACACAGGGAAAATTACTTCTTGCTACTTCAGCAACACGTTGCAATGCATGGGCCGAGCAGGTACATTCGGGTAGAAAAACTTAAGAGCAGTAGCAGCCTTAATCATGTAGTTATGTAGTATGCTGCGGCATCTGAACCTTTTCCTCACACACACCCTCTGGTCACAGAATCTTCATCCCATCATTTACGAATCTTGCAATTGTAGAATGATTTGTTTGCTCCAACACCTTGCAGCAGATTAGAAGGTCTTTCAGAATCTCGTTTTCCTACTACTAAATTTGCTATGTACCGAGCGACCTATGTCATCTGTAGTTTCATCGACGGCAAACCAAATACAGGAGTCACCAATTTCATTCCATATATGAGCAACTGCTTCTCCATAACACACATGAAGATACCTTTTCCTCAGAGTAGATTCGTCTGGAATAACTTTCTTGCAATATTTTTTCAGAAAGGAGCGAAATTGAGGAATTTGAAGTTAATGACACGAAATATTAGCTGCAACCATTGCACTGTACAAGTCTTGAAAAAATCATTTCCGGACAGTTCCTGTTGCATTTGTGTCAATAGAACTTGCTTTCTAGAACACTGTAGGTGTTTGTTGCGTATGCGAAGAACACTTTTGATATGTTGCTCCAATTGAGATTTCATGGAACAGCCAATTCTTTTACTGCATGCTTGACAGACTATTACTTTTCTGTCGATTGTAAAGGTGCTATCTAACTTCACCCATGAATTCAACTCGCAGGATAGCGAGGACGCAACTGGTGCCATTTTACTAAGACTTGCAAGAAACTAACTGCAGTATTATCGCCTAGCTATATTGATGGTTGTCCAGCGGCTCACTTTGTTTCCTCACAGCTATTATATTACAAGATGCTGACTACTGCGACAATGGTAACAATGGTAACAATCAATTTCTCCAGTCCTTGTAAATGCCCAAAGTGCTTTGAGATACGTGACACTGGAGGCCAATATTGTCAAGCGGCACCTGCTTTGACGGACAACAATCAGAACGAGGCGAGGCAGTTATTATCGCATTCTTAATTTAACTTGCATCCTATTTTGCAGACTGATTTTTGTTGCTTTCAGCAAAACTTGTGAAAACAGTAGTTTATAATGTGATTACAATATTTTTTAAAAAATAACAAAATTGTAACGAAACCCAGAAAATATGTACGTTTTATGTAACATTGTTAAAATATGTAGAAACGTGCAAAATATGTAAAAATATGTAAAATAAAAATTTGTAAGGCAGTCCCAAATGGCGTAATTCCCCAACATTTTTACTTCTCATTGAAATATTATGCAGGATTTAAAATATGTAATTACATAAAAATCCGGGCTCTAGTGATCACATACTCGCAACTGCACACCCACTAATTTTTTCCACATGTGAATGTGTCTTTACCTTTATAGACATGCATATGAGAAAGTCGAATGTCTAACTTTATTCTATATGAACTTGCTCGTTTAATTTTCCTGCGCCCTCTTTAGCAAATGTCACCGCATTCAGTCAAGAAGCGGAGACGCATAAACCCGATTTTGCGACTGGCGAAGGTATTTTTTAGGTGAGGGGTACGCGGGGAGAGGTGCAAAGCTTGTATTTAAGAGTACAGCGAGTTAAGGCAGCATAATCGACAAGACCAACACATGCGATTCTTACCACGCAAGCGCACTACTCGTACAGGTCCCTCCTTGCTACGAGCATTTCCCTCCCGTTTAGCAGAATCTACTAGGCAGCCAACGTGACAGTTCTAAATATAATGTAGCATCTTCTATATTATATTAATGTTATAAACACAATTACATCTAATCTTATTAAGCGATTATAAATGCATATAATTACTCTTCATGTCGTAATTTACTAAGGCCAATACTTCAGTTTCGAATAGTTATTTTGTTAGTCTTTATTACTGTTTGTTATGTTTGTGTTCTGGTAACAAATTGCATGCAGTTGTGTCTCCACATAGCAGGAAATTTGAATCTATGAAAGTGCGGAAATGAATAACATGGTGAAACTGAAGGAGATAAATCTTTTGGGTTTATTCTTAGAAGAGAAGCTGTTTTCCATGCTTATTGTTTGCAAGTGAGAGAAATGGCATCTGGACAAATAATAGTTCTTGGATACTGGTCATTTAAAACAAAACAAAATAGCAAAACATAAGAGCTCAATTGCCCGTATGAAATGCAAATTAGAATTGTCTGATGTGTGTCAGAGAAAGAAAGAGAGTAAAGGTGGAGAGGATGTAATATATTGCACACCCACTACAACAAGTCACGAGCGCCACTGATCTATATGTTGGGAGGATGCAAAGTCCATTTACATTTCCTGTACATGGGATCTTCTATGAGCCCCATTATGTTGTACCCAGTGAGAGAGGCAGTAATACACCTAAGCTTAGAAGTAATCAAGTTCAGAAGAATCTTAGTTTATTGTCAGGTTCCATAATGAAATCATGGGCTGGCCTGACAGTAGTTTGTTTACTCCAGATGAGCCCAAACCATGAGCTGGGTTATCTCATACGTGACACCTCCAGGGGATACTCCAAAGACAAGCTCGGGTCCTATAAATCCTTGATCTGCACCCTTCTTTGTTAGAGCATCTGCCATCCCATTACCTCTAATACCAGTATGCCCAGGCATACCCATAAGGGTGATTGAGCAACTGGCACAGAGGGTATCAAACATCCTCAAGCATTGCCATACCAATTTGGGTGTGGTTTTGACCGCTATAAGGGCTTTCAAAGCAGCCAAGCTATCTGAAGATTCTGTATCTACCCATTTGCGTGGCAAAGTATTTGCTTTGCCCAGTCCAAAATTACATATATCTCAGCCTGGAAAACAGCGGCAACACTACCAAGGCCATGGACCTCTGCACCCATCCTGTTCCCGAAGTGACAGTTGTGTACCACGTCGGAATTCCTTGCCTCAGAAGAAACCCGATCTGTGGCCCCCACACCCCCCTGGATGGTATCACCACTACATAACATGGACTAAAATTGAATCTTTTCCCCTATCATTTGAGTAATAAGACACATCTGATGTCCGGCGATAATCAGTGAGATATGGGAAAGTTTAAAACACCATTCCACTAACATCCAGAGTCAATGTGTACTTGCCCTCGCTATCTCCTTCACAAACAAGTGAAGGACCACCAAGATTTCCAAGGTAGTCACCTCCGTTGTTATCAAACATGTCAATCTTTACGACGAATTCAGTTTGGCAGCTACTGTCCCCACTGAAGAGGCAGGCCATCAAAGTAATATTACATAGGTTAGGTAGGTCTTATAACCATCTGACCACCTATGGTTCTTCAAGGTCAGTCCTGCATCTGAGATAACTCTCAGGTTCTTGACCGACTCATTTACTTCAACTTCTTCCAAAGGAAAAGAGGCTCTACCAATCCAGGCAGCCTTCTCCTTGTGAAAACCATTGTTTCTGTCTTGTCTGGGTTAATGAACAAGTTAGTTTCTTTACACTTATTGTCTAGAGTAGGCAAGGAGCCCAGCACAAGCTCCTAAACAGTACTTGTATAGCCTTGGACATGCACTCCCCCTCCTGTTGAGCCTCTTCGGTAGCTCATCTACAACCAGGAATCACAGAATGGGCTACAATATCTCCTTGCAGACAACCCTAGGATATTGACGACCTCATAGTCTCATCCCCTTGGACCACCACAGTTGCCGGCCTTCCAAATAGGCCACAATTCAGTCTGTAGCCTTTTTATCTACTCTCCAAGCTCTGCTTGATGGAGCCTAAAGAAATATTAATAAGGATGTTTAAATGTCTAGGAAGACTGCCATGGCCAATTTTCCTTAGTCCAGTGCCGCCCCCCCCCCCATCCCCAAGGTCTGAGGAGTAACTGATGAAGCGTCTATTCAGTGGAATTGCATGGCCAGTTGCAGAATTGATGGGGATGTATAGTTCTACGAACTAATTTTCATGTTATCTTCCTTTCATAGAAGTTTGAAGACAGTGTTGTTGTAATTAATTTAATTTAAAAGGTGACTTAATTAATAACACTGAACAACACTTACAACATATTTTTCCGGGATGCGTTTCGAAGGTAACTTTCCTCCATTATCAACCGGACAATAACTGGGTTTCCATGGTGCTTGATGGTGCAGATGGTGATGCTTCTTCTGGTGGCGGTTCGATGAACTTACTGAAAATGTCTCTCTGAGGAATGTCGAAATTAAATACTCGGTTTCTATTTTTTAAAATAAAGATTTGTTCCCATGTGGACAGTTCTTGTTTTCCGGTTATGTGTTTAAGAAGTTTCGGTTCTAGCTTTATGTCATGATTTTTTGTCCAAAAGTGAAATGCAACCGCTGATTTTTCTAATTATTTACTCTTAATGTTTCTAACGTGTTCCTTGGATCTAATTTCTAAATTTCTTTTGGTTTTTCCTATGTATATTTCATTACAATCACTGCATTCAATTTGGTATATGCCAGATTTTTTGTTAGGTGGAATAGCATCTTTGATGTTTGAAAGTAGTAGGTTTTTTATGGAGTAATGGTTTACTGCCGCTAGCTCAATGTTGTATTCCTTGAACACCTTTTTAAATTTATCAAAGGCCCATGGATGATATGTGAATTTTTTGAACATCATTTTTGTTTTTGCTGCTGTGAGAGTTGTAGTTTCTTTTAATCATTTTTTCTTTTCTGCTTGTTTTACCTTTTTATCTACTAATTCTTTGGGAAAGCCGTTTTTTTGTGCTATTTCAATTATTTTGTAATATTCTGTTTTATATTCTTCTGCTGAAAGAGGGATGTTCACCAATCTATGTGTTAAACTATTGAAAATTGCTTGTTTGTGGCTTCTTGGATTGTAACTATTAGCTTTTATGTAGTTGTCTGTCTGCGTTGGTTTTCTGTGAATACCGAAATTTATTCTATCCTTGTTTTTGATTAATTTTAGATCTAAAAATGGTAATTTATTATCTTTTTCTACTTCCACTGGGAAATTTATACTTTTGTCCTGTATGTTCAGAAGTTTTAATGCGTCACTGATGTGTCTTTTTGGAACTATTGCAAATATATCATCCACATATCGCTGCCAGAGTTTGAACATCCACGGGAAACCTTTTGTGATCCTTAATTTCAGAGAGACATTTTCAGTAAGTTCATCGAACCGCCACCAGAAGAAACACCAGAAGAAGCATCACCATCTGCACCATCAAGCACCATGGAAACCCAGTTATTGTCCGGTTGATAATGGAGGAAAGTTACCTTCGAAACGCGTCCCAGAAAAATATGTTGTAAGTGTTGTTCAGTGTTATTAATTAACTCACCTTTTAAATTAAATTGATTTTCATGTGTCTATCTGCCAGCCTTTACAGCACCTTCAGCATGAGAATGAGGGCAAGATTCCTTAGGCCTGCAGTAGACTGCCTGGCGTAGGTATAAAAACCACTTTGGCCTGACTTTTGAAAGGCACAAAAGCAAAAAAAGGCCAATTTAACCTCTTTTATAACCCACAATCTCGGAACTAACACACCAGCTCTCTTTCAAGGTCTACCTGCCCCTGCTGAAACAGGTTCTTGATTCATAGTTTCCATCCCCTGGAAGTGAGTTTCAAGTAAGAGCCCCAAGGTGCCCCCCTCCAATTGCATCCATGAACCGATAGGGCCTTCCAATGAGTTCAGCCTGCCTCTAACCTTTAGAGCAATTGTTTTCTGCAAACAAGCATTGCTCGATTGCTCTTGAGTACTTTCACAAAAAAAACCTCCATGATTTCTCTGAAGCTTTTCTGATTTCTTTCTTATACTTCTTTGGGATTCTTTATATTCCTACCGAGTTGCAGACACTTATTGGTCTTAAACCTACTATAATGCTTGCGTCATTTTCCCCATAGTTTCCAAGTATCTATTCCATCGGAATTTATCTCTTGCCTTCACCTTACATATGAGTGGGCAGTTCCATTCAAATGCAGAGACCAAGATGTTCATTAAAAACTCCAGTTATAACTCGAAATCCTCCATATTCTTTGTTTTGATTTAGCCTCCATTTCTCCAGGTTCTTCGGTAGGGAACCCAATTGCTTCTCTTGGGTTCCTGTACAGAAATCCCTTCACCCACAAAATCAAAGTGTATATGCCTGCAATTAGATAAGGATCCCAAAGGACTCTAGTGTCATGTCTAGAACTTACTTTGAAAATTGGCAGAGGTCAGACATTTACGTGGCTCATCAAAAGATCTGTTGTGCCCAGATATTCAAGCATGGCACCCCCTTCTCATTGATGTATGTGCTAACCACATACAGAATAATGTGCATTAGAGTCACAGCCAATTAATAAGTGGAGACTTCTACTCTTGCAACTACCTGTCGGTGCAGTCCGATCTCTTCATATCTTGCCAGGATCTGGCAATACCCAGCCAATACGTGCTTTGTAATGACAGATGTTCTGGGCTTTTCACAGCTGAAATGCTGTATGTAGAATATCCCTTAATATTTAGCCTCATGATAGAGCCCTGCCTAAGCCAGGTTGCTGTATCATAGCAACTACAATGCTCTGCCTCGTAATGCTACTACATGGCATCCTTCAAGCAGAATACTGTGTTACAGGTTGCCTGTATGCTGAAAATCAATTTGGCGTACCCCTGCAGCACCCTTGCTTCTCTTCCAGTGACACAGTACTCTACTGGAGTTAGGAACAAGAGTCCATAAAGTATGTGTACTCTCCATACGCCACGAGCCTCCATAGCAGCCGCCCCAACCAACATAAACTTGGCGTGAACCAAACCATTAAGGAATATTCCTCCTATATCGAGGAAATCAACAGAGTCCTTTTTTTCACTGACCTCCAGTAGTACACCATTAGGTTCCACCTTGTGTGTTGTGTTCCATGGTCTAGGGATAACAGGCTAGCATCTGGTTCCCGAGGTCACCGATTCAAGCCCATCGGAGGGCAATGGAGGGCGTAAAACTTCTTAGGATCGCTTCCTTTGAAAGGGAAGTAAAGTCAGTTGACCTGTGTCATAGATTTCCAGCACATAAAAGAACCTCAAGCCTGATAAAGAGGCATCTGAGCAAGATTAAGCGGTCTTTCATGCCCAGTGTAAAATGGAATGCTGAGAACCATAGCAGTTAAATAGCGTTCACAAATAAAAAAGCTAAGTCTCAAGTTCCACCTTGCATTCGTAGACCCTCCACTGTTTTGTGCTTATTTCTGGATTCTTCCTTTCCATCCTCTGAGAGGTAACAGTGTTCTCAACCTTGGATCCAGGTAACCAGGCCAAGAGAGTCGGGAAATCGACCAGTGTGAATCCCTCTCCCATGCCTGCACAGTTGAGTGTGCTTTCTCAGCCACTCTGCCTGAGACAGACGACAATCAGGGCCTCTGTCATCGGGTAGCAGTCATCAAACCTCAGGACCTCTCCCCTTGTGAAGAGACCGTTCATCAAATCCTCAACCGCCAGCTGAGCCAGGTTAACCTGTTCTATTTACAAAACCTCCTGAGGGAAATCATTCCCTATAATAGCCACCTTAATGCCATATTGGGTGGCCTTGGCATAACTAAGAGGTTGAGAAAACGTCACCCTCTTAGCTTCTTTCTTCTTTGCAGATGGAGTTTCCTTCTGCCTGTTCATTTTTCCTGAGACCCCAGAAGTGCTTGGTACAGACCATGATGCAGTATCGCGGCACTTCCTTGCAAGGGACACCATATTCCCCCATGCCCGATCCAAGGCCCTAGACTTCCTGCATCTCTACTTCTCTGCTTTGGTAGCTTGTTGGCTTTAAGCTTCAGAGTGCCAACTACTTTGGTCAGCTCTCCTAGGCTGTCCACCTCCTTCTCCTTTTCACCCTCGGACACCCGGCCTTGCCTTCCGACATCTCTGGGAGAAGCTGTTACTGACCTCAATTGCATTTTCTGGTTTGCATA
Organism: Tenodera sinensis; assembly: GCA_030765045.1. Classification (NCBI taxonomy): domain Eukaryota; kingdom Metazoa; phylum Arthropoda; class Insecta; order Mantodea; family Mantidae; genus Tenodera; species Tenodera sinensis. The sequence goes on from CM060968.1 coordinate 53,159,193, forward strand.
TTTTCAATACCTGTAGAAGACAATGCCACTTTCCGTGGTCTCTGGGAGTCGCAGTTCCTGCACCCACTTGTGGCTTTCGGGGCCTCGGCCTTCCCTTGGTTCATTCTAGATTTTCCAAACTCTCTCTTAGAGCTCTCCGGTTTATTGCTACTGCAACAAACTTTTATTCCATAACTAGCTAGGAATAACTAAGGTCTGCCTGAGCAAGATTACAGACTCAGAGAGGTAGTGAGGTATCTCAGAGCCTCCATTAGCGACACATACCTCATGTGCCATACACCTCTTTGGCAGGGATTGCTTAAAATCTTGGAGTTGAAGAATAGGTTTGCGGTCTGTTACTGGTTACTCAGAGGCAAGCCTAACCGATGTGTCAGTAGTCAGCTGACTCCACCAGTCAAGTCACGGCTAGTCACCATCTGCCGACGCAAAGTTCAGCTTTAGGATTACAGGTTGTTAAACCACACCAGTGACCCCTCCCTGCTGCAGGCCCAAAAAGGTACAGAATATGTATTTTTGTCAACTTGGAAAGGCATTTGATACAATTAGAAGAGATGTACTGTTGTATAAAATCAGGTGTAAGGATGCAACTTTAAGCATTTGTTTCAGAAGTCCAAAAGTTGTCTGACCGAGTTAAGTTCTGTGTTAAGTGGACAGGAAATGGGATTACAGGGATAATGCACCAAAATGTGGGTGCTAGACAAGGTTGTAAATTGAGTCGTTTTGTTTTTATTTATTGACAAGCTGGCTGTGCATGTTCCACAGGTAGTTTTTAAACTTGAATGATGATTCAATTGAATTTACCTCCCCTCTCATTCTTAATGATATTATTGTACAATGAATCTACATTTATGAATCTTTCCGTTTTATCCTTAGAACTGTAATTTTATACAGCCCAGCTATTCCTAATGGTGGATAAGAAATCTTTTGATATTCAAAGAAAGGATGGCAAACATTGAGCAATTAATATCTCATTTCCTTAGACTCTCCGTGATAGGTTCGTAGTCTGGAAAGCTGCGAAGTCTATAAGTACCTTTTGAGGGTGGAACAATTGTTGGTTGGAATGATCGACTAACTTCTTAGGTAATCAAAATAGGCAACATTTCAACCTTTGTGCTGTCTCTTTGGTTCCTCAGTTACTTCATAACATTAAAGCTACATGGTTATCACATGATAAATACATCCTTAAACACATTGTCGCAGACTCCCCAGGGACTTACTACAATAGGTATGGGAAATGGTGCTCCCAGGTTCCCGAGCCACACTCGATTGGCTTCCTCAAAGGAGTGAGAGAGCCTATGCCAAATGCCCAATCAACTTTAGTCAACAAACATGTTTAACCTTCAACCTGATAACTCCCTGAACACAGTCTGATGGATACCTTTCGCGCGGGTCGGAAGCTGCGGAGATGCACAGGGTGACTGGGTCACCACGTGACTCCCAACCCTTGCTTATCATATAAGACTGTTCATATCTGTTGAAGATAGTCCCAGAGAGGGATCATTGCATGAGTTAATGCACTCCTGAAGACCCTTGGGTTCATCTGTCTATGCATTAGGAGATGAGGACCTATGGTGAGCAAGGTCCAGCCCAGGACTCCCACCTAAGCCAGGTGGCACCCAGGATGTGAGCATGCCATTGGAGACATTTGCAATGGTGGAGGATTAAATCACTATGCAACAAAAGAAAACCTAAAAATACGTGAAGTTGAGAGTAACAGAAGTAGCTGAGTCAAGTGGTCCTTGCTACTTGATAATATCCAGAACAAAGGAAGGAAACAAATTTGTCAGTGAATCCATATGTCATACAGAAGGGTCTTGACAAAATAGCTGTTCCAGTGAAGTATTGTACTAGATCGCAAAATGGCACGCTCTCGGTTGAAGTTAATTTAGCATTCCAGGATGCCAAAATATTAAAAGTCAACTTGTTAGCCATTTATCCAGTACGAGTAGAGATGCACAAGATCTTGAACACCACGCACGTTGTGGTAAACACCAGTGCATTAGACGGTAAGTTTAACAAGAAGATTCAGGAGAACCTAGAGACAGTGGAAAGAACTTGGCAAGTACGTGCTCACACGTACCTTGTTCCTTATCTTTGATTGAGCAGATCTCCCACAAAGGATTAAGGCAGTGTATGAGGCCATTGAAGTTAAGCCATATATACCAAACCCGCTGAGATGTAATGTCAGTGCTTTGGTCACATTAGCAGTTTCTGTAACGGTGAAGCTATCTGCGTCAACTGTGGAGGTGTTGTGCACAACCATGCATGTACATTATCTCCAATTGTATTAACTGCAGTGGTGAACATCCACCCCATCTGTGTCAACTGTGGAGGCATTGTGCTCGACCATGCATGTACATTACCCCCAGTTGTATTAACTGCAGCAGTGAATATCCATCTCGTTCCCGAGAATGCCTCTTTTTTTATAGAGGAAAGAGCCATCCAGGAGGCCCGGGTAGGGAGGTGACCTCCGAAGCCCCAAAACTCTTACTTTGCGCCGACCCTCTATGCCGAAGCCCCGGTACCTATAGCTCCGTTGCAGCTAAACCGGTACCACACTGGGAAATCGCAACTCAACTAGTGATCTATCGGGGCCACATCTTCAGACAAGATTCTCCTAGCTAGGTCACATCCGAAGCCTTCAACACTAACATGCAAGTTTGTATCAACATTTCCAAAGTCTACAGTTGAAAGGACCACCTGCACTGTCACCAACAAAAGCATCAAGTTCAAGAATGAAAACAGCAAGCCCATAAGGTATGATGCATCACTGATCAAATTCAGCTACACTATAAGTAATTTCATGAAGAAAACACTAAGAGTGCTCCCACTAGATCCAAGTGACGTAAGAGTCCACGAACATTTAGAGGATCCTCTCCTGAGAAATCATGGGATGAATGATCGGCGAATTTCATCTTTGCCAATCTGCGTTTCCAATCGGTTCGAAGCTGTTGGACCAAAATACTCTATGGAAAAACGCTCCTCTCCTGTAAAGGAGATGGAGCAAGAGGATTCTGCCCACACTGCAATAATGCCACTAAAAGAGGCAGAATAAAGCTTGAGAAAGAGGTATTAGACCAATGGGTAAAAAAGGGCCAAATTGAATTGATTACCCACAACTTCAAGGTAATGGAGAGTTATTTTTGAATGCCTATCCCATAAAAATATAACCATGGCTATCGTACAAAGGAAAATCCGTGGTGTTAGAACACACGACCAGAACTTGAACTTTTGCTCAATAAGGATTAGCCTTTGGTCGCTTGTTTGCAAGAGACTAAGCTACGTCTGCAAGACCCTTTTCAAATAACACAGTACACCCCACTGCGGTGTGATCCTTTACCGGAAGAGCGGTTCGTGCACATGGGGGCACTATTGATAGTCATAAAAAATTATATATTCCTGGAATCTGTGCCCTTACAGTCTGACATTCAATCAGTCACAGTAAGGATTGTGCTGCCATCCATCTGATTTACCATGTCAACATATATCTGTCTCCGTGTGTTGACCTCTTACATAGTGATTTAGAATACCTAGTTTCCCAGTTACCAATGCCTTATCTGTTGGTGGGAGACTTAAATGCTCATCACCCACTTTGGGATTCAACTGGGTGTTGTGTGAGATGTAAGCTCATCACTGAGATCATGGACAATTACAACCTAGCTCTCCTGAACACTGGAGAGCCTACATTTCTTTAAGACTCCTTCAATAGTTACACCTTGATCTCGTAGTTCGTTCATCACAGTTGGCACTTTCCTTACAATGGAATGCCATCTCTGGCTTACACTCTAGTGACCACTTTCCATATGTTATTAGTCTCATAACAAAAGATGCATATTCCACACGTATGCCTAACTGGCACTTGGACCATGCCAACTGCAACCTTTACACCCAGTTGGCTGTGTTTACTTATGAGCATGACTCAGTAGATAATTTGGCGCAGCATCTCACCGAGAGAATTCTTTCAGCTGCTGAGCAATCTATTCTGCAGTCGACATACCACTGTTGTCTATTCCCTGTCCCTTGTTGGACGAATGAATGTCGGAATGCCATTCATGCTCGAAGGCACACTCATCCTACATTTGATAACCTAATCTAGTACATGAAAATGTTTGCCAGGTCTAGGCAAGTTATTCAGGACACAAAAAGGCCATGGAACAAGTTTGAAGCTTCATTTAACCGACATACACCTTCCTCGGTTGTATGGTATAAGTTAAGGTGCTTAGCCGGAAAAACTATCCACATGCCAATGGTGAGCCTTAAAACAGCTACAGGACCTGTTGTTGTTTCATTGGATGTGGCTAACATTCTTGCAGTTCTTTCGCTCAAGTACCTAGTTTGGATAACTATTCACCTCAGTTCATTCCAATTAAGATTCAGATGAAATCTCAAGGTTTCACATTTCGTTCTAGAAATGTATAGAAGATTACAACTGCCTTTTCACCATGACAGAGTTAGAACATTCTCTTTCATCTTTGCGACAATCTGCACCTGGACCAAACAGTATTCACATACAAATGTTACAGTAGCTCTCCTAAAGGAAAGGCATTCCTCCTTGAGGTCTATAATCATGTTTGGGTTGACAGTATTGTTCCAAAAAAGTGGCGTTGTACCCATTTTGAAAGCTGGAAAGGATTCCAGTTCAACTGTGAACCTATTCAAGGAAGCTTAGCTGGTCGTCACATATAGTGCAGCTAACACACGATGTGACTGTTCCCTGAATGTCTTTGGATACTAAATAGTAAATGGTGGGGAGCAGATCAGACAATTTCACTGCAAATATTTATATTGCGCACTAATGCGATCCAAACTACCTATAGTCTATGGATATATATTTTATATATATTTTTATAGAAAAAGCGGCTCTTATTCAACACGAAAAGTTGATCAGACTCCCATTCAATACATGGCACAAGAGAAATTTTACACATACACTAAAGACTCAGGAGAGCTTTCTTTCCAAAATTCAAGACATCAAGAAGGATGTACACCTTCCTAATTCAAAGGAAAACTTCATATCTAAAGTCAATCCAACACATACATTAGACATCACATATTATTTACACCTGACAGAAGAAGTTAAAAAAAGTGATACTCCAACTAGTGTTCTAAAATTATTGGCATTAGAGACAATCCATACTAGATTTCCAGAACATGAGTGGCTCCATATTTATACTGATGGATCATTGGTATCATACCAAGATGGAGCAGGTGCTGGAGTCACATGTCACCTCTTTTCCTATTACAAATCTTTAAGTTATGGAACTACTAACTTTGATGGAGAAATTGAAGCAATTCGAATGGCCCTACAAAATCTTTTGTATAGAATTTCACATTTTCAGCAAGCAGTTATTCTCTCAGATTCCAGGGCAGCAATTATAGCAATTACTTCCAAGTTGTCACCAAAAAACCAAACTATTATAGAATGTTGGAAGATGCTTAGCCATCTAACAGCACTTCAAAAACACCTAGTCTTCCAATGGATACCGGCTCACTGTGGACTGAGTGGTAATGAGAAAGGTGATTTTCTTGCAAAAAAGGGTACCAGCGGTGTACAAAAATCTATAGTTAATTTACCATTTTATGCAGCTAAAAGATTAGTCAACTCTGAATTCAAAAAAATTATTGCAAAATATTACTATGAAAAATCAAAGAATAAAAGATGGGAACTACCAAACATTCAAACAGTGATTCCTGAGTATCCTCGAAAAACAGCAGTTGCAACCTTCAGGTTGATTACAGGACATGATTGTCTGGCAAAACATTTAAACAGAATTGGGATATATTCTTGACTACTCTGTCCTCTATGTGATCTGCAAGAGGAAATGGACCGAGACCACCTTCAAATATGCCCAGCCACTTCTAGTGCCCCATCCATCAGTGAAAAATATTGGAGAGCAAGAGGATTAAAGACTTCATTGTCAGAAATCCAGCATTAGCTAACAACATATATTTTATTCTTCACCACGACATCTGTACTGAGAAGATTAGAGCAGTGCCTAATCAGAGTATTCACATGGCAGTAGTTTTTCCAACTGGTCCGGTTGTAAGGCTTTAAGCCAAGTCAGCACAACCTTCTCTGCAATGTCGGCATGAGATCCTTTCAGAAAATTATGGCTGTTCGCTTATATGTATGCGAAAGCACCCAATGTTCATTTCCTTTTTCAACACCATGCTAAAGAAACAATATAGCAAGACCTCCCTTAGTTGAAAGCTAGCAGGTTTTTCTAGAGAAGCTTGCTATTCAAAAGCCTAAATTTTCTGAGGGCTCCCCTATATGTCCCATATAGATCTTGGGATGACGCTATACTGGAAGGCTACAATGCCTATGTCTAGTACCTACACTTGCTTTTTTAGAATGTTTGTCAGCCTACACTGACCAATGTTTGATCTACAAGATGGATCTAAGAGCACCAGTGGTGTGGTGAGTTCTTATGTTCATGGAACCGAATTGCATACATTCTGTTTTCTTAGTAGCACTTCCATTTATAATGCAGAGCTGTATGTCGAATACCGAGCCTTTCTATATGTGCCCCATCACAAATTGGTGACTGCCTAGTTTTGAGTGATTTTCTTAGTGCACTTTAGACTCTTTGTGTGCTGTACAACTACCATCCTGTTGTACAAGGTATCCAGGATGCCCTCCATGTCTTATACGCTTCTGGCATTAACTTGGTGTATGCATAGTTTCCTGGTTACGTAGGTTTGTCAGGAAAGGAAATGACAGATTTGGCAGCAAAGTTGGCAACCACAAAATCCGCTGTTACCATATCTGGTATTTCAGAAGACTTTAGCTTTAAAGCACGGAGAGAGTTGCTATCCTGCTCACAGGAGGAGTGGTTAGCTTTCCACGGAACTAAGCTTAGAGCAGTGAAGAATTTCTGATGAACTGAGTAAACTCCTGTTGGGTATCTCGTGACAAGGAAATGATCTTGGCTTGTTTACACATTGGCCACTAATTTTATGCGTTGCTGCCTTTTTAAGGTGACCCTGCCCTTTATTTGCTGTACGACCAACTTTTGTCGTTCCATCACTTACGGTAAACAAATGGTGGAAAAAGTTTTTAAATTTTTAGGAATGATAAACATGATCTAAATTAAGAACAAATTAGAAACTAAAAGCTTCTTATCTTAGTAATATTGCAAAATGTTTTGCAGCTAACACGTTTCAAGTTGACTCCAACTCATTCTCAAAGGTATACAAACAAGTTACCATAGCTACTGATACTTATTTTAAAAATCTGTTACCAATCTCTAAAAACAAAAACCTATAGTACAATCTATTGGAGGTATTTCAAAATTCATAACAGGGTTCTTGTTTTTTAAAATAAATATCTTTTCCCAAACCATTAAATCTATAGGTCCACTTAATTGTGTTAATAATTTAACCTCTGGATTAATTTCATGATTAAATGACCAAGAATGATCTGTTACAGCTGATTTATCAGTTTGCTTATATTTAATATTTCTAAAATACTCTTTTATTCTGGTTTCTAAATGACGTTTAGTTTTACCAATATGAATCGTATCACAACCCAAACAGCTAAATTGATAAATGCCAGATTTTTTATATAATTTGGAATTGTACCCTTTTTAGAAAAAATTTAGTAAATTTTGTATATTAAATTTCTTTTGAGGGACCAAATTTATTCCATATTCTTTAAAAAATTTTGTTAAGTTTTTATTTGGCCCACAGATGGTAAGTAAACATTTTAAAAATACAATCATCTTTTATTTTTTTGAGGGTAGACACCTCTTTACAGCTTTTTGATACTTAAATTTTATGTATAAAATCTGTATTAACACCATTAATTACTGCAATGTTAATGTGTTTATATTCTGTGTCAAATTCTTCCTTATTAAGGGGTATATTTATTAACCTATAAATTAAACTATTAAAAACGGTAATTTTATGTGCAAAAGGATTAAAACTTTTATGTTTTATGTAATTATCGGTGTGAGTAGATTTTCTAAAAAACCAAAATTCAATTTATTGTTATAGTTTTTAATTTTTAAGTCTAGGAATGGAAGGCATCCATTATTTTCTGTTTCCAAAGTGAATTTTATGGCTTTATCCTATATATTTAAAAGCTTTAAAGTATCATTTATGACAAATAGAGCTTTAAAATGAGCATCAGTAGCTATGGTAACTTGTTTGTATAGCTTTGAGAATGAGTTGGAGTCAACTTGAAATGTGTTACCTGCAAAACATCTTACAATATTACTAAGATAAGTGAAGCTTTTGGTTTCTAATTTGTTCTTAATTGAGATTCTGTTGCTTCAATGTTAATAGCTTCATTATTTACTTATGATAAACATGAATCTAAGAGGGGTAGAATCAGAACTGAAAAACTCAATGCCACAACTGGGATCTGAACCACAGACCTTCCGCTTTACATTGTCCACATAGGGCTTGTTTGTTTAAAAACCACCAGCAGTAAGTTTGTTGGCATAAATGAATTCAAGGGTTTAGGATTTCAGATACTGAGGTTTTCATTCCTTTTGGACTCTTATATAACTTCATTTTAGTTTTGGCTTTTGTGTAATTTGTTGGGTATATTTATCTATATTTTTGCTTTTACTAGTGTTTTTATTTTGTATTGAAATTTACCTATGGCTTTTGCCATTATCGTGTTATAAGGGCACTGATGACCAAGTAGTTGAGCTCCCGTAACCCTACATCAAAGCAAATCTTGTCTTGCGATTTCCAAATATCTTTTAGCTAAAACTGATTATGTGATGTAGTGGAGAAGAACAGTAGTGGGGAATTCTCTTGATTGCAATTGTTACCAATTCAGATGGTACCCTGACACTGCATCTGTTGTAATTAAAAAAATTGGTTATCTTTGAGAACAGTTCTTCTGTTTAATAGTAATCTGTATTGTAATATTTCAGATTACACATAGAGGCACCTCCCAGCACTTGCAGCACTACTCCATATTTATTGACTACCTCAGACTTAGAAGAAAATGTTGGTTTGAAACATGGAAAGGAAATTCTTGGGTTTGCTGAAGTCAATATACATGAAGTTTATGGAATTGAGGTGAAGCAAATGCCCGGTATAGAACAAACTGTCCACTTCCATGAGTCAGAAACATCTCTTGATTATCAGCAAAGTGATAAACTTAATAAATATAGCAGTATCAGTAATAAGATACACGTTTGTGAAATTTGTAAGAAAAGCTTTTCTGAGTGGAATAGTTTGAAAGCTCACATTTTGCTCCATGAGGATAAACGGCCATACAAATGTGATCTTTGCATGAAGAGCTTTACTCAGAAGGGAAATTTGAACAGACATATTCTGATTCATCAGGGAAAAAGACCTTTTAAATGTGATATTTGTGAAAAGAGCTTTTCTATGAAGGGACATTTAAAGACACATGTTCTGATTCACCAGGATAGCAGGCCATTCCAGTGTGACCTTTGTGAAAAGAGCTTTACTTTGAAGGGACACTTGAACAGGCACATTGTAGTTCACCAGGCCAAAAAGCCCTATAAGTGTGATGTTTGTGAAAAGACCTTTACTCAGAAGGAAAGTTTGAATACGCATATTTTGATTCATCTGGGCAAAAGACCATTCAAATGCGATGTTTGTGAAAAGAGCTTTACTTTGAAGAGACATTTAAAGACACACATTCTGATTCATGAGGACAAGAGACCATTCAAATGTGATATTTGTGAAAAGAGCTTTATTTTGAAGGGACATTTAAACACACACATTCTGATTCACCAGGGCAAAGGACCCCACAAATGTAATGTTTGTGAAAAAACCTTTACTCAGAAGGGAAGTTTGAGCACACACATTCTGATTCATCAAGGCAAACGACCATACGAGTGTAATGTTTGTGGAAAGAGCTTTACTCTGAAAGGACATTTGAATGCACACATTTTGATTCACCAGGACAAAAGACCATTCAAATGTGATGTTTGTGGTAAGAGCTTTACTTTTAAGGGACATTTGAACATGCACATTATGATTCACCAGGGCAAAAGGCCTCACAAATGTGACATTTGTGGGAAGAGCTTTACTCGTATGGGAGATTTGAATACTCACATGCTGATTCATAAAGGCAAAAGGCCATTCAAATGTGATGTTTGTCAAAAGAGCTTTACTCAAAGGGGAAATTTGAACACGCACATTTTGACCCATCAGGGCATAAGGCCATTCAAATGTAATGTTTGTAAAAAGAGCTTTACTTTGAAGAAACATTTAAACAGGCACATTCTGATTCATCTAGACAAAAGAGCATTCTAATTTGATGTTTGTAAAAAGAGCTTTGCTTTGAAGGGACATTTTAACAATCACATTCCAATTTGTTCGGACAAAAGGCCATTCAAATGTGATACGTTTGTGGAGAGACGTTTTCCTGGAAGAGAGATTTAAACTCTCAAATTCTTTGAGTGGTAGAATTGAAACTGAAAAATTCATTGCCACAGCTGGGATTTCAACTACAGAGCCCCCGTTTACAAGGTGGGTGCTCTAATGACTAAGCTACTGGGACAACCTGCCAGAATGACACTGAATTCTCCAAGCAATTCGTAAACCACAAAGGCAGTCTCACATCAGAGACAATTACCCCAATGGTGACTTACTATTATAAGTACTTTATGTCTCAGGATGAAATAACCCTCAGATGGTAATTATTATTATTTATTTATTTATTCCAATAAATACATTGTGCACAAATACCTCTCAAACATTGCCCACACATGTCTTGTTTAAAAACACCAACGTAAGTTGTTGGCATAAAAAATAATAATTACCATCTCACATTCTTATTCATGGGCCCAAATGACCCAGTTGTCAACGGGTGCTTAAACTCCACACATCTATCCATACATCCATCTACATTCTTATTCATGAAGCCAAAAGTGCATATAGGTGATGTATGTCAAAAGAGCTGCACTCAAATGATATTCTTAAATAGACTTATTCTGAATCACATGGATAAAAAGCTAAAGAAGCACAAAGTTTATAAGAAGGGCTTACTCAAAAGGGAGATTTGAAATAGACATCTTCTGATCGATAAAGCTAAAGACTATAGAAGTTAAATGTTTTTAAAATAAACTTTTCTTGGATGTGAGCTTTTAAAATGTTGTTGTTGTTGTTAGCTAATGCTGGATTTCTGACAATGAAGTCATTAATCCTCTTGCTCTCCAATATAAAGAGAGCAATAGCAGTAATAGTAACCGCTTTTCAGAGAGCACCATGCTTTTAAAATGTACATTCATATTCATGAGTGGTAAATGTGATAAAGTTTGATGGTTTTGCAAAACTCTTCACTCAGAGAGGAACATTGAATAAACATTTCCTCATTCATGAGGACAACTGTCCATTATATTGTTATGATTGTGATAAGAGCTTAGAACACATTTCACTGAACATAAAGGTGGTAGAAACTATCTTATTATTTTGTTCACTGTGGTCATATGGTGGTCTGATCAGTATTTATATACATCTAGTGGAAGTAACTTAGTTACCTGGACATCTGGCTTTACCACAGTTACCTTCTGTGTCATCTGTTTACTTCTGTAAAAGTGGCGAACCAAACTTATAGTTTGTTTCTGTATTACTTAAATGAGTGATATTACTTTTGTATTGTAATATTAATAAAATTAAAGATAACTAGCTTGTAGTTACCTCATAATATTGTCATGAAAGTCATAATACTGTATAACTGCTGAAATGTGAATTATGGACTGTGCAGAAAATATTACTACTTAAATGCCATATTCACATTTTCGAAACCTATAGCTATTTTCACGTCATGAAAGCACAACGGGCTCTTATGGACCATGTTATTCTTATGGAAGAATCAGGTGCGCCGTTGCCAAATTTGCGTGTTTTCGAATGTGACTAAGATAAGGTATGAACATGCATTTCGGTGTAAAATGTGTCGAAGAATACTATGGTATGCACGATAAACCTTTTATGCAATTGTACATTTTTTAAAATAATAAAATGTAAAATTTTGTTGAAAGCAGATTTTTTAACATTTTTCTCGCTCCGCACATTTAAACATGGCTTTAAACCGAAATAATTGCAATGAAAAAAATCTGGATTATTCGCTTGCTTTTATAGGGCACATTAGTATTCAGATTATATCAATATGTCTAAACATATTTTTAAAAAAAAGAAAGTTTAAAACAAAGTGTTAAGGTTCTTCGTTTATACAGTGGAAAATGTCGTTGCTGGCTAATACTCGTTCTGTAAGTCCACGTAAATACTTCCAGCGACAAAGTGGTCAAGAAAATAAGGAAATTATTTTTTATATAAATATAGAACATCTCCAGTAACAAGCCATCCATAAATCACCATTTAAAAGCAAATGTTTTTAGCGCGCCAAGCACACAGCCAACAACACCCGGTTCTCCTGTCTTGCAGATGGTGGAAACCAGATCTGTGGCAGTTGAAGGGCCGATAAGGGATTGTACTTCAGTGGAGGTTTTCAATAGGTTTCGGGAATTTGAGGTGTGAGCGTGTTTTACAAGTTCTCTGGTAATTGTGTGCATTGCAGTTAAGTGGTCAATGTGCAATGGATCACAGAAGAAAAGGCAAAATTATTGAAAGTAGCGAACGAAAAACAATTCTTAGGGTGTATGATTATTTAAAGAAAAAGAACCCCTGACACAGTGACTCGTTTATTGTTAGTGACCTTCATAAGGCGACTGGTGTAAGTAGGCCTACATTTTTTATATTAAGAAAAGAATGTAAAAAGGGTAAGGGTTTATTATAAGGTATCATCATTAATATAATAATAATAATAGTAATAGTAATAATAATAATAATAATAATAATAGTAATAATAATAATAATAATAATAACTAAAAACAATAAACCTGGTTGTGAGCGAAACTGCGGTAATCACATTGGCGCAACATACGTGGCAACGCCGCATTGATTCTCCATAAGAGCCATTGTGCCTTCATAACGTGAAAACTCCTATAGAACAGCATTAGATTATACTTTAAATACAATCTGAGCAGACACTTAAAGCATGAGGCAATAATAAAATGACTCAGCAGTTCATTAAGCAATTCCAAATACTTTATGCTATCTTATGCAGTAGTCTCCCCTCAGATGGGCTAATCACAGTAGTTCCAACTTTGGAGAATATATTGCTAATTGGTCATTAGTTTAAGGTTATTCAGTATGACCATTATATTTAGTTCATAAATAACACACTCATTCTATGAAGTGATAGTGTCAGGTAATCTGCTGTACTCAATTTTGCTGGAGGAGGAAGTGAAAAATATAGACTCCTTACTGGAGAAGAATGACCATATTTTTAATGGCGTTTCCATTATACTAATCCCTCGCTCAATCATTTTCTACAAGTTTGTGAAAACCCTGCAGGTCTGTTTGTCAAGTGCTATACTAGCCTTTCATTTTCTTTGCCTAACCAACCATTGAAGGGAGATCAAATGAGACATGGATGCAAGTAACTGATATTGCCCAGAACGGGAAATAAATGTGTCCACTTTAAACACCTCTTTAAGCTTGCCAATTTCAATCAGCCTTCACATTCTGGTTTAGAATAGAATTATCACATTAAACCCCTTTGTTCTCCAACTATAAGAACAGATTTCACCTAACTCCTAAATGAGAGTCCAGCCTTGCAGTGTAATGTGGAACATTATCTAACACTAATATTTGAAGGAGGTGCCAAATTAGCACCTAATTCTTGTTCAATCCATTTTTCATAATCTGCAAGGTTCATTTGTCTGTGATCAGTTTTAGGTCTAAATGAAAAGAGAATCTTCCCGAAACCATTTGAACTAACTACAATAACAGAGATAAAAGTTTTAAATGTGATTGCATATGTGTGTGTAGCTAATGCTCAGGATTAAGCAACAAAGCCATTCTCCTTCTTGTCTCCCAATACTATGAGGTCAAGTCTGGATAGTTTTTAAGTTGTTGACAGATAGTTGTTCCATATTCAAATATTAAGATACTACTAATGATGCTAATATTAATGAATGAATAACTGCAGGTATAACTCATAGAAAGTGATACATAGCCAAACTAACAACACACAATGGCTCAGAAAATTAATAAATATGTATTATACACACTTACTTTGCACACTTGTGAGTGGCTATCCCTTGAAATGTAGCCTTTTATCCAACTGATACACAGACTCCTTTACACTGTCTTTGTAGCACAGAATGACACTGGGCACACTGTCTTTCCTTTATTTTAGGTAACAATGTGACACTGAAAACCTGTTTACTGTTTGCTCAGTAATTAAAACAATATAGATGTTATTTCATGTGAACAAGCATCATGTGCTTAGGAAATTTTAAATGCAACAGTGAAGCTGTAATCTGCTCATTTTATTGGCATTCACAAACTTTTCTCAATATCTCAAAGTTCTCCATTCATCTAACTAAAAATGCATAATTTAATTTCAACCAATTCTCACCATATAATCCAACCTACACTGCATTGCAACAGTTTCTTGTCATCAATACCAGCTGTAAAAATATCACAAGAACTGCATACCACTTTACAAAACAAGTGCACAATCTATGATCTTAAACTGAGGGACTGTTTGCCACTGTGAAACCCAGGCATATTGTTATAAGACCAATTGGTCAAAGAAAAAATTTGAACCTTTCCAGGGGTGTCAATTCCATCATATAGGTTATTACAAAAATACTTATATCATGAAGGCTTTTTCAACTACTGAAAGAACTGGCACAGGCAGTTAGCAGGATAGACTTCCATATATAATTTGCTCTTATCTGTCACTATAAGAGGCAGCAGCCCCTCCGCTATATGGCACTAAAACTTTAGGATGACAGATGTTCCACTTAATGTACCACAATCTTTTGCATAAATGTCAAGGTATCTTTCATCTGCTCATAGCAATGTGTGTATGAACTTCAAATTATTAAGCCTAAAGGGGAGGATCCACTATAAACTCCTTCTAGACCATTAGACAAATTCATAAAGAGTAGGGGAAGGTATATCAAGTTAATTTGTGAGTCTAAAAAAGCATCTGCAATGTGAGGTAAATTGAGAACATGCTGTAAAGAATGGGGATCTTCATTTTATAGATAACACTGAGGTGATGTGTAAGGGAGCATTCATGTGGATCGATGTTCCTCTTGATTTACTTTTTTATATATATATATATGCATGCAGTTGTATACATATAGAATGTGAAAAAATATAACTCAATAAACCTGATACGCTCATGTATACCTACAAGAAAATATGAACTGAAAACACTTCTTCCAGCTATTGTCTTAACATGAAGTTGAAGTTCTTTCTATGTCTGATATGTAGAAGAAATATGAAAATAAATAAAGTAGTGTGACAAACTTCCTTGACTCGAACATATCAGATTTCTCTTTTAATAAATGAGCTACCAAGTGGCGATGAAGCTATGCTTACAAGCTTTTTGTATTATAAGCAATTTATACATTTGACTGTGCCCAGTAAATTGTGAGTTTGATCTCATGCTGATGATGCATTCAGAATCCTTAACATGAAGCAAACTGATTGTTCTGTTATTTTACGTACATCTTCTCGTTATTGATTCAGATCTAGGGTAAACTTGCCACTGTTTTGTAAAGAAACATACAAAATCTGAGAGCTTTAAAACTCCATATCAAATTTCTGTAAACGTTCTTCATAAAATACATGGTTTCTGGTATACTTAGAAAATATTATTACAATCACAGAATAATTAAATCAAATAGCTGAATGCTGTAAAGGAAATCGGCTACAGAATTTCTCTGCCTTTTATACACATTCTTTAGTTTTCATTAAAGACAATAAAGATAATATGCTAATGCATATTCTGGCACATACTGAAAACTTGGTTTTGGTTTGATATAGATTTCAACTTCATATCTGCAGCAATGGCTTAAACATACTTTTACTTTGATTTTTTGGGTAGTAAATCTGTTGTTGTTGTTAGCTAATGCTGGATTTCTGACAATGAGGTCATTAATCCTCTTGCTCTCCAATATTTTTCACTGATGGATGGGGCACTAGAAGTGGACGGGCATATTTGAAGGTGGTCTCGGTCCATTTCCTCTTGCAGATCACATAGAGGACAGAGTGGTGAAGAATATATCCCAATTAAGGGTAGTAAATCTTATTTACTACCCTTAATTGGGATATATTCTTATTTTCTTTCTTTGCTGCTTTCCACCAAGTTTTGGAATACTTCATTAAAATATATTAAAACTATTTTAGACAAAAAATCAGCTAAGTGTCTGGAGAGGTCTGTTGCTAACATCTAGATTTGAGGAGTGTGTGTGTGTGTGTGTGTGTGTGTGTGTGTGTGCGCGTGTGCGTGTGCGTGGGCGCGTGCATGCGTGGTTTTTTTTTTTTTTTTTTTTTTTTTCAATAACACTCTTTATTGAAATTAGGCAGCATGCCCCATTACAAAGTAATATTATATGCATTAATTTTGAAAGCCTTCAAATGCTTTGTTGCTAATAGATGTGTAGTGACTGGCCAGCTGCCTCCAATCTTCTTAATATCTTCTTTCAGCTTTATTCGTTGTTTTTGTGTTTCTTGACATTCATAAATTATATGTTGTACTGTTTGTTGTCCTTTATTACAGGGACATGTGGGGTCATTTATTATTTTGAATTTGTGCAGGTATGATTTGGTCTTTCCATGTCCTGTTATTAATGCTGTAAAGCAGGGGGCAATTGGTAGTTTTAATTTCAGTCTTTCTTTGACGGAGGGAAAAAACGACTTTGTTATAGGCCCTTTTGTAGTTTGGTCCCACCTATTCTGCCACTGTTGTACTATTCTTTCATTAATTTGTGATATAATGGTAGATTTAGGTATCTTGTCATAAATAATGTGAGTTCCATCGTCTTGTGCTGCTTGCTTTGCTATTTTGTCTGCCAGCTCGTTTCTTGGAATTCCTACATGTGCTTTAACCCAATTGAATTGAATTTTCCATTGTTTCTGACTTAATGTTTTGACTGTTTCATGTATTTCTGTAGCTATGGAATGATGCTTTCTATTATTATTTAGAAGTGCCAGAGTTACTTGACTGTCGGTGTGAACTGTCACAGATCTTTATTCTATTGATACAGTGTGTTTTTCAATTTCTTTTAGAGCTTGAAGAATAGCTATCTGCTTCGCCTGGTTATTTGAGCAGTTCTCCTGTAACTTGTATTTTAATGACCTGATTACATCTTCATTCTTGAATATTACTGCTCCTGCTCCAATTTTATCTTGCATTTTGCTGCCGTCAGTGTAGATCTCAAAGTGTGTTATTTCATCTGCATTTGCTCTTAGCTTGATTTTAATTTTATTTGCAGGGTGTTGCCATTTACTTAAGCCCCACTGGTGAATCATAAGTTCCCTTGTCTTTTATTGCCTTGTACACGTCCGCTTTTCCTTCGATGATTATTGTTATTGGTTCCACATTGTGTGTGTGTGTGTGTGTGTGTGCGTGTGTGCGTCTGTGTGTCTGTGTGTGTACATGTTGTTGTTAGCTAATGCTGGATTTGTGACAATGAAGTCATTAATCTTCTTGCTCTCCAATATTTTTCACTGATGGATGGGGCACTAGAAGTGGCCGGGCATATTTGAAGGTGGTCTCGATCCATTTCCTCTTGCAGATCACATAGAGGACAGAGTGGTCAAGAATATATCCCAATTCTGTTTAAATGTTTTGGCAGACAATCATGTCCTGTAATCAACCTGAAGGTTGCAACTGCTGTTTTTCGAGGATACTCAGGAATTACTGTTTGAATGTTTGGTAGTTCCCATCTTTTATTCTTTGATTTTTTCATAGTAATATTTTGCAATAATTTTTTTGAAGTCAGAGTTGACTAATCTTTTAGCTGCATAAAATGGTAGATTAACTATAGATTTTTGTACACTGCTGGTACCCTTTTTTGCAAGAAAATCAGCTTTCTCATTACCACGCAGTCCACAGTGAGCTGGTATCCATTGGAAGACTAGGTGTTTTTGAAGTGCTGTTAGATGGGTAAGGATTTTCCAACATTCTATAATAGTTTGGTTTTTTGGTGACAACTTGAAAGTAATTGCTATAATTGCTGCCCTGGAATCTGAGAGAATAATTGCTTGCTGAAAATGTGAAATTCTGTACAAAAGATTTTGTAGGGCCATTCGAATTGCTTCAATTTCTCCATCAAAGTTTGTAGTTCCATAACTTAAAGATTTGTAATAGGAAAAGAGGTGACATGTGACTCCAGCACCTGCTCTACCTTGGTTTGATATCAATGATCCATCAGTATAAATATGGAGCCATTCGTGTTCTGGAAATCTAGTATGGATTGTCTCTAATGCCAATAATTGTAGAACACTATTTGGAGTATCATTTTTCGTAACTTCTTCTGTCAGGTGTAAATAATATGTGATGTCTAATGTATGTGTCGGTTTGACTTTAGATATGAAGTTTTCTTTTGAATTAGGAAGCTGTACATTCTTCTTGATGTCTTGAATTTTGGAAAGAAAGCTCTCCTGAGTCTTTAGTGTATGTGTAAAATTTCTCTTGTGCCATGTATTGAATGGGAGTCTGATCAACTTTTCGTGTTGAATAAGAGCCGCCTTTTATATTTCATATTCAATGGGGTATTGGTTGGTTAGTATTTGCATAGCTGCTATTGGTGTGGTTTTGATAGCACCTGTAATTAATCTCAGAGTTTGGTTTTGAAAGATTTGAATTTTTTTTGTGTTTGCTGTTACAAGAACTTCGCTGCAGTAAGTAAATAATGGCTTTATATATACATTGTATGTTGTGTTAAGAGTTGCTCTGGAACATCCCCACTTCATTCCTGTTAGACGTTTTAACAGTGAAAGGCGCCTCTCTGCTCTTTGTATTACATTTTCTATTTGTTTGGTCCATGTAAGTTTGGTATCAAATGTAACTCCTAAATACTTAGCTTCCTTTGTTTCTGGTAATTGTTGGCCCTCAAAATTTAGTTTTATTTTTAGTGGTTTTTTTCTTAGTGAAAAGATTTGGTAGTTTGATTTTGTTGTATTAACAGTCATTAAATTTTGTTTGGTCCACCTTTGTAAGTTGGTTAAGGATTGTTGCATGGCTTTTTCTAGTTCTGTACTTTTGCTTTTTGGTTTTGAAGTTCACATTGCTAAGTCATCAGCAAATAGTGCACACTTCACACCTGATTCTTGTATTTGTTGTGGTAGATCGTTAATAAATATATTAAAAAGTGTTGTGCTGAGCACTGCGCCTTGTGGTAAGCCACGGTGTACTTGTTTGTATTTAGATACATTTCTTCCATATCTGGTAGCAATAAAGCGTTGTGTTAGGATATGACATAGCCATGAAAACTTTGGACCTTGTATCCCTATTTTTTTTACTTTCTTTAGAAGTTTTGTTCTGCATATAGAATCATATGCACTTTGGAAATCAATAAAAACTGATAAATTAATTTTTTTCTATTGAAGGAGTCTTTGATTTCTTGACTGAGAAGTAAGACTTGTTCATTTGTAGAGTGGAACTCTCTGAATCCAGCTTGACATGGGGAAATTAAATTTTGGGATTCTAGAAACCAATTTAACCTGTTTGAGACCATTCTTTCCATCACATTTGCTATTATGCTAGTAAGAGCTATTGGTCTATAATTTTTTATTTCTGATGCTGTTTTAGCTTTCTTCAAGAGTGGGACAATTATTTATTGCTTTTTGCCATTCAGCAGGTACAGTGGTGTTCCAGAATAGATTGTAGAGTTTTAGTAGTTGTTGTTTTGCTGTTTTTCCAAGGTTTTTTTATGAACTCTGGATGTATGTGATCTGGTCCAGGAGACTTTTTGTTTTTTAGATTATTTATTGCAATGTTCAGTTCTTGCATATTAAAATTTTGAAAAAAGATATTGCACTGAGTGTTAGGATCACATTCTCTTTCTTGTTTCAAATCTTTCTTAAATTCTTTACGTTCCTTTTTGTTATGTCTTCTTACTTTATGTGAATTAGCATAATATTTATTGAATGTTTCGGCTTGCATCATTTACTAATATTTTATTGTTGTGTATGATAGGTGTGCTGTTATTTTCTTTCCTGTCCTTGACATTTTTATGAACTTATGAGCTTTGTTACCATCTGTCCTATAATCCATTTTTTCTAAGAAATTATTAAAGTGATTCTTTTTAGCAGTATTAATTTCTTTTTTTACTGAGGCACATTTCTTCCGCCATATTTGTGTATCCGATATGTTTTTTGTTTGTTCAGCTGTATTTCTAGCTATATCCCTTTGCTTTTTCAGTTCTTCTAACTGGGGGTTCCAAAAGGGTTTGAAATTTTTAATTCTTCCACGAGGAATATGTTTTTTTGCTGTTTCTAGGATGACTTTACAAAAATTTTTGTTCATATGATCTGGGTGGTCATGCAGCTGTGAGTTTGTTTGTTCTTTAAATTTATGTTTTAATTCAGTTTTATATTTGTTCCAATCTGCTTTTTTGAAGTTCCAATACAGATTCGTGAGACCTTGACTGTTATTTGTATTTTCTAGTTTTATGTCAGCAATTACTGCTCTGTGACCAGAACTTGGATCTTCTATAACTTGTTTTTTAATTTTTGAAACAATATCTGTTGTAGCTAACAAGAGGTCTGGGTTACTGTCTGCTCCAGAGTAATGTATGAAGGTTGTGGGATCTTCTTTACTATAAATCAGTTCAAAAGTTGTGATATTCAAAAATTCTTCCACTATCTTCCCTGTACAATCCACTTTTTCATAACCCCATCTTTTGGAATGGGCATTGAAATGCCCAATTATGATTGTTTTATTTAATTGGTCAATAAGTGAGAGATCTAGTTCATTCCTGGGAGGGTTGTAAATACTGTATAAATGTAGATGTGTTTTGTTATCCCAAAAATTTAGCTTTATTAATTCACTTTTATCTGTGTTATCCATTTCTTTAACAATTTCAAAGGAGGATTTAATATCCTTTTTGACTCCAACTAATATTCCACTACTTATCTGTCTATTTTTGGGTAGTAGGTGTAGTAGAAAACCAGTAAAATTGAAGTATTTAAGTTGGTCATTTGTTAGATTTGCTTCTTGTATGAAAAATATATCTATGTTATAGTCAAATACATTTTTATTCAGTTCTACTCTTTTTTTTGTGTGAGACCACCCGCATTCCATTGTAGAAGTCTGATGTTAGATCTTCTATTAATATAATGTTTTGGTTCTCGAGAAGTAGTCCCCGGCCAGAGATCCGAATGGGGGACTATTTTAACTCTGGAACATTTTACCCCTCGAGTCATATTTCATAAATATTGAAGAGACTTAGCAGTAAATGTTACCGCTTTTTAGAGAGCACCATATTTTTATGTTTTGGCAGTCACATCGCTCTCTCACAACCCCCAGAATGTTTGGAGGACCACACCTGTCGTTGGTTTACATGTTTCACTGACCTGACCAGGAGAATTATCAAAATAAATTCACCGACCATATCCTCTGATTACCAATCAAACGACGTATTACATGCCATGACAGGTCAGCATGTTAGGGGTTAAGGTTTTATAGAGAAATTAGAGAAATGGAGAGGTTGGAAAAATAAAGACTCCCTAGCCCTCAGGAACCCTAATAGCATCGGGGTCGGAAGAGAACAAGAGATGACCAAGGTAAGGTCAGATAGAAAAGTTACAGTGAGGAGCAAAACACCAGTAAGTAGAAGTAATGTTCTGCTCAGCATGGGTACCTTGTAGTTGCCATTCACATATCCCCTAGATGGAGACCCCTGAGTAATAATAATAATAATAATAATAATAATAATAATAATAATAATAATAATAATAATAATAATAATAATAATGATAATGATAATGATAATGATGATGATAATAATGATAATGATAATGATGATGATAATGATAATAGTGATAATAGTGATAATAGTAATAACAATAGTAATAATAATAATGATAACAATGATAATGATAATAATAATGATCATTGATCATTATTATTATCATTATCACTATCAAGATCATCATCATCATTGTTATTATTGTTATTATTGTTATTGTTATTATTATTATTATTATTATTATTATTATTATTATTATTATTATTATTATTATTATTATTATTATTATTATTATTATTATTATTATTATTATTATTATTACCATCATCATTACTATCATCATTATTATTACTATTCTTGATAATTTGTGAAAATTTGTGAAAAGCTACATTAGAAGCCACAAAAACATCATCCAAAGTTGATGCTGCCAAACTCCCAATATTTCCTCAACCAGCTCCCTGCAATTTCTTCTTGTTCCCAACCTTGAAGAAATGGCTAAATCTCAAATACTAAATGCTTTCCACAGCTAAAATTTTGGAAAAAACCACTTTTGTATACAGTATAATCCATGATGTCCTACATTCTACACTGCTGCTGCAAAGTACCTTTGTTTAATTTTAAGTTATTGGGTCCTTTAGTAATTCTTAAGAGACACTTAAGTACCTGCTTATTCAAGTTTATTTTGGTATATCACACATTAATTTACATTTCTGGTACAATTTTTTTTAGTCATAATGTTGGTTCTACATCTATTACATGCATGGCAAAGTACTTTATTGAATGTCAGAAATCTAGCAACCTTTATGTCCCAACTGGCAACACTGATGCTCTCAAAGTTGGTCACCCTGTTTCAAAGGGTATATAGGATATAGTGGCCAATAGCATCCCTATTTAATTAATTTGTTATACCTCATAACAAGAGTAAGCTTCTCAGGATAGGCTAAGTAAACCCTAATATATTGGGTAAACATTTTTAAAAACTGGCGTCATATTCATATAAAATTTATGATTCTCAGCTAAAGTGAAAATGTTCCACTAAGCAAAACAAAATCTGCAACTTAACAGTACATTCTGCACACATCTGATGTATTTAAATCCTGAAAATTGGCCAGTTCTTCCTACTTTGTTCTGGAAATGAAGTGACCCTAGAATATGCTAGCTACTAGACTGATGGAAAGGCAGTTATAGCCTACTGTTGCTTATCTGCATGAGGTAGGCAAATTTAAGCCTGTCTGCCTCCCAAGTCACAACCACTGCTCCAACTATGTGGATTTGTGGGGTCTTGTAGTATTAGGAAAAACGGTTCTTCTAAATGCCTAGGTGGTGCATGCGCTGTACATTTGTGCAAATAGAAAGCAAACTTGCTTGCCTTGCTGACTGTTGAAAGGCACTCCTGAAGTCACTGCTGCACAAACAATGGTGTGCTTAGATGGAACAGTAAAATCCCATTTGTAAGTACTAAATAGTAGGACATTTTTAGATGTTAATAATTATTATATTGTCAGTCCATGAAGTAATATTATATAATAGCTGAGCTGATACACACCACATTGTAACATACCAGTGACCCTGAAAAACTAGTTGTTTTAGATAACAGTAGGCCTATACCTTTACCAAGTTTGGTTATTTACACCAAGGGTGCGAGAAAAAAAATTCTTCCTGATATGAAACATATAAATGGTTAACAGGAATTAAAATTTAAGGCAAATTGTGCAGCGGCCTTGTCTGCCTTTTCATGTAAAGAAGGCACATGGAGTCATATTTCCTTATGTGAAAAATTTGCCCCTAGCCTTTCGTAAGCGTGAAGAACACTCGGTCTGGGTGGCTCAGTTGGTTAGACGCTGGTCTACTAATCCCAAGGTCACTGGTGCAAATCTGGCCCAGATCGTTGGTTTTTAAGTGTGCTTAAAAACGACAACTCCATGTCTGTAGATTTACTGGCATGTAAAAGAACTCCTGCAGGACAAAATTACGGCACACTGGCGATGCTGATGTGTTCCTAGCAATTGACAGCATCGTTAAACAACAAAATAATTTTAATTTTTTTTTCTCAAAAGAACAGATATCTTAACCCCATTTCGGAGATAGATTTGAACAACACAAAATTGCAAGGTAACAATATAACAGGTGGGGGGAAAATAGGCAAACAATGAGGTGGCTAATTATGTCACCATGCTGCTCTATAAACAAGGGCTTAGTTTTTGAGGCCACAATGAAAGCCAGTCCTCTTTGAACTGTGGTAATTACATTAGAAATTGTTATTTGTATGCAGTGCAATGATTATTTGTATCAACACTGTGAGAAGCTAGTGAAAACCTTTACAGGTCTGCACAAAAGCATTCAGAATGACCTTATTGAATGCTCACATGAAGAAATAATTTCTACAATAAAAAGTGAAATTAAAGAAACTTCCTTTTTTCAGTTTAGGTGACCATACTACAGATATAACAAGTTATACAATTGACAGCCATTTTGAAGCACTTAGATAAGATGAGAGGACTCATATTCATGTATGTGGCTTTCATGTAACTGTTTTCTTAACGGGCACCAGTTTTACAATGTGGCAGTTACATCACCCGACTTAAACCCCCAATCAATTGGAAACAATCAATACTAGGTATCCCACAGAAGAATGGCTGCACATATATACTGATGGATCCTCGAAGGAAAACCTTACTGGAGCTGGAGTTACGTGTTCACATTTTTCCTTTTATCATTCTGTTGGCAGGGACACAACAAATTATGATGGAGAAATAGAGGCTATATACATTGCTCTCCGACAATTATTAAATCTTCCCTTAAATAAATTTAACAAGGCAGTAATTCTTTCAGATTCTAAAGCTGCAATTCAGGGAATATGTTCAAATACTACAAAGAAGTCAACAAAAATTAGAGAATGCTACAAAATGTTAACACAACTCCAAAAAGTTAATAAGACTGTTCATCTCCAATGGATTCCAGCACACTGTGGAGTCATGGGGAACGAAGCTGCAGACTCACTTGCAAAGAAAGCCACAACAATAACACAAAAGTCTAAATTCAATTTCTCATATTCCTCAATAAAACGCTTGATCATTAAAAATTTTTGTCATTCATACCTACAAGAAATAGAAACAAATGCCAAAGATAAAAAATGGATTACACTACTTTCTAACCCAGATATAATCCCCCAGAGACCAAGGAAAACAGCGGTTGCAGCCTTCCGACTATTGACAAATCATGACTGCTTGGCAAGTCATCTCTACAGAATAGGCATCTCAGCCTTACCAATATGTGTCCTGTGTAACGATCCAGCAGAAATGAATGAAGAACACTTGAAGACCTGTGAAGCATTAAGATCAGAAGAAACTACAGTTCAAAAGTATTGGAAAGCACGAATGCTAATGGCTTCATTGCCAGATGCAAGGCACTAGAAAACAACAACAGATAAGATGAGAGTAATCCAGGATCAGTTTTTGAGATTTCATAATATCAGTACAAGCAGAAATGCTTCTGAAATATGTGGAGAATTTAATATAAAAAAACTGATTGGTCAGTGCTACAATGATGCTAGGGTTACGACTGGCAAAATTTCAGGAATAAAAATAATTCATCAGCTCAGGGTCCCTGGGAGGAATGCAGCAAATGAGTATGTCAGTAAACAATTCCAGGTAAACAGTGATAACTGAAGCTGCCCTCATGCTTCTGGTCATGTTTACAATAGTAATACCAACCTTGGAATGTGTATCCATGCTAGATTAAAGCTAAGAAGTCACTTAAGATAACAACTTAATCTTATTTTCAGTTCAAGCAGTATATTTAGCTTATAAAACATAAATAGTATTTTCAGCTACTCCATCTTTCCCTCACTGATCATTTTCTACTTTTTCTATGTTTTCAAAAACCCTGCCAGTCTATTTCGGTCATAAGTGATATACCCTCAAGTGTTATATCATAAAATTCCTGTAACAAAGTCACCTGTTACATTTCTTTAACCATTCATTTTACCTTGGCCAAAGCTAGTTCTATGGGATTGAGTTCACACATATATGGGACCAAACAAATGACAGTGTGGCCCAATGAATTCCAAAACGTGTCTGCTTTAGAAATCTCTTTAGGTTTGTTTCACTCATCCTGTAAAAAAGAAAAGTCTGCAGTTGCAGAACATGCATTAGAAGTGCAACAGCAACACATTATACGGTTATTTATTTATTTATGCCAACAAACTTACTGTTGGTGTTTTTTTATAATTCTTGTCAACTTCAGTAATATGTCAAAGGTTTATAAAAATATTATTAGAGCATTATAGTTGCGTTGTATTAGACTCCGAGGGAGAGAATATTGTTTGGTTTTCATTTTTTTGCCAATGCAGTGGGTTTCTTATGTCTTGAGAATAATAAATATCTTTCAGCTAAAATTGATTATTGATGCTCAGTACAACAATAATGGGTAAATCTGTCGATTTTAACTGTCACTTATTCAGATGTAACCCTGACACCCATCATTTGCAGTTACAAGAATAATGTGTTTTGAAAAAGTTCTTCCAATTAAAAGTAATATATCATGTAATATTTAAGGTTACACTTAGAGGCACCTCCCCGTACTTGCAGTACCGCTTCATATTTATTCACTCTCACAGATTTAGAAGAAAACATCACTTTGAAACATGGAAAGGAAAATCTCTAGTTTACTGAGGCCAGTTTGCGAAAGTGAAGCAATGTAAACATTCTGTGTAGAACAAACTTTTCACTTCCTTAAGTCAAAGGCACCTGAAGACCAAAAGCAAAGTGATGAGCTTAATAAATATAGCAACAGTAATAATAATAATAAGATACATATTTGTGAAATGTATAATAAGAGCTGTCAGCAGAATAGCTTAAAAGCTTACATTTTGCTCCATGAGGGTAAAAAGCTGCACAAATGTGATGTTTGTGTTAAGAGGTTTATTTAGAGAGGAAACCTGAAAATTCACATTTTGACTCATCAGAACAAAAGACCATTCCAATGTAATGTTTGTGACAAAAAGCTTTACTCAGAAGATACATTTGAATACATACATTCTGATTCACCAGGGCAAAGGATCATTTAAATGTTGTTAGCTAATGCTGGATTTCTGACAATGAAGTCATTAATCCTCTTGCTCTCCAATATTTTTCACTGATGGATGGGGCATTAGAAGTGGCCGGGCATGTTTGAAGGTGGTCTCGATCCATTTCCTCTTGCAGATCACATAGAGGACAGAGTGGTCAAGAATATATCCCAATTCTATTTAAATTTTTTGCCAGACAATCATGTCCTGTAATCAACCTGAAGGTTGCAACTGCTGTTTTTCGAGGATACTCAGGAATTACTGTTTGAATGTTTGGTAGTTCCCATCTTTTATTTTTTGATTTTTCATAGTAATATTTTTCAATAATTTTTTTGAATTCAGAGTTGACTAATCTTTTAGCTGCATAAAATGGTAGATTAACTATACATTTCTGCACATTGCCAGTACCCTTTTTTGCAAGAAAATCAGCTTTCTCATTACCACTCAGTCCACAGTGAGCTGGTATCCATTGGAAGACTAGGTGTTTTTGAAGTGCTGTTAGATGGGTAAGGATTTTCCAACATTCTATAATTGTTTGGTTTTTGGTGACAACTTGGAAGTAATTGCTATAATTGCTGCCCTGGAATCTGAGAGAATAACTGCTTGCTGAAAATGTGAAATTCTGTACAAAAGATTTTGTAGGGCCATTCGAATTGCTTCAATTTCTCCATCAAAGTTTGTAGTTCCATAACTTAAAGATTTGTAATAGGAAAAGAGGTGACATGTGACTCCAGCACCTGCTCCATCTTGGTTTGATATTAATGATCCATCAGTATAAATATGGAGCCATTCGTGTTCTGAAAATCTAGTATGGATTGTCTCTAATGCCAATAATTTTAGAACACTATTTGGAGTATCACTTTTCTTAACTCCTTCTGTCAGGTGTAAATAATATGTGATGTCTAATGTTTGTGTCGGATTGACTTAGATATGAAGTTTTCCTTTGAATTAGGAAAGTATATGTACATTCTTCTTGATGTCTTGAATTTTGGAAAGAAAGCTCTCCTGAGTCTTTAGTATATGTGTAAAATTTCTCTTGTACCATGCATTGAATGGGAGTCTGATCAACTTTTCGTGTTGAATAAGAGCCGCTTTTTCTATTTCATATTCAATGGGGCATTGGTTGGTTAGTATTTCCATAGCTGCTATTGGTGTGGTTTTGATAGCACCTGTAATTAATCTCAGACTTTGGTTTTGAAAGATTTGAATTTTTTTTGTGTTTGCTGTTAAAAGAACTTCACTGCAGTAAGTAAATAATGGCTTTATATATACATTGTATGTTGTGTTAAGAGTTGCTCTGGAACATTCCCACTTCATTCCTGTTAGACGTTTTAACAGTGAAAGGCGCCTCTCTGCTCTTTGTATTACATTTTCTATTTGTTTGGTCCATGTAAGTTTAGTATCAAATGTAACTCCTAAATACTTAGCTTCCTTTGTTTCTGGTAATTGTTGACCCTCAAAATTTAGTTTTATTTTTAGTGGCTTTTTTCTTAGTGAAAAGATTTGGTAGTTTGATTTTGTTGTATTAACAGTCATTAAATTTTGTTTGGTCCACCTTTGTAAGTTGGTTAAGGATTGTTGCATGGTTTTTTCTAGTTCTGTACTTTGGTTTTTGATTTTGAAGTCCACATTACTAAGTCATCAGCAAATAGTGCACACTTCACACCTGATTCTTGTATTTGTTGTGGCAGATCGTTAATAAATATATTAAAAAGTGTTGTGCTGGGCACTGCGCCTTGTGGTAAGCCACGGTGTACTTGTTTGTATTTAGATATGGTATTTAGATGTTTCTTCCATATCTGGTTGCAATAAAGCGTTGTGTTAGGAAATGACATACCCATGAAAACATTACTTTCTTTGGTAGTTTTGTTCTGCATATAGAATCATATGCACTTTGGAAATCATGCTTGACTTGCTAAGTCTCTTCCATTGAAATGTGATGTTTGTAAAAATAGCTATTGTTCGAAGGGACAGTTGAATATGCATATTCTGACACCTGCGAAAGAGGCCCCACAAATGTGATGTCTGTGAAAAGGCCTTTATTCAGGAGGGAAATTTGAATACACACATTCTGATTCACTAGACCATTCAAATGTAATGTTTGTGGGAAGAGCTTTAAGCAATGGGAAGTTTGAACACTCACATTCTGATTCATGAAGGCAAAAGGCTATTCAAGTGTAATATTTGTGGAAGAAGGTTTACTTTGAGAAGACATTTGAATGCATATGTTCTGATTTATGTGGACAAAACATCATTCAAATGTGACATCTGTGAAAAGCACCTTTGACAAAGGAAGATTTGTACACTTACACTCTGAGAAGTTACCCTTGAAGAAACGTACTTTGAATCACACGAGTAAAAAGGAAAAGAAACCTAATGTCCTGTGAGGCTGCCCAGTATGACTGAGTCACCCAATTCAGTACCTCATAATTTGTTACTCAGGATGAAAGGGTGAAGCTTTGGGATGTTGGGATTTTCCTTGGGTCGCTCTTGAATGGATGACTTGTCTATTTATCAGGGTATGGGGCATCTCGGATATGGATGTAGTGTTACTTTCTTAGGAAAACACTCAACTGTGTAGAATAACAAAATATTTTCTCAAGACAGTTTCTGTTCACTCGCTGCCGTAATAATCCAAGTGTGTGCAAGAATGTATTTTCAGGTTTCTATGGACCTTTATGCCTTTACTATTTGATAAGATGTGAACAAATTGTCGCTATACGTTGAAGAGTAGTGTTCTTTTCAATGGCATGCCCAAAAGTGTTATGTTCTGCACTATATCCAAGCGTTGTGTTCGGTCAGATGCCTAAGAGAGTTGTGTCTGCCTTTTGCCTGCTTTCTTCCAGCATACCTGTAAAATCACCCCTTTGTCTGAGTGTCATTTACCCCATGGACTGGAAGAGAGTACCATCAGGTAAGGCTGTGTGCTAAGGCCTGGTATGAAATACTTCTGCCAACATGGTTTACTAGATCTCATCCCACACATATTCAATTAACAATTTCATAAGTTTTGTCCATTGCATGGACAGCTTCACATATAAAAGGGCTTTTAGTCAAAAGGGAGTTCTGAAATGGGTGAAGCAGAAGGCCATAGAAGTTTAATGTTTGTAAAATGAACGATTTGTGTATATAAGATTTTAAAATGAACATATAAGTGTCAAATGTGATACAATTAGTTTCATGTGGAAAGAGCTTCGCTTAGAGAGGAACATCTAATAAACATCCTGATTCATGAGAACAACTCTGCATAATATTGTTACGTATATGACATATATGATAAGAGCTTAGAGCAAATTCTTGAGAAACCACGTTCCATTGAACACAAAAGATTCTATAAGCTATTTGCTTATTTTGTCAAATATGGTGAGGTTGCAGTGTGGTCAGTATTTATTCATATGCATGTGATGGAAGTAAGTTACTTATCTAGACATCTGGCTTTATCTCTATCATACTCGTATATACTTTTCTAATATTGACCAGTGTGTGATACAGTTTGATTTTGTATTACTCAAATGAGTCATATTACCTTTGTATTGTGAAATTAATAAAAATAACGACAACCAGCTCGCAGTTACCTCATAATATTGTCATCAAAGCCTAACTATAGCTAAACTGATGAAAAGTGTAATCTGAACCGCATAGAAAAAAATTGCTTAAATGTTACATTCACATTTTGAAAACTTGGAACATAGGGTATATCTTTCAACTTTGGGCATAAAATTCATCAGATTATCCCTTAAATACAACCTGAGCAGCAGCTTAAGTCAGGAAACAATCAATGACTCAGCAGTTCAGAAAGGTATTCTAACTACACTATATCTGATGTAGGAGTCTCTCCTCAGGTGAGCTTATTACAGTAGTTCCAACTTTGGAAAATATTTTAGAAGTAAATGAGCCGACCGATAGACACTTATAGTTTTACTTACACTTATTTTTGTCCGGACGGGTTTAGAAGACCAGCATCTGGACAAAAATAAGTGTAATTGAAACTCTAAGTGTCTATAGGTCGACTCATTTACTTCTAAAACATTGAAAAAGTTTCACTGTCTCTATCACTTTGTATATATTAAGCTGAATCAATTTGGAAAATATATTGCTAAATGAATTAAAACTATAGATTTCTTTCGGGCTTAAAAGCCGTGGTCTGCTGGAGTTTAGAGGTCCAGTTGTTTCATCCACACCTGCAGTGGACAGAATCTATGGCTGCAGGTGCCGTATTTGTATCTGGGCCGCTCACAGGGGATTAGCTGGGCTTGAGCGGGAGGTGTGTGTTAGATGGGTGGGGCTTCTCTGCTCTGATTGCTGAATGGTTTATGTGATTTCTCTGCATTTGTGCTTCTATATCCTCTAGTGTTATACTAGCCTTTGTGATTTTCTTTGCCTAACCAGCCATTGAAGGGAAATCAAATAACACATACATGGGATGCAAGCAGTGGCAGTTCCTGGGTGTTCACATACTTGCAATTGCACACCCACTAATTTTTTCCTGTATGTGAATATGTATTTGCCTCTATAGACATACATATGAGAAAGTCAAATGTCGAACTTTCTTCTCTATGAACTTACTCATTTAAATTTCCCATGCTCTCTTTACCAAATGGCAGGACATTCAGTCAACAAGTTGTAGAGATGCATAAACCGGATTTTGCGACTGGTGAAGGAAGTTATAGGGTGAGGGATAGCGGGGAGAAGCTTGCATTAAGGAATACAGTGACTTAAAGCAGCATGATCGACAAAGGTGCAATTGTTACTGCGCAGGCGCACTGCGTTTTCCTACAAGTCTGTTTTCCTTGTTGTGAGTAATTTCCTCCTACTTGCTTGACAGAAATTGAAATTATCAAGGCAGTTAGCCAACTTGCATTTCTAAATATAATGTAGCCATTTTCTACATTATATATATATTTATTTTACAAACAAAAATTGTGACATCTGCCTGACATTGCAGGTGACCATAAAGATCCAGAATACAAAGATATATGACAAAGTCAAATTTTAAGAAAAAAATAATTAAAATTAAGATGCAAAATATCTAAAGAAACATTAAATGATTATAACAAGAAGATAACAGTTAACTCATGGAATATAAGTGATTATTTAAAATATATAAAGTTTTTTAGGACATGTAAACATATATCTTCCTTTCATAGAAGTTTGAAAACAGTGTTGTTGTAATTAATTTAATTTAAAAGGTGAGTTAATTAACACTGAACAACACTTACAATGAAAAATATGGAGAAATGGTTAGCAGCAAATAAACTAGTGCTAAATGGAAAAAAGTCACACTGCATGTGCATCACAAACTCTAATAGAAGTACTAAATCACTAGGACCAAAAATTGTATATAGCAAAGAAACCATACAATATGTCTCCGAAACAAAATTTTTGGGAATCATAATTGATAAACACTTAGATTGGAAAAGTCATATTAAGAATGTTACAGCAAGAATAAATCGAGTTCATTATGTAATATATGTCCTAAAGAGCATCAGTAACCTACAAACACTAAAAATGGTTTACTTCTCTTATGTACAATCTGTGCTTGCTTATGGTATATTTATATGGGGATCCAGTAGCGAAATAATTGCGCTATTCATAATGCAAAAGAAAATACTTAGACTAATGCTAAATTTGCACAGGACCACATCATGTAAACCATACTTTCGGCAAAATCACATTCTTACGCTGCCAAGTCTGTATATTTTAGAAACTGTTTGTTTTATAAGGGACAATATTCACTTATTTAGCATAAACAACACTGTTCATACACATAGTACCAGAAATAGTAATAAAATACACATACAGACTGCCAGAACAACAAAAAAGGTAAATTCCATACTGCATAGAGGCATACACATGTATAATAAAATTACAAATAGAATCCACAGTAGCAGTCAAACTAAGTTTAGGAAAGAAGTTAGAAATTTTCTAATTGAGCAAACCTACTACAGTGTGCAGGAGTTCTTTGACTCATTCTCTGAATAATTTTATCTGTATTATTGTAACACTGTCTCTGTATGTATATATATATTATTTGATTCACTCTCTGAATAATTTTATTTGTGTTTAATCTGTAGGCTATATATATATAACTTATACTCTTATGACTGTAATGCTGTCTCTGTTATTATTATTTGTATTCATGATATTGTTTAAACCAATATTATTTGTATTCCCTATTTAAAAATTGACGAAGCCATGAATTTGTAAAAAAAATCTTACGGTGAATAAATACATACATACATACATACATACATACATACATACATACATACATACATTACATACATTACATACATTACATACATTACATACATTACATACATTACATACATTACATACATTACATACATTACATACATTACATACATTACATACATTACATACATTACATACATTACATACATTACATACATTACATACATTACATACATTACATACATTACATACATTACATACATTACATACATTACATACATTACATACATTACATACATTACATACATTACATACATTACATACATTACATACATTACATACATTACATACATTACATACATTACATACATTACATACATTACATACATTACATACATTACATACATTACATACATTACATACATTACATACATTACATACATTACATACATTACATACATTACATACATACATACATACATACATACATACATACATACATACATACATACATACATACATACATACATACATACATACATACATACATACATACATACATACATACATACATACATACATACATACATACATACATACATACATACATACATACATACATACATACATACATACATACATACATACATACATACATACATACATACATACATACATACATACATACATACATACATACATACATACATACATACATACATACATACATACATACATACATACATACATACATACATACATACATACATACATACATACATACATACATACATACATACATACATACATACATACATACATACATACATACATACATACATACATACATACATACATACATACATACATACATACATACATACATACATACATACATACATACATACATACATACATACATACATACATACATACATACATACATACATACATACATACATACATACATACATACATACATACATACATACATACATACATACATACATACATACATACATACATACATACATACATACATACATACATACATACATACATACATACATACATACATACATACATACATACATACATACATACATACATACATACATACATACATACATACATACATACATACATACATACATACATACATACATACATACATACATACATACATACATACATACATACATACATACATACATACATACATACATACATACATACATACATACATACATACATACATACATACATACATACATACATACATACATACATACATACATACATACATACATACATACATACATACATACATACATACATACATACATACATACATACATACATACATACATACATACATACATACATACATACATACATACATACATACATACATACATACATACATACATACATACATACATACATACATACATACATACATACATACATACATACATACATACATACATACATACATACATACATACATACATACATACATACATACATACATACATACATACATACATACATACATACATACATACATACATACATACATACATACATACATACATACATACATACATACATACATACATACATACATACATACATACATACATACATACATACATACATACATACATACATACATACATACATACATACATACATACATACATACATACATACATACATACATACATACATACATACATACATACATACATACATACATACATACATACATACATACATACATACATACATACATACATACATACATACATACATACATACATACATACATACATACATACATACATACATACATACATACATACATACATACATACATACATACATACATACATACATACATACATACATACATACATACATACATACATACATACATACATACATACATACATACATACATACATACATACATACATACATACATACATACATACATACATACATACATACATACATACATACATACATACATACATACATACATACATACATACATACATACATACATACATACATACATACATACATACATACATACATACATACATACATACATACATACATACATACATACATACATACATACATACATACATACATACATACATACATACATACATACATACATACATACATACATACATACATACATACATACATACATACATACATACATACATACATACATACATACATACATACATACATACATACATACATACATACATACATACATACATACATACATACATACATACATACATACATACATACATACATACATACATACATACATACATACATACATACATACATACATACATACATACATACATACATACATACATACATACATACATACATACATACATACATACATACATACATACATACATACATACATACATACATACATACATACATACATACATACATACATACATACATACATACATACATACATACATACATACATACATACATACATACATACATACATACATACATACATACATACATACATACATACATACATACATACATACATACATACATACATACATACATACATACATACATACATACATACATACATACATACATACATACATACATACATACATACATACATACATACATACATACATACATACATACATACATACATACATACATACATACATACATACATACATACATACATACATACATACATACATACATACATACATACATACATACATACATACATACATACATACATACATACATACATACATACATACATACATACATACATACATACATACATACATACATACATACATACATACATACATACATACATACATACATACATACATACATACATACATACATACATACATACATACATACATACATACATACATACATACATACATACATACATACATACATACATACATACATACATACAT
Organism: Tenodera sinensis; assembly: GCA_030765045.1. Taxonomy (NCBI): domain Eukaryota; kingdom Metazoa; phylum Arthropoda; class Insecta; order Mantodea; family Mantidae; genus Tenodera; species Tenodera sinensis. Next base: position 53,195,261 of record CM060968.1, read on the forward strand.
ACATACATACATACATACATACATACATACATACATACATACATACATACATACATACATACATACATACATACATACATACATACATACATACATACATACATACATACATACATACATACATACATACATACATACATACATACATACATACATACATACATACATACATACATACATACATACATACATACATACATACATACATACATACATACATACATACATACATACATACATACATACATACATACATACATACATACATACATACATACATACATACATACATACATACATACATACATACATACATACATACATACATACATACATACATACATACATACATACATACATACATACATACATACATACATACATACATACATACATACATATTTTTCCGCGACGCGTTTCGAAGGTTAACTTTCTTCCATTATCAACCGGACAGTAACTGGGTTTCCATGGTGTTTCATGGTGCAGATGGTGATGCTTCTTCTGGTGGCTGTTCAATGAACTTACTGAAAATGTCTCTCTGAGGAATGTCGAAATTAAATACTCGGTTTCTATTTTTTAAAATAAAGATTTGTTCCCATGTGGACAGTTCTTGTTTTCCGGTTATGTGTTTGAGAAGTTTCGGTTCTAGCTTTATGTAATGATTTTTTGTCCAAAAGTGAAATGCAACCGCTGATTTTTCTAATTGTTTACTCTTAATGTTTCTAACGTGTTCCTTGGATCTAATTTCTAAATTTCTTTTGGTTTTTCCTATGTATATTTCATTACAATCACTGCATTCAATTTGGTATATGCCAGATTTTTTGGTAGGTGGAATAGCATCTTTGATGTTTGAAAGTAGTAGGTTTTTTATGGAGTAATGGTTTACTGCTGCTAGCTCAATGTTGTATTCCTTGAACACCTTTTTAAATTTATCAAAGGCCCATGGATGATATGTGAATTTTTTGAATATCATTTTTGTTTTTGCTGCTGTGAGAGTTGTAGTTTCTTTTAATAATTTTTTCTTTTCTGCTTGTTTTACCTTTTTATCTACTAATTCTTTGGGAAAGCCGTTTTTTTTGTGCTATTTCAATTATTTTGTAATATTCTGTTTTATATTCTTCTGCTGAAAGAGGGATGTTCACCAATCTATGTGTTAAACTATTCAAAATTGCTTGTTTGTGGCTTCTTGGATTGTAACTATTAGCTTTTATGTAGTTGTCTGTCTGCGTTGGTTTTCTGTAAATACCGAAATTTATTCTACCCTTGTTTTTGATTAATTTTAGATCTAAAAATGGTAATTTATTATCTTTTTCTACTTCCACTGTGAAATTTATACTTTTGTCCTGTATGTTCAGAATTTTTAATGCGTCACTGATGTGTCTTTTTGGAACTATTGCAACTATGTCATCCACATATCGCTGCCATAGTTTGAACATCCACGGGAAACCTTTTGTGATCCTTATTTCCAATGAGCTCATGTAAATATCTGCTAACAATGGCGAGAGAGGGTTGCCCATTGCTAAACCTGAAGTTTGACGGAAATACTTTGTTTGGAACTGGAAGAAATTTTGTTCTGTGCATAATTTGGTGAGTTCTATGTATTCTGCAATTTCTGACGATGACATTCCAAGTGATTTGAGCCAATTTTTGATCAGTGATGGGAGCTTCTCTATTGGTATACTGGGAAATAGTGACTACGTCAAAGGAGACAAGGGTGTCCTCTTCTGTTAATTTGAAGTCTTTGATGTGTTCTATTAGTTCATAACTTTCAAATTTAGGAAATGAATTAAATTTATTAGATAGTCGTTTTGCCAGTTTGTAAGTTGGTGAATCTATGCTGCTAATTATGGGTCTCATGGTAATGTCTGGCTTGTGTATTTTGGGTAAACCATAGATTCTGGGTACGGTTGGATTGTTTGGTTTAATTGCATATTTGTTTGGTATTATGCTTTAATTTTGTATAGTTTTTTCAAAGGTTTGAACACAAGTGGTTAGCGTTTTTTTTTTTTTTTTTTTTTTGGCTGATTTTTTCGTAGTTACTTTTTCAAAGGTTTGAACCCAAGGGGTTAGCAGGTTTTTGCTGATTTTTTCGTAGTCAACCCGCTAGTCAACACATCTTTAAGCTTGCCAATTCCAATAAGCCTTCAAATTCTGATTTTTGAATAGAATTATCATATTGATTCATTTTGTTTTGCAACCAGGATAAGAACAGATTTCACGAACTCTTAGTAAGTGTAATATGGAACATTATCTAAGAGTAATGTTGAAGAAATGGTCAAATTAGCAGCTAGTTCTTGAATCCATTTTTCAAAGTTTGCATGATTCATTTGGCTGTGGTTGTCAGTTTTGGTTCTAAATGAGAAGTGAATCTTCCAGAAGCCATTTGGACTAACCACATGAATTATTGTCAGTCTCTTCCCTGTATTAGTTTTTGTATGAATGCCTAATTGCTCCTCAGTTTGCCAGCACTTATCGAATGCGTGTACTGGTTATTCTAAGAAGGAATGCGTGACACTGTCATCAAATATGATTATGAGTGGTTGTTGTGTAAAGACTATTAGTGCTAATTGAACAACCTTTAGCAATAGCAGGATAACAAAAATAGAAGAGATAAAAGTTTTAGGTGTGATAGCACATGAATAAATTTTGCTGAACTAGATGCCTAGATGCTTACCTCAGAAGTAATTTCAAGGAATCATTTCCGCATCTCCAGTTGAGCTATAGTGGGTAGCATGTCCCTGATGATCACGGTTCACTATTTGTGTCTCTGTCAGTGGTTTTAAGAATTTGGTGATGACATTTTGATCCATTGGGATTTCAAGGTTCATTAACCCTTGTTGATCTTTCCATAAAAGCAACTTTTTGTACAAAATATATAGGTCAGTGGATCTTGTGCATGTCTGATTAGTGTTACTGAGATAATTTATGCCCTTTTGTCCAAAAATGTAACACTGCTACCAACTTTTGCTTTTCTCTGCATTTGATGTTCTTAAATGTTTCCTTCATACTTTCAGTCCTTACTATCTACCTGTTTATCCTAGATTTCTTTGAGGGAGTATTTTATTGTTTGGTTGGCTTTCAGTAAACATTTTTGTATTGAATTTAAATTCAGTGATGATTGGGGTGCATTAGTAGAGAGACTGTAAAGTACTCTTCATTTGTGGGGCATTTCTAACATTGTTCAAAGTGACTGGCAAGATTGTAACCAAATAATATTTATTTAATTATATCTGAACTGCTAACATATCTATTATTTGTTATTGAAGGAGCAATTATATTTATATTTCAAAATTGATTGAAAAGAACCAAATATATGTATATGATATTGCAATGGCGCACATCAGAGGACAGTCGGTGCTAAGCTACTTCACACCTCATACCAAGTTACAGTTCGTTTGTGTATACGTGACTAACAACAATGGGCGCAACGCATATCAAAGGCGCTCACGGTCAAGCTTTTCCACACCACTCACGCGAGTGAATATCTTAAAAGAAATCAGAGCAGCACAACTAAAAGGGGTTTTCTCCAGATTCGAGAAGTGTCCTGCGGCCGGCGTGTTTGTGGAAGTCTTGAAAGGTCCATGTCACGTCATTCTCGCTATATAAGGAGGCGAGGAAACAGCAGAAAGAGTTAGTTACATACGTGAGTCGGTCAGTGTGTCCCTGAGTATGAGACAGCTGTGTGTGTTGTTAGTGTGGTCATCGTGAAAGGTACGCTGTGTCGAAGTGAAGACGTTTTAACGAGCGTCGGGTAATTGCACCGTCGGAGTGAGTATATAAGAGACAGAAAGTGAAGAAAGATTTCAGACTGAGTCAAGGTTACGAGAAGTAAACAGTTGTGGGTTGTAATATGACGAAAGACTGTAAACAGTGTTAACGTTAGTAGAAGAGAACTGTGTATTTGTGCAAACGTTTTAGAAGAAAATAAAGTTATAGAAAAGTAACTGGACTGATTTTGTCGTTTTGTCACACTGGTGTCAGGAGTGAGATTAGTCGAATTGCCGTTTTGTTAAATATATTTGAAAGGTTAACACAATTTCCCCTTTTACTTTCTCTACTACGTATAGTAAATAGGAAAAGTATTAGATTTGACCCAAAATTTGGTGTCGAGATTTTACCGCAACTACATGCTTTATGGTTCCATGAATAAAAAAAAAATGGAATTTTTAGAAAAAAGTCTCTGTGTGTGTTTGTGTCTATGAATACCATAGCTCAAAAACGAAAAGTCGTTTTAAAACCAAAGTTTGTATTTAAGTTTAATATCATTCAGGGATGCGGCACGATTTTAAAGAAAATTTCTCCATCCTAAATTACGCTTTACTTGGAAAATTTTACGAAAATTTTAATTCTCTTGAAAATAGCTCTTAACGATTTTAATTAAAATGCCAATGTAAGATATTTGTATGACAAGTGAAATGCATATTTTGAATTTTCTGGCTATAGCCCATGTAGTCCTGTTTACTCTTGAAGACTTGCAAAACTGGTAAACCGTAAGAGATCTTACTATATAAAAAATGCAGATTTCATTAAAACCCATTTTATGATAGGTATTCAAGTGAATTTTTTTTCTGGAGTCAACCATTTTGGATTTATTCCATGTTATTTGTGCGAGTTTTGCAGTACTTGAACCCTTATGAAATGGAAGGTCGTTATTCACTTTTTAATGTCTTGACCTGAAAAAAGAACAGAAGCCTTGATGTATCGCCCAGCTTTAAAAGATCTATCGCTCTAGGCCTACTGTACGCCATATTCCCCTTGCACCTACAAGGAAATTAGTAGTCGGTCTGGGTGGCTCAGGTGATTAGACGTTGGCATACTGATCCATGGTTTTTAAGTGTGCTTAAAACCGACAGCTCCCTGTCAGATTTACTGGCATGTAAAAGAACTCCTGCAGGATGAAATTCTGGCACGCCGGCGACGCTGTAATCCTAGCAATTGACAGCGTCGTTAAAAACAAAATAATAATAATAATAATAATAATAATAATAATAATAATAATAATAATAATAATAATCTATGTCGGTGGATTTACTGGCATGTAAAATAACCCCTGCGGGTCGAAATTCCGGCACACCGGCTGATATGATCCTGGCAATTGACAGGTCGTTAAAAGGAAACAGCAACAAAAAATACAATAAAATTAGCAATATGATAATTTCTGCAAACGTTTATGTCGACTAACATGAAGAGAAATAAGATATTTTTAAGAATACTAATACAAGAGTAGAGCAAGTCATGTAAGTGCAACGCATCAGATTTTTTAAATTAACACAAGCACCCTTCATTGTGCTAAGCCACATTAGCTTGAAATACAGGTTCAAAAATGTGTTGCTCTCACATGACTTTCTCTAATCTTGTACTAACCATTCTTACAAATTCTTATTCCTATACCTTCTTCGTGTTACTTGAGATAAACATTTACAGAAATTATCTTATTGCTTATTTCCTTGTAGGTACAAGCGGAATATGGGAATACGGTGGGCTTTGAGCAATAGTCAAGTCTTTTAAAGCTTTGAGATTCTGTTCTCTTTGCACGTTTAACATATAAAAACATGAACAACGATGTTCCATTTCACCAAAGTTTTGTTTTCCGAAACTCACACACACATAACAAGGAATATCTCTAAAATGGTTCACCCTACAAAAAATTTATTTAGACATAGATTATGTGTTTTAGGGAGATCTACATTTTTTGTGCAATAAGATTTTGTCTTTTACGGTTAACGAGTTATTAAAAAATCATTCAGACTAAACAGGACTACATAGGCTATAGCCAGAAAATTCAAGATATACATTTCATTTTTCATAAAAATATTTCAAACATGTGGCATTTTAATCAAAATCGTCAGAGCCATTTTCAAGAAAATCAAAATTTTACATGTAAAGGATATTCTAGTGTGCGGATATTTTCTTGAAAATCTTTGTGTGGCATCTTTGAAAGACATTAAACTTAAATACCAACTTTGGTTTTTAATCGACTTTTCGTTTTTGAGTTATGCTGTCCACAGGCTGAGACACACACACGGAACTTTTTCTAAAAATGCTTTATTTTTTTTTTTTTTTTTTTTTTTTTTTATTTTTTTATTTTTTTATTCAGGGTGTCTCAAAACATATTTCCGGTGAAATCTCGACATCGAATTTTTGGGTGGAATACAATACTTCCTTCTACTTACCAGTAGAGAAAGTAAAAATCAACAACGATGTTGCATTTCACGAAAGTTTTAAGTTTTGCGAAACTGACACAAATACGAGTAACAAGGAATACCGTCGAAATGGTTCACTCTACCAAAAAAAAATTTATTTGTACATAAATTGTGCGTTTTAGTGAGATCTGCATTTTTTGTTTTTGTTTTTGTTCCGTAAGGTTTTGGCTATCTCTTATGGTTTACGAGTTATTCAGAAGTCATCCAGAGTAAACAGGACTACATAGGCTATTGCCACAAAATTCAAAATATACATTTCATTTGTTCTTACACATATGTCAATTTAATCAAAATCGTTAGAGCCATTTTGAAGAAAATCAAAATTTTCCATGTAAAGGGTAGTTTAGGTTAGGGCTATTTTCTTCAAAATCTTCACTTCACTTGGTGTTTAACCGACTTTTCGTTTTTGAGTCGTGCTGACCACAGACTGACACACACGCGCGTTCGCAGCCCTTTTTCTAAAACTTTTTTTTTATTCAGGGGGCCTCAAAACATATATTTCCAGGGAAATCTCGACATCAAATTTTTGGGTGGAATACAATACCTACTTCCTCTACTCACCAGTAGAGAAAGTAAAAGTATGAACATAACTGTGAAACTAATTACTTCAAATTAACTTTTATAACTTAAGAGCAATCAAAACACTTGTAAATGTACTTAGAAGTGTGTCAACTACATCAAACCAATGTGTGATGATTATTTTAAAATTTAGGTCAGGAACAGTACAGCTGCGAAGGGTAAACCATATTTGGTTGTGTACTCGCCAATAAGTCACCTTGGTGACTAATTCTGTAGCATTAATGTATTGGGTTTCACTGCACACCCAGAGTTCTAATTATTCTGTCTTTAAACTCATTTTCAAATACTAGGATAATACTTATGACCCTAATGTTAATATTAATGAATGAATAACTTCAGGTATGTTTAATAGAAAGTAATACATAACCAAACTAATAGCTCAGATAATTCATAAATAATCATTCATACACTTATTTTGCACACTTGTGAGTGGTTATCCCCTGGAATGCAGTCATTTATCACGCTGATGCACACAATTCTTGATTCTGCCCTTATAACAGTGAATGGCACACAACACACTGTGTTTCCTTGATATCAGATAATGTGACACTGGAAACTTGTTTGCTGGCACTATCCTAAGTAATTACTTAGATCAATATAGATGCTATTTCTTTTCGTCGTTATTTGCTTAGGACATTTTAAATGGACCAATAAAATTGTAATCTCATTTTCTTTTCGTTGCCATTTTCTTGGCGTAACAATTATGCATTCACAGCCGTTTTGCAATAACTCAGAGTTCTACAGCCATCTAAACAAAAATACATCATAAAATTTCACAACACCTTATCGTCAATACCAGTTGTAAAAGTATGACAAGAACTGCATACGACTTTACAAAACTAGTGCACCATCTATGATCGTAAACTGATGGACTGTTATTCTTTTTTATGGCACTAGAGTCTTTAAAAACGACAGCTCCATGTCAATAGATTTACTAGCATGTAAAAGAACTCTTTGCGGGACGAAATTCTGGCACTCCAGCGACGCTGATGTGATCCTAGCAATTGACAGCGCCGTTAAACAACAAAATAATTTAATATTTTAAGTTTGACCCCTCAAGGGCCCACCACGGTAGGTGCGGGTTTAGCGCACCCGCGATCCTGAGCCACGCTCTCGATTGGGTTCTCTGGGGGTGACTGGCTAACCGCGTAATTACCAGTCCTTGGTTATCATGTAGGACCTGATAAAGGTCGGTCCCGGGGAGGGGCCATTGCATGAGCTTATGCACTCCTGGAGGCGATTGGGGCCCTCTATGCAATGGGAGGTGAGTAGCAGGGGAAGACAGCTTCGGGCCGTGTGACGTATTTAAACGAAGAGCCAGCTTTTACGTTCGTGTGACGTCAGGTGAGAGCGGTGTATTGCTATGCTGCCTAGATCAGCGGCGCTACTTGCACGAAACTGAATGAATATGAAAAAATGTTATGGGCTGTTTAGGGACAACCCTCTTCAGCCTAGTCGGAGGGTTTTTATTTGTTGTGTGAGGGATCTTAACGGCGTTAGTGCGAATTTTGTTTTTATTTTGTGTTTTTGTTGACGTAGTGTTTGTGTTCAGTTCCCCGTGTTTCACACCAGTTTGAGACCAGGCTTCAAGGTGTAGAAACATTGTCAACCACGTTTCAGGTCTTTGCGATCCCGTATTTATTGGATGTTAACAATGTTTCTAGCAGGTAGCAAATTGAATTCATAAATTTTCAGTGCAGCGATTTGCTGAAGGTCAGATATAAAAACAAGGAAGACTTGGCTGATTGTTATAAGAATGTTCCTCAAACCAGATTTCTGAGGTTATGTCCTTGATGCACGGGTATTATGTATGTTTGGTTCTACATATGTGTGCGAACAATTCATTTCTGTTATGAATCTTTCTAAGTCAAAATCCCGAAGCATATTGTCACATCACAATCTAGCATGCAGTCTTCGGTTACAAATGTGCCGTACATTACGCCCTAACATTGATAAACTAGTTAAAGAAAAGCGAAAGGGCAAATGTCGGAAAATGTCCACCTAATTGTTCTGTATAGCTCTCCTCTAGCTCAGGCAAAACAGTTATAATTTGTGTTCTATTTGCGTTATAACATGACTTCACATATACTAGAATATATATTATATTGGCATAAAGCCGAAATGTAATTATTTATAATCTGTGACTATTCCGTAATTGAAACAGCATTAAAATTACGATGTGCCGCACGCCCTTTCCTCAGTTTCTTCCCGCTGTGACGTCACACGTTCAACTGGCGTTCCGTGGGAGCATGTGAGCTGAGTGACCTGATGTCACAGCAGCGATACCTGTCTTCCCCTGCCCTAGGGTTAGCAAGGTCCAGGCCAGGACTTAAGCCGGAGTAGCATCCAGCATGTGAGCATGTCATCGGAGACATTTGCAATGGTAAAGCATTAGTTCGCCATGGTATATGAAAATAAGCCATACAAAAATAAGAAGTTCAGTGTAAAGGAAGCAGCAGAGTCGAGTGGTCCTCGCTACTGAGTATTAATCAGAACAGAGGAAGGAAAGAAAAAAATCTGATGTGTTGCACTCACATGACCTTTTCTACTCTTGTACTAACCATTCTTCTTCGTGTTAGTTAAGATAAACATTTGTACAAATTATCTTATTTCTTATTTTCTTGTAGGTGCAAGGGGAATATGGGAATACAGTAGGCTTTGTGCCATAGTCAAATCTCTTCAAGCTTTGAGATTCAGTTCTCTTTGCACACTTAACATACAAATAAATAAATAAATGAACAACGATGTTCCATTTCATGAAAGTTTTAAGTTATCCGAAACTCACATACATAACAAGGAGTATCTTCGAAATGGTTCACCCTATAAGAAAATGTATTGAGACATGAATTGTGTATTTTAGCTAGATCTACATTTTTATAGCATGATTTGGTCTATCTCTAACGGTTTACCAGTTATGCAAAAGTCGTCCAGAGTAAATACGATTACAGGGGCTAAAGCCACAAAATTCAAGATATACATTTTATTTGTCATGAAAATATCTCAAACATATGACATTTTAATCAACATCGTTAGAGCCATTTTCAAGAAAATAAAAATTTTCCATGTAAAGGGTACTTTAAGGTGAGGCTATTTTCTTCTAAATCTTCGTGTTGTATCCTTGAAAGCCACTAAACGTAAATACCAACTTTGGTTTTTAACCTACTTTTCGTTTTTGAGTTATGCTGTCCACAGACTGACACACGCGCGCGCGCGCGCGTACCTTTTGCTAAAAATGCCTTTTTTGGATTCAGGGGGTCTCAAAACATACATTTCCGCTGAAATCTCGACATCGAATTTTTGGGTGGAATACAATACTTCCACTACTTGTCAGTAGAAAAAGTAAAAGTGAACAACGATGTTCCATTTCACGAAAGATTTCCGAAACTGACAAAATAAGGAGTATTTCCGAAATGGTTCACTCTATAAACATTTTATTTAGGCATAAATTGTGTATTTTAGCAAGATCTACATTTTTTCTACAGTAAGATTTGCTCTATCTCTTGTAGTTTACGGGTTATTCAAAAGTCATCCAGAGTAAACAGGACCACATAGGCTATAGCCAGAAAATTCAAAATATACATTTCATTTGTCATACAAATATCTTAAACACATGACATTTTAATCAAATTGATAGAGCCATTTTCAAGAAAATCAAAATTTTCGAAAACTTTTCCATGTAAAGGGTAGTTTAGGGTTGGACTGTTTTCTTCAAAATTTTCGTGTCGCATACTTGAAGGACATTAAACTTAGATACCAACTTTGGTTTTTAATCGACTTTTCGTTTTATACACACACGGACCTTTTTCTAAAAATGCTTTTTTGTTGGATTCAGGGGGGCTCAAAACATATATTTCCGGTGAAATCGCGACGTCGAATTCTTGGGTAGAATAACGATGTTCCATTTCACGAAAGTTTTCCGAAACTGACACAAATAACAAGGAATATCATTTTGTTCAGACATAAATTATTTGTTTTAGCAAGATCTACATTTTTTCTGTAGTAAGGTTTACTCTCTTATGGTTTAAGAGCTATTCAAAAACCATTCAGAGTAAGTAGGACTACATGGGCTGTAGTTAGAAGATTCAAAATATGCATTTCAGTTGCCATACAAATATCTTAAACTTATGGCATTTTGATCAAAATCGTTAGAGCCATTTTCAAGAAAATCAAAAGTTTCAAAAAATTTTCCATGTAAAGGGTAGTTTAGGATGGGGCTATTTTCTTCAAAATCTCCGTGTCGCTTCCTTAAAAGACCAACTTTGATTTTTAACCTACTACAAGACGCTTTCCATCTAAGACCATTACGGTGTGATGTTACACCAGAAGTGGAGTTTCCGGCAAGTGGCGACGCTATGGTCATTGTCAGAGATCATGTATATATGGAATCTGAACCCTTACGGTCTGATACATAATCAGTCGCAGCAAGGATTCTACTGCCAAATATCCAGTTTACCATTTGTAATATACATAGTATGGCTCCGTCTCCGTCTCGCACATTGATCTAGTTTCCCACTTACCAACACCGTTTATGTTGGTGGGAGACTTAAATGCGCACCACCCACTTCGGGGTTCAAGTCGCACTTGGCAACCTAATCGCTGATTTCATGGACAATTACAACTTAGTTCCCAACACTAGAGATCCTACATTTCTCTCATTCTTTCAATAGTTTCTCACGCCTTGATCTCGTAGTTCGTTCATCACAGTTGGTACTTTCCTTACAATGGAATGTCATCTCTGGCTTATACTCTAGTGACCATTTCCCATGTCTTATTAGTCTCTTAACGCAAGACACATTCCATACGTATGGCGCTTGGAGCATGCCAACTGCAACATTTACACCCCATTGGCTGTGTTAAGTCACAACGAGCACAACATAGTGAATGATTTGGCGCAGCTTCTCACCGAGAGAATTCTTTCTGCTGCTGAGCAATCTATTCCGCTGTCATCTCCCAACCTCGGAGATTTCCTGTCTTTTGGTGGACGATAAATTTCGGAATGCCATTCGTGCTGGGAGGCGTGCTATTAGGGCTTTTCAATGCCACCCTACCCTGGATAACCTTATCCAATGCAAGAAAATGCGCGCAGGTCCTGGTAAGTCATAAAGGACAAAAAAAAAAAAAATAAATAAATAAAAAAATAAAAATAAAAAAAAATATAAAAATAAAAATAAAAATCTGCATACTGGACCCCGGCACCTAATTTCTTAAACCGGGATCAATATTCAGATCTTTATTATTTTATTACAAATATAAAACAAATATACACTTTACAAAATTTACAGATTAACAAAATAAAATAAAAATAAAATAATTTAAACACAACATTTTAACATCCTAAAACCACACCTCTTCTAACTAAAATTAAGAGAGAAAAAAAACCAATAAATTACCAAAATAAAATCTAAAAAAAAAAAAAAAAAAAAAAAAAAAAAGAATCCATCTCATCCCTAATCATACCTATTCAAAACTTTTATAAATTTAATAAAAAATCTATAAAAATTTTAAAAAATCACCTCTTTAAACACAAGCTCTTATAAATTATAAAATAACTTATAAGAACCTTAACTTTCAAAATCAAAATTTATAAAAAAAAAAAAGCAAAAAATTTTAAATAAAATATTACTGGTATCCAGTAATAAAATAAATAACTAATAACCAATTACTCTTAAATCTACAAATATAAAAGATCCATAACAAAACAAAATATGACCGCCGGAATCCGGCGGCCATCTTGGTACTGGTACCCAGCACCAAAACTCCTTTACTCCACACTACAACTCAATTACACTCATGCATAATTATATAATAAACAATAATCAAAATAACTATTAAACATAATCAAATTACACATTTAAAAATATACACATAAACATCATACAACACAAACATTACAACATTCAAAATCTTCAGAACCTCAATTAAATAACTCAAAAATACAAATTATCTTCAGACCTCCAAAATAAACAATTCCTTCAAATTTCTTAATCTCAGACCTCCAAAATAAACAACAAATCCTTCAAATTTCTTAATCTACTAAAGCTTTAAAACATTTAAGTTTATTTAATAAAATAAAATATTGCATTAAATTTAAATCAAATATTAAAATTTCAAATTCAGATTTATATATTAAATATTACAAAAAATTTTTGATCCCTAAATTTAGAAAGCATCTGAAACTATTTAAACTCTACCCTACAACACAAATACACTCGTACATAATTATATAAAATGCGAGACATAATAATCAAAATGACAATTAAATATAAACAAAATTGCACATATTTAAGATAATACACTAAAGCATCATCTAACATAAAAATACAACATTTAAACATTTTCAAAACCTCATTTTCATAAAAATTTCAAACATTTCTTTATTGTCGGTATTTATATCTTATTGGTCATCTTATGTATCAGATAAACCACTATCAATGTTATTTCTGTGCTGTTGATTTTGTATGCTCTCGGATCGTCTTATTAATGGGTCCTGATGTTGAATATTTATTTGCCTTGGCAGAGTTTTGGTCTCGATGGCAGATTTGCTGATGGTATTAGCCATTGTCTCTAGGTGGTGGAGTAAATCCTTATCCCTTACGATGTAGCAGATTTGGTGTCCTTGTAATGGTGTCCGATGTTCTTCTGTCAGGTGTGCATATTTTGGACATTCAAAGAAAACATGTTCAGGAGTGTCTTGGATGTTGCATATATCACATATATCGTTTAATTGTTTATTAATCTTTAGCCAGTAGGTTCCATACGGGCCGTGCCCGGTTAGGAAATGTATTGTACCTTTTGTATAATTAAAACTTTTATACCTTTTTTATAATCTTTCTCTAATGTTACCGAAAATTGAGTAAGTTCTCCTGCCTTCTTCTATTAAATCCCACTCTTCTTGCCAGATTTGTAATAGTTTATTTTTGACGTCTCGTTTCTTGTAATAAAAACCATCCATTATTTCAAAAACTTTTCCTTGATCTCCTTTTTTCATCCAAAAGCATGCACCCCTGTATCGTAGGGTAAGGTCAATAGGCCAAATTCCCAGGATAACTAGCAAAGCCATGGTTGGTGTTGTGTTCACTGCTCCTGTAAATCGGAGTAGGATCTTCCTCTGTGATCTTCTCAGTAAGGTCTTGACTGTGGTAAGCTTGGCTCTGTGCGCCCACGTTGATGCTGCATAGGTCACTATGGCTCCAAATATGCTCGTATGGTAGGTGGTTATGGTGTTCAAGGGAATTTTGAAATCAAATTGTGCTAAACGGGAAAGTTTCAGCATTACTTTTTCTGCTTTAACCCTCACATAATCAGTATGAAATTTGAAATTTAGTCTTTCGTCCAGAAATATGCCCAGATATTTTACTTGTATTGAACGTTTAATATGGTTATTTTCAAATTTAATAATGGGGTCTCGCTTAAATGAGCCTTTAAGTATCATATATGTAGATTTCGCTGATGAAATCTTCATCTTAGCAACCTGGCACCAATTGGATAGCTCTATTAACAATTTGTTGGCCTTTTCTTCCAAAATATTCCTAGTTCTTCCCTCTACCAAAAAGACTATATCATCTGCATATGCCACTACCCTAAGACAGATATTTATACGAGTAATTTGTTCTAATAATGTTTCCAAAATTATGTCCCAAAAAGTGGGCCCGAGAATCGAACCCTGGGGGCATCCCTTGGTGATGTCTTTTGAAATGATTTGGTTCACACCAACAAGTTGTACTTTTCTATTTCTACAGTAATCTTCTAAAATGTTATACAAAGTTCTGGGATAATTTAAATTTCTAAGCCTAGTGAAAAAATGGGGCCACCAAACGTTATCAAAAGCAGCCGAAATATCCACGAAAATAGCCATAACGTATTTTGATTTGGAATTTAGGGTGGCAGTGATAAGGGTATTAATTGCGTCTTCGGTGGATCTCCCTTTCCTGAAACCGTACTGATCATCATTAAGCCCAATAAGTGTCCGATATTCCAAAATACGCTTATTTATTAAAGCTTCAAAAATTTTTCCAATAGTATTCAAAAGACAGATGGGTCTGTAAGATTTACAGTCCATCGGATCTTTATCAGCACTTTTCTTCAAAACAGTTAATTTTGCAACTTTCCAATTGTTGGGAAATTTTCCTTGCCACAAACAATTATTATATAAATTACAAAGTATTGGGATTAATGATTCTGCAGTATTTATAAGAATTTCGTTTTTGATGTTATCGGGTCCTGCTGCTTTTTTCTTTTTTAGTCCTCTAATTATCTGTCGTATTTCCGATTTGTCAAAAGGGTATATAACGTTAGAATTCGGATACGGCACTTCCAAATTTCTTCTAATTTGTGTGTTTTCATCAGTGTCTGTCTCCTGGCTGTCGTCGGGTAGTAGTTTTTGTAACAGTTCCTGCGTAGTTTCGGTCCAGTTTTGGGTTAAAGTCCCATCATCCCTTCTAATGGTATTTAAAATTTCCGGTTTCCTGATTTTTTCCATAGTATTTTATAAGGTGCTCCCCATATGTTATGCATAGAATTGGTTTCAACAAAACTTTTCCATGATCTACTTCTTGTTTCAAATAATTCTTTCTTAAATTTTTCTTTGGCTTTCCTATAAATTTCTAAATTTCTATTTCTCTCTTCTATTACAATAGTCTTCTGATAAATTGTCCGACATTTTCGAGCTTTTCTCCGTAAATTTTGTAATGTATCGGTCCAAACATCGTCTTTAAATTTTTTGAGTCTCCTTTTAGGAATATATTTAAGCATGGTGGATTGTAAAATGTGTTCTAATTTAGTCGCTTCGTGATTAGCTTCAGCTCCTATATGTCCTAGTTGTCTGTTCTGTAGTGTCCTATTGAAGTCTTTCCAATTTGCAGCATTAAAATTAAAACTTGGTACTGTATAACTTCTATCCCATCTTGAAATTTTAATAATGTAGTTGAATAGGATCAAATTGTGGTCACTACAGGTGTAATCCTGTCCAACTTTCCAGTTTTGAATTTTGGGTATAATTCTACTATTTCCTAAAGTGATATCAATATTGGACATTGCTCCTGCACGATTTTGGAAAGTAGGAGGATTATTAGGTTTATTAAAAATATATAAATTAAGTTCCGAAATGAGATCTTCCAGTTTCTCACCCCTGTCATCTTTTATACCGCTATGCCACCAATGGGATTTGGCGTTAGCGTCTAGAGTATTAATAGTTTCATAATCCCGATATTTGATATGTATTTGTTTAATTAAATCCAAATATTGGTCGATTTCTTGGCTATACTGGCAGTAATGATTAGATAGGATAAAATTCCCCTTTTCCATATTGATCTGAACACAGTTATTGTGCGTATCGTTAAAATTAGTTATTTTGGTCACTTGTAAATTTGGATTCACAATTATAATGGCCGCCATTGGATTTTCGCCAGTGCAGATTACTCTTGCCATAGTTGGAGTTATCGTGAGTTTGTTTTTAAAGGTATACGGCTCTTGAAGGCATAAAATGTCCATATCTAGTTCGTCAATTAATTTCCTAAGTTCAGTCATCACCATTTTCGAGCGCTGCGCATTTATTTGACCAATTTTGATCGTCTGGGTCTTCTCTGTCTGAAAATGATTCGTGTCATAAAGGACAGCAAAATACGCCTTTGAGCAAGTGCTTAGCTTCATTTAACCAACACACACCTTCCTCGGTTGTATGGGATAAGTTAAAGCGCGTAGCCGGTAAACCGACCCAACTGCCAATTGCGGGCTTAAAGCAGATACAGGAGCTGTTGTTGATTCATTTTATGTGGCCAATAACTTTGGCTATGGTTTCGCTCAAGTATCTAGCTTGGATAACTGCTCCCTGAGTTCCTTGCAATTAAGACTCAGGTGGAATGTCAAGGCTTCGCGTTTCGTTCTAGAAAGTAGGAGTTTATAATCGCTTTTTTCACCATTTTCGCGACTATCATCACTAGGACCAGTTGGTTTTCGCGTACAAATGTTACAACAGCTCCCTTCTGAAGGAAAGGCATTCTTGCTTGAGGTCTATAATCGTGTTGTGGTTGAGAATATTGTTCCACAAAAACGGCGGGAGACCACCGTTGTACCGGATTTGAAAACTGGAAAGGATCGTCTTCTCTCCAGCTCCCGTCCAATGTCCCTCACCAGTTGCGTTTGCAAGGTGATGGAACGCATGGTCACTGGACGGTTGGTATAGTTGTTAGAAATACGCAACATACTGACAAGCATCCAGTGTGGTTTTCGACGACGCCGTTCAACTGTGGTTTATGATACGTATTGGTGAGCAGCAATTGTACATTCTCTGAATACCAGGAACATACATGGACGCCTCCCACTGTTCATTCAGGAGTTTATTAAGGATCGCATTTTCCGAGTAAGGGCCGGCTCGGTTTTTCTAATGCTTTTGTTAAGAACGGAGTACCTCAGGGTTCGGAACTAAGTGTCACACTGTTGACTATAGCAATTAATTTAATCTTGAAATATGTACAACTTACAGTTTCGTCGTGCCTATTCTTAGACAACTTCTTCATCTACTATACTTCTCAACCCACGGCGTTTTTGGAGCGGCGCCTGCAGCAATGTTTGGAAAAATCTTCGAGAATGAAGCTCAAAAACGGCTTCCGTTTCTCTGCTAGAAGTCAATCTGCGTTAATTTCTGGTGTCGCAGGAGACGATTTTCACCTTCGCTCCGTCTCGGTCTAGATTTACTTCCCTTTGCACTTGTGATGCGTTTTCTGGGTTTGATCCTGGATAGAAACCTTAACTGGTCATCGCATATAGCGAAGCACATAAAATTGCAAATCGTGGGGAGCGGATCGGACAGTTTTCCTCAGAATTGGTCCGATCCAAACTAGACTATGGAGGTATCGTTTATTGTTCAGCACCATCTGTGTTGAAAAGATTATACACATCTTCCAAAATGGAGTTCAAAAACAGCTTGCGTTTCTCAACACAGAAGTCAATCTGCGTTAATTTCTGATGCCGCAGGAGACAATTTTCTCCTTCGCTCCGTTTCGGTCTAGATTTACTTACCTTCGCAGATGAGACGCATTTCCTGGGGTTGATCCTGTATAGGAAGCTTAACTGGTAATCGCATATAGCAAAGCAGGTACTCAATGGCAAATCATGGTGAGCGGATCGGACAGTTTTCGTGAGAATTGGTCCGATCCAAACTAGACTGTTGGTGTAAGTGTATGGTTTTATAATATACTTTGCAATCACAATAATTAACCTGCATAGCTGACTGCTAATAAAGGATCTCAAACACAGGATATCTGTTCCTCTTATACAGATTCTGTAGTTTTCATTAAAGACGGCAAAGATAATGTTGTAATGCATATTTTAGCAAATACTGAAAACCTCCTTATGGTGTGATATAGATTGTAACTCCATATCTGCAAACATTGCTCAAACTTACTATTACTATGATTTTTGAGGTAATAAATCTTAATTTCTTTTCTTTGCTGCTTTCAACCAAATTTTGGAGCACTTCATTAAAGTGTATTAAAACTATTTTAGCTAAAAAAAACATAGGCTAATTGTCTGTAGATGTGTATTAAAAAGTTCTGTGTATATAGATTCTGTCAAATTCAGTAATAGGATGTAAAAACATTCTTAAAGCATTATAGTTTGTTTGAGTTAGATTTTGAGGGAGACAATATCCACTGGTTTCATTATTTTGTCAGTGCAGTGGGTTTCTTCTGTTATGAGAATAATAAATATATTTGAGGTAAAATTGATTATTGATGCTCAGAACAATAATACGGGTAATATGTCAATTTTAATTGTTAGTTTTATAGATGTTAGCATGACGCATGATGTAAGGAGTTGTGTGGTTTGGAAAACTTATTCTGATTAGTCGTAATCTCTCTTAAAATATTTCAGGTTACGCATAGAGGCACTGCCCAGCACTTCCAGTACTGCTTCGAGTTCATTCACTACCACAGATTTAGATGAAAACATCACTTTGAATTATGGAAACCAAAATGTCGAACTTCCTGAGGCCAGTATACCTGAAGTTTGTGCAAGTGTAGTGATGCAGACACCCTGTATAGAACAAACTGTTCAATTCCATAAGTCAAAGGGACCTCAAGACCAAAAGCAAAGCGATAAACTTAATAAATGTAATAATAACAGTAATAAGATACATATTTGTGAAATTTGTAAAAAGAGCTTCTCACAGTCGAATAGCTTAAAAGCTCACAGTTTGCTCCATGAGGGCAAAAGGTCATACAAATGTGATGCTTGTGGGAAGAGCTTTACTCAGAAGTCAAATCTGAAGAGACACATTCTGATCCACGAGGGCAAAAAGCCCTACAAATGTGATGTTTGTATTAAGGGGTTTATTCACAAAGAAGTCCTGAAAAATCACATTTTGACTCATCAGAGCAAAAGACCATTCCAATGTAAATTCTGTGAAAAGAGCTTTAATCGGAAGGACTATTTGAACAAGCACAATCTAATTCACGAGCGCAAAAGACCATTCAAATGTGATATTTGTGAAAAAAGCTTTACTCACAAGGGAACCTTGAATGCACACATTATGATTCACGAGGGCAAAAGACCATTCAAATGTGATGTTTGTGAAAAAAGCTTTACTACGAGGCGCTATTTAAACAATCACATTCTGTTTCATCAGGGCAAAAGACCATTCAAATGTGATTTTTGTGGAAGCAGCTTTGCAGAGAAGAAAGATTTGAAAAAGCATACTCTGATTCATGAGGGCATAAAGCCATTCAAATGTGACGTTTGTGAAAAGAGCTTTAGACAGAAGGGAGGTTTGAACACACACATTCAGTTTCATCGGGGCAAAAGATCATTCAAATGTGATGTTTGTGAAAAGTGTTTTATCTTGAAAGGAGGGTTGAGCAGGCACATGTTAATTCATCAGGACGAAAGACCATTCATATGTAACTTTTGTAAAAAGAGCTTTTGCTCAAAGGGGCAATTGAATACGCATGTTCTGATTCACCAGCGCAAGAGGCCCCACAAATGTGATGTCTGTGAAAAGACCTTTACCCGGAAGGGACATTTGAGCGCTCACATTCTAATTCATCAGGACAAGAGGCCTTACAAATGTGACATTTGTGGGAAGAACTTTCTTCGTAAGGGAGATTTGAGCATTCACATTTCGAAACATGAAGGTAAAAGACCATTCAAATGCGATGTTTGTCAAAAGAGCTTTACTCGGAAGGGAAATTTGAACTCTCACATGCTGCTTCATCAGGAAAATAGGCCATACAAATGTGACGTCTGTGAAGAACACTTTGTACGGAAGAGAGATTTGTGCACTCACATTCTGAGAAGCCATCTTCGAGAAACTTGTTCTGAATTCCTCGAGTAAAAAGACAAAGAAATGTAATGTCCTGCAGGAAAAAGGGTTTTAGTCAAAAGGGAGTTTTGAAGTGGATGAAGCAAAATATTATAGAAGTGTAATGTGTGTAAAATGAACGGTATATGTATATAAGATTTTAAAATGAACATTCCGCCTAATGAGTGTCAAACGTGACAATTTGTTTTTTGTGGGAAGAGCTTTGCTTAGTAAGGATCGTCTAATAAACATTTGCTGATTCATGAAGGCAGCTCTGCACAATATTGTTACGTATATGATAAGAGCTAAGAACAAATTCTTGAAAAGCCACGTTGTAATGAACACAAAGATGGTATAAGCTATTTACTTATTTTGTCAAATGTGTTCCACTGGAGTCTGATCAGTATTTATCCATATGCATGTGATGGAAGTAAGCTACCCACCTAGGCATTACCGTTCCCTTCTATTATGTGTAAAGGAATATTCGTATGGACGGTGGTTTCTGCTATTTTACGTTCCTTCATTAATTCATGAAGTTGTGTGAGAATAAAGATGTAAATAAGTCTAATTCAATAAATCTGATACGCTCATGTCTGCTTGATACGCACTGAATACATTTCAGCCATGGTCTCAACAGCCCCTTTCTAGGAGTGTAAATTGCATCAGTACCACGGGCTATCACAAAAGTGCTTTGGCATAGTTTTTCCAACTACCAAAAAAGATTGGCACAGGCAGTTCGCAGCATGTAGTTTCAAAGCTAATTTGCTCCTATCCTTCACTCAAATAGATGACGGCCTCTCCGCTGTATGGTCTTAAAACCATTTTGAGTATCATACGTTCTGCTATCTTTCGCATGAATAACAAGGTATCTTCCATCTAAAATTAAACGCCCAGTGCAACAACCCATGAAGGGCCATGGTTTACCTCCCAGCCGCTGTGACCCTCACCTCTGCTCACTAAGGCGTTATGAGTGGGGTTCAGTACTGGAGGGTAGGACGTGGTCGGCGCCCCGAGCCCTTCCAGTCAGTTATGCGACCTTCACAACCTGGAGTCGCTACTTCTTCATTAAGTAGTTCCGCAATCGGCCCCTCCGGGATATAACACGACTGAGTTCACCCCGTGCCAGAACTTCCAGCGGGGGAAAAATCCGCACGGCGGTACCGGGGTCGAACCCGGGTCCTCCCCACCAGAGATAAACGCGGTGAATGATACTAAAATTATAGGGACTAAAGAGGAGGATTCACTGTAAAACTCTTCTAGACCATTATACAATAATTTCATAACGAGTGCGAGAAGGTAAATTCAGAAATTTTAGTTTTTAAAAAAAAATTATCTGCAACGTCAGCTAGGTAACATTCTGTAAGGAATAAGCATCTTCAATATCTGGATAAAACGGATTATGTGGAAGGAAACGTTCGTGTGGATCGATGTTTCTCTTGTTTTTATTTGTCTTTATATATATGTATGTAGTTGTATACCTAAGAGTGTAAATAAATATTATTCAAACTGATGCGCTCGTGTATACCTTATAAGAAAATATGAGCTGAAAACACTTCTGCCAGCTATTGTCTTAACATGAAGTGAAAGTGTTTTCTATGTCTGACATGTAGAAGAAGCATAAAAATAAAAGTTCCTTGACAAATTTCCTTGGCTCAAACATATCCGATTTCTCTTTTAATAAGAAATGAGCTGCCAAGTGTCAACAAAGCTGTGATGTACTCTTTTTGTATTAAAGCAATTTATACATCTGGCTGAGGTCAATAAATTGTGAATTTGATCGCATGCTGATGATGCTAATCAGAATTTCTAACATGGAGCAAACTCATTGTTCTGTTATTTTATATACATCTTCTCATTATAGATTCAGATCTAAAGGTAAACTTGCCACTGTTTGGAAAAGAACATACAAAATGTGAAAGTTTTAAAACTATCAAATATCTACAACATTTCTTCATAAAGCACATGGTTTTATGCTGTTTTCAAATCTTAACACAATCGCAGAATATTTAAACTGTATAACTAAAGCTACTAAAGGAATACAGATAGAGGACATCTCTGCTTCCCTATACACCAGCGATGTGCATCCCTGTTTCTTTGGAGACGTTTACTTGCTTAGCGGCTAAGGTGAAGGTGAGTCAGCTAGTGGCTGTGACGTGTAGCATCACAACCAGTCTGAATCCAGTGTTAAACACAAACAGGGCGTTTCCATGGCAGTTTCTAAGATATCGAAACGCTTCTTGTTTCATGACGAATGGGAGGAAGAATATTTTTGTGCTCATTTGGACAGGCACCGTCAGACCGATTTTGGTAAATATATGCAAGGGTGGGATTTATTTCAGTCATTTCTATATTTCCCTCTGACACGTTTCCTAGACTACGAATTTTTGCCTCCAACCTGGTGTTAGTTTTGGGGTCTACATATACTTGCGAACAGTTTCTCCAAATTGGTCTATACTAAAAGTCTGTATCGCAATAAGTTACACGACGATCACTAGTGTATCTTCTAATGCTATGCACCGCTACTTTGTCGCCAAGTACGAGAGCGGTTTGCTGAGTCCCTGACTCGTTATAGAATATAACAGTTTTCCAAAGAATAGTTTTATTTATCAACATAGTCACATTTTAACTCTAAACACCCTACTCAACGTTCCTCCAATTTTTAATCCTTCCATAAAACACGATTTTGAAAGTCTGCAAAACACAGTTTGTTTCACATTCACTGGGTGTCTTCACAGGGTGTAGATTCAATAAATTGGATGAATTAGTTATATTGGACAAAATACATAGATTGGATAGAGTAGATAGATTGGATAGAGTGGATAGACTAGACTGGATAGATTAGATAAACTGATTAGATTAACATGGAGATCGTCAAGGTTCCGTATTAGGTCCTCTTCTGTTTATTCTATACCGGGTGTTCTAAAATTCACATTACAAACTTCTAGGGCTAGGAGAGGGGACTGAGCAGATAGTATTTTAAATAGGAACCCCTGTCCGGAAATGAACCGTTTCCTTGCTACAACCATTACAAGGTATAGGATTTGCCGATCTTGTTATGCAGCCTGATAGACAGTGCATGGCGTCAGGTGATCAGCTGATGTCACGTGACGTTTCCCTTGCTGTGGTTTCATGTCTGGAGTCCCATCCACGTGCCTGTGCAGCTTCTATAAACATGGTTGAAGAATACACGGACATTATGTTAGTGTACTTACGGCGCCGTGGAAGGGAGTAGAAGAGCAGCTCCTCGGTTGTATCAAGAGTGTCATCCACAACGCATAACTCCATCACATACCCTTTTTACCAGAATTGAGCAACGGCTTCGAGAACGAGGTACCTTCATCATCAATATGAAAGACTCTGGTGCTCCAAGAAGACGCAGCACCCCGAATTTGAAGAAGCTGTACTACATTACGTTGAAGAGGACCCATCAATTAGTACGCGAACTATTGCGCTTGCGATGGATACTTCTAATAGCATCGTGTGGACGGTTCTTCGCGAGCAACAACTGCATCCTTACCACCCCCAAAGGATTCAGGCGTTGCGACCTGGAGATTTTGTACCACGTGTTAACTTCTGCACGTGGTTTCTGCAACGGTGTATTGATGAGCCCCAATTTCCACGTAGGGTTCTGTTCACCGATGAATGCCAATTCTCGAGGTAGTGTATTCTCAATTCTCGGAACAGACGAAACGGAGCAAACGAAAATCCGCAGGCGACGCATGTCAAGGGATTCCAACAAAGATTTTCCATCAATGTTTGGACAGGTATTCTAGACGGTCATGTGATCAGACCATACATTTTTCCTGCCAGGTTAACGAGTATTTCGTACTTGATCTTCCTACGGAACGTATTGTCGCTCTTGTTGGATGCCGTGCCATTGAATGTAAGGCAGGAACTGTGGTTTCAGCACGATGGTGCACCGCCGCACTTTACACTTAACGTTTGGGAACATCTTGACCGAAGATTTGGGCAAAGATGGATGGCCGGGGTGGTCTTAATGCATGGCTCCCATGATCGCCGGATTTAACGCCATTGGACTATTTCCTGTAGGGTCGCATGAAGAGTTTGGTATAAGAGACTCCTGTAGAGACCCAGGAAGAACTGCTCGCACACGCTATGGCCGCTGCACAAGAGATTAGCGGTACACCGGGAGTGATGAAACGAGTGTATCGGAACCTGATTCTCGGTACCATGTGTGCAATGACGTTGGTGGTCGTCACATCGAGCCTCTGTTGTAGTGAGCAGTTTCAGTACAGTATGGGACACAGGAGCAGAAGACAAACAAATTTGTTTCTTCTACTGTTGACACAAGTGTCATTTGATAAATGTAATTGTTTTGTTTCTTTAGTATTACAGTATTCGATTTTCCTATGTAATGAATTAAACGTCATTTAATTTTGCACCTGTCACACCGCATTTGACGTAGAACTCTTCTGACGTCATTTACTTGCCTATCCGGATGCAAAACAACACCGGCAAATCTGATACTTTGTAAAGTTTGTAGCACGGAAACGGTATGTTTCCGGACATGGGTTCCTATTTAAAATATTGTCTACTCAGTCCCCTCTACTAGCCCTAGAAGTTTGTAACATGAATTTCAGAGCACCCGGTATATGAATGGTATTTCTGTGATAGAGAAAAGCAAAATGATTTCTTATGCAGATGATACAACTATATGCTGGGGTTCCACGACTGAAGAATTCAAATAAACTGTGACAAACACTATTGATATACTTTTTAAATACTTTAAACAAAATAATCTCAAATGCAACCTATCTAAGACTACATTAATCAACTTCAATCTAGGAAATGTAAATTATATACATAAACTCCACAATTATCAGAACATGGCATAGTTAGTACCAATAAACATACATTTTTAGGAATCATACTGGATCAAAAGTTGACTTGGTCGGAACACATTAATTATATTAAGCAAATCGCTATATCTGCTTAGGCATTTTTCAAGTTTCTTAGAAGTAAGATAGTTGAAATTTATATATTATGGAGTCATATACCCACATATGATATAAGGGGCTGGAGCTCTGGGAATGCAGTGCTAAATCACACATGGAAAGACTTTTTAAATTACAGAAGAAAGCAATTAGAACTATATATCACTTACACCCTATGGAATCATGCAAACAGTGTTTTAGAGAAGAACAAACTCTTACAATATTTTCACTATATGTCTATAAAACAATAATATATGTACTACAAAAGGACAACTTAAGAAACAATAATGTTCATCACTATAAAAAACGGCATAACTGTGACTTTTATAGACAAGGTTTTAGATTAAATATTAGTTACAAAGACCCTTGTGTAATGGGGCTATATCATTATAATAAGTTACCAAATTCAATAAAGCAAATTAACATAACTAATACTTTTAAGTGTCAGCTCAAGAACTATTTATTAAATAAGTCATTGTATAACATCGATGAATTATAAAATTGTAATTGAAGATGTATATTTTAATTATGTAATTGAATTTGTCAAAACTGTATTGCAGTCTACTGACAATAAAGTTCAAAGATTGGTTAGATTAGAAAGATTAGATAGGTTGGATAACTTAGATATGTTGGATAGATTAGATAGGTTAGATAATTCAAATAGATTAGATAGATTGGATAAATGAGACAGGTTGGATAGATTAGACAGGTTGAATATATTATATAGGTTGGAGAGATTAGAAAGGTTGGATGCCTTAGATAGATTGGATACATTATATAGGTTGAATAGCCTAGCTAGTTTGCATAGACTAGATAGGTTGGATAGACCAGATGGGTTGGATAGATTAGATAGGTTGGATTGAATAGATAGATTGGATAGATGATAGATTATATAGATATGCGATGGATAGATGAGATATGACGGAAAGATACACAGATCGACAGATTAGATCGATTAGATAGAACAATAGGTAAGTCCGATAGCTGGGATATGTTGGATAGGTCGGATAGATGGAACTGGATGGATAGATAAATGGATGGACGGACGGACGGACGGACGGATGGACGGACGGACGGATGGATGAGATGGGATGGGATGAAGTGATGGGCAGATTGGATAGATGGATAGGATAGAATAGATAGATTTGGATTAGATCAGATAGATTGGCGTTGATATATATGAAGTTGATAAACGATAGGGAATGCTTGCCTCTGGCGCGGAGGACCCGGGTTCGATCCCCGGTACCAGCATGGGGA
The DNA here is from genome assembly GCA_030765045.1 of Tenodera sinensis. Classification (NCBI taxonomy): domain Eukaryota; kingdom Metazoa; phylum Arthropoda; class Insecta; order Mantodea; family Mantidae; genus Tenodera; species Tenodera sinensis. Next base: position 53,221,549 of record CM060968.1, read on the forward strand.
TTTTATCCCCTCTGGGAGGTCTGGCATGGGGTGCACTAAGCCTCGTTAGTCCCGGCGGGACCAATTGAGGAGCAACTTGATGGAAACGTAGCGGCACCAGGTCGTGAAGACCTCATAACTGGCCGGGAGGGATCGGGGTGCTGACCACGTCCCACCCTCCAGTACTGCACCTCACTAATGACGCCTGTAGCAGGCAGAGGTGGGGGAAGCTGCGGCTGGGCGGTAGACCTTGGCCCTTCATGGGCTGTTGCGCCGGGGTTTTAAAACGATTATGAATAACATACGAATTGTTACGTGAAAGAAAAACTGAGTAGCGGAAATAGTTGCGTTCATTCCTACGTTGTATTTCTATCTCAAACGTATAGGAAATTGTATGAATTGTATGTTGAAGAGCGAGTGGAGAAGGGTATATGTTAGGTAAAAGAAAATCGAAGAAAGAAAACCATATGGAAGTAATATACGAGTATTATGTAGTAAAATGTTTACCATAAAAGCTTTATCCATGAAAAAATATATATGCGTGCTGAATTTCGCGGTGATCAGTCAAGTGGTTTTCAAGATTAACAGTTCATATATAAAACTCCATTTTGTGTATATATAGATTATATGACTTGTTATTAGAAGAGTTAGTAGTGAAGGAGAAAGTGAGTGGAGAAAACAGTGAATGTAATATCATTTCTATTTCAAACATACAGAAAATTGTATAACTTGTTTTAAAATCGGAGTTAAAAAATGTTTTTTGTAAAATATCATATTTTTTGGAAAATTCTTCATGAAGAGTGACTGGAAAAGAGATTTGAATGTCGCCTGCCACCTAGGCGGCCCGGGTTCGATCCCAGGGACCCGCATGTGGTATTCGTGGTGGACGAAGCGGCGTCAGGGCGGGTTTTCTCCGGGTGCTCCGGTTTCCCCCACCATCTCATTCCACCGGTGCTCCATCTTCATTCCATGTATCATCAGTGTCACCGCCTGTGGTACCGTAGTAGTAAAAGCGGGCGTTAAACACTACAACAGCACAGCAGATTTGAATGTGTTAGCTAAAAGTGATTACAGAAGACAGTGTGAATGTAATATGTAGCATTTCCATTTTAAACATAAAGAAAATTTTATAGCTTATTGGTAAAGGGGGAATAGAATTGTGTGTGTGTGTGTGAGCGCGCGCGCGCGCGTGTGCGTGCGTGAGTGCGTGTGCGTGCGTGAGTGCGTGCATGTGTTAATGTCACCAGAAAGTGAGCAGCGGAAACAGTGTGAATGTAATACGTAGGACTTCTACTTCAGACATAGTAAAATTATATGTTATTATAGAAGAGGAATAAAAACATGTTTTTTATAATATTGCTGTTTTTCAGGAAAGACAGCACTGTAATTAACTGAAGAAGCAAAACCTTATCCAAATACACTTTATTAAAATCTATAGAACCGTTTCCGGTATACACAAAATATATGCAAAATTGCTCTGTATAAAATTGAATAAATTTGTTTGTGTGACAAATCGCGCTTTCTTAGGAAAGACGTTTATATAGGCAAACTTAAAAGCAAAGTCTTCTGTGTGTACAAAATTTGAGCCAACTCGTTTCTGAGATACGGGGAATATATGTACAAGAATTGCTCTGTAAGAGGGAGCATAAAAAATGCATTTTGTGTAATTTAGCGGTTTTTTTTTTTTTTTTTTTTTTTTTTTTTTTTCCCTTCAGGAAAGACACCCACACGCACAGGAACGTGCAAGCACGCACACATCACGTACAGCCATGTCATAGCCGAGCGGTTACACCATTCGGTTCTCCCCAAAACTGTCCAGGTTCGATCCCAGGCAACTGCATGTGGGACTGGTGGTGGACGAAGCGGCGCTGGGGCGGGTTTCCTCCGGATTCTCCGGTTTCCCCCGCCATCTCTTTCCCCCGTTGCTCCATTTCATGAATGCATCACCGCCTGCGGTGCCGTATGTAGTAAAAACGGGCATTAAACACTACGAATAAATTTACAACATATACCACTCACACACACACACACACACACACACACACACACACACACACACACACACACACACACACACACACACACACACACAAAAGAATTGCTCATTTAAAGATATTAGATTTCCTTCATGTAAATGTCTGGATGTCTAAACATTTATAAAGCTTTCTTTTCCTTTTAGTGGCAATAAACCTTTTTTTCTTCTTTTGCTACCGTTGGAACAAATTTTTATACACCGCGGAAATAGTAATTGTAGTTGTGTACTAACACTACTTCCTCTCCGATAACGGAGTTGCTTTACATAAAGTATAATAAATGTTGGACTAACAAATTACTAATTCTTTAAAATTTAAATATTTGGTTCTCTGTTACATTTAACTCTTCAGGGCAATAAGAAACTTCATTATTCTTTCCTTTGGTACTGGCAGGGGTATCTTTCTGTTCTGTGTCATACTGTGAGTATTGAACTGATGATAACGTCTGATCCTCTCCTTCAGTTGTCACTGAATAAGTTTAAGTATCCACCAAAATATTCACTGACTTACCTTTTGATTCTTATTGTGAAATACTTATATCTAGGGCCAGGCATTTAATGATCTATAATTTGGTAAAAAATGCATTTATGAACTAAAAATTACAAAAAATGACCCAAAAAGATGACCCCAAAAATGTTAAAGTTACCAAAAAATAAAGAATTGCCAATAAAATGATATTTTTTATTATTATTATTATTATTATTATTATTATTATTATTATTATTATTATTATTATTATTATTATTATTATTATTATTATTATTATTATTATTATTATTATTATTATTATTACATTAAGCACTCACTTTGTTACTAAGTTACATAAAATATAACATAAAATCAAAATATTAAAAGAAAATTATAAATGTACATGTTAAAGTATCTTTTATTGAAGAAATTCCATTTCAGGGCACTTTTATAATAATTTTGAGTTGCAGTTAACAATCACAAATTGGCGGAGATTCTTAAACAAAAGTGACTCTATTGTCTGCTAGTACTGACTTATAAATGGAAAAGCTCCTCTCTGTTTCAACAGAAATAATTGGAGCATACTGAAAGCAAGCAATATCTCCTGGATTTAACTCACAGTCAGCAAGAGAAAACTGTACACCAGACAAAGCACTGCCAATTGAACACAATGTTTTGTACCCCCTGTTCTTGTCTATACACTTCTTTATTTTCATTGCCACTGCATCACCCACTTTACCATATGCACGGCTCAAAACATTCGCTACTTTATCCACTATTTGTAGCTGTTCCATTAATATCACTTGGGATTTTTCCAGAGAAGTTATTGCATCAGGAAGGAGTCCAAAATTGGTGTTTATGTAAGAAAGCTTACCCACAATTTCTTTATCAGCCAGCAGTTCTTGCGCCTTTTTGATTGACACAGATTCAGCATTATCAAAAGAATCATCTACTTTCTTCACAACGTCAAAATACTTGCAAAAATAACTACAAGCCTCGAGCCATGTTCCCCATCTAGTCAAAACAGGTGAAAAGGGCAGTTGAATTTCTGGAGCTTCTGCTTTGAATGCTACAACTCGAGAGGGGCCTTTCAAGAATACTTTCTTGACACATCCAATTAATTTATCCACTTAAGGAAAATTTGCATGTACTGCATGCGCTAAACAAGTCGCATGCAGTGCACTTAAAGAAGCAGCAATTTTCATCATGTAGGGTGCTGCGTCTGTTATAAAAAGCAATACATTGGAATTTTGAATCCTATTAGGCTAAAGTATTCTTAATGCATGGTCAAATACTAAGTTGATGGTTGAATAGCTCACTTTGTCCAGCTGCTCACAATGTAATAGAAATTGTTCTCCGGGGCTGTGTACTTCTAGAACTCCAACAATAACATTCGCTACATAACGGCCTACAGAGTCTGTTGTCTCGTCGATGGATATGAATATATTCTTTTCTCCAATCCTGTTTCTTATTTGTTGCAAAGTTTTGTTGTAGCACCGATCCACGTAGGTTCTTCTCAATGTTCTGGGATCTGTAATTAATTTTCCTGTCTCCTCTTCTAAGAAAGCGCGCAACTTAGGATGATTCAGCTTCTGAAGTGGAATATCGGCAAATAAAAATGCTTCACATAATTTCTCACAAAATGGAAAAAAAATGTTGAACGAGTTTCGCCCAGAAGCATCCGCTATAAGCTTACACTGGATTTATTTTCAGGTCGTTGCAGGCCACGTTTATGCTTCTCCCGTGACGTATGTTGTTCTCCGTAAACGTTTTTTTTTCAGCAGCTACTCTCATATCACAGATCTTGCAGAATAATATATGACCGTACGTGGAAAACATATTTTCTCCATATTTTGAAGCAAATCCGTTCAATTTAACACTATTACTTCCCTTCCCTTTAGGCATTTTACTCTTATGGTGCTCGGAACAACTGATCACCTCACTCAACAGCACAACAATGCCGGTTTACCTGGATATAGGAATTTCTTTGGAAGTGTGGGCAAGTCCATTAACTGCATTCCTTGAAAAATAGGGGTAAGAAGTAGCATAAGCCCTAAGAAATTGAATTCCTTGAAAAATAGGGGTAGGAGCAGTGGCGGTTCCTCGGTGATCGCATACTCGAAACTGCACACCAACTAATTTTTTTCTGCGTGTGAATGTGTGTTTGCCTTTATAGATATGCATATGAGAAAGTCAAATGCCTAACTTTCTTCTATATGAACTTGCTCGTTTAATTTTCCCGTGCCCTCTTTACCAAATGTCAGCGCATTCAGTCAACAAGCTGAGACGCATAATCCCGATTTTTGCGACTGGCGAAGGTAGCTTTTAGGCGAGGGGTACGCGGGGAGCGGTGCAAAGCTTGAATTTAAGAGTACGGCGAGACAAGGCAGCATAATCAAGAAGGCCAATACATGCGATCTTACCGCGCAAGCGCACTACGTTCCCGTATAAGTCCCTCCGTTTGCCTTGCTACGAGCATTTCCCTCCGGTTGTTAGCAGATCCTACTAGGTAGCCAACGTGACGGTTCTAAATATAATGTAGCCATCTTCTATATTATATTAATGTTATAAACACAATTACATCTAGTCTTATTAAGCGATTATAAATGCCTATAATTGCTCTTCATGTCGTAATTTACTAATGCCAATACTTCAGTTTGGAATAGTTATTTTGTTACAGTCCTTATTACTGTTTGTTATGTTTGTGTTCTGGGAGCAAGTTGCATGCAGTTGTGTCTGCACATACCTGGAAATTCGAATCTATGAAAGTGTGGAAATGAATAACATGGCGAAACTGGAGGAGATAATCATTCGGGTTTATTCTTTGAAGAGAAGCTGTTTTCCGTTCTTATTGTTTGCGAGTGATAGAAACGGCATCTGGACAAATAATAGTTCTTGTGATATTGGTCATTCAAAACAAAACATAGCAAAACATAAGAGCTCAATTGTCCATATGAATTTAGGATTAGAATTACGTTATGTGTGTCAGAGAAAGAAAGGGAGTAAAGGTGGAGAGGATGTAATATACTGCACACCCACTGCGACAAGTCACGAGCCGCCACTGGGTTGGAGTTAGCAGAGCATTTACTTATATCCAAGAAATTGTATTGACAAGGAAAAACACTGAATTTTAATGTACAAAAATGAATTAAAGACAAATGATTTCCCAACCTTCCGGAAAAGTGTTTAAAATGCTAAAAATGACCTAAAAATTGCCAAAAAATGACTTATCCGTAAAAAAAGGTAAGAAAATGCACAAAAATGCCCTAACAAATTGCTTTTATTTAACTCGTTAGTCAATGCCATACTTTTCCGTATATGCAAGCAATGTTTCAACCGTAACAAGGAAAAGATGGAAAATCATTCATTCCCTTGCCCTACTTATATCTGTTTATAACTGGAAATAGACCGTCTTATGGGTTCAAGTGATATCTTGACCCTGACGCATCTAGCGAACACCTGGGAGAACACTGCAGAACATTTGGAATGAGTATTGGTCTTGACATGACATTTCTGGGTTTAACTGGATTTAACAGTAACATATATTGTTGCAGATTAGATACAAAAGTGTCAGGTTCCATTTTAATTCGGCATTTCAAAATATGGTAGTATAATGGATTTTCCGTACCTCAACTGAGAATAAGAACAATTTGGGGTATCATGTAGTTCACTGTGCAATCCCAAAAGAATAAATGGTAACGTCTCAGTCCACTTGAGAGAATTATGAGCTCTGATGGTTGCCTTTAAATTTCTGTGGAATCTCTCTAATTTTCCGTTGAATTGCGGATGATAAGATGTAGTGTGCAGAATCTTTATTCCAAATATAACTGCTGAGTGTGCAAAGAGCTCTGATGTGAGCTGTGTACATTGGTCAGTGATGACAAGTAATAAAACTATAACTAAAACTAAACCCCCAGCGCCACAGCCCATTTAGGACCAAGACTTACCGCCTGGCCTTTGCGTCCCCCACCTCTGCCCACTAGAGGCGTCATGAGTTGGGTTTAGGACTGGAGGATGGAACGTGGTCAGCGCCCCGATACCTCCTGGCCAGTCATACGACCTTCATGACCAGGGGTCACTACTTCATCAAGTAGCTCCTCAATTGGCCCCTCGGAAACCTAACGAGGCTGAGTGCACCCCGTACCAGACCTCCCAGCGGGAGAAAAATCCCCACACAGCTACCGGGGATCGAGCGAAGATCCTCCACGCCAGAAGCATGTGCGCTACCACTACGCTAGGCAGTGGAACACCAAATCTTGGAATCAAACTATAAAAAGCTTTTGACACTGTTTCAGCTGTAATGTTTAGAATGGTTATAGCCTCCACCCCTGATGTAAATATGTCAATAAATGTCAAGCAATATGCCATCCCATTTGCATATTTTGTTTCTTTTGACAATCTATTTAGTATTTTGTCCAGTGTTTTATGTCTTATTTTATATTTAGCCAAAGAAATTTTAGAGCTATTTATTTCACGGAGGTTCTTATGCTAGGGTAAGCTAAGCTGTGAAACTTTGCAGGTATTTGACGTCGAAATTCCTTAGGAATTCATGGCAGTAGGTATTTCACACCAAGGCACTGCGCCTGAAAGAAGTGGTCACTGCTGGAATTTCAAAAATGAACTTCCATTTTTTAATTTTTCAGTTCCTTGTCCTCAGCTTGTTGTTTAGGTACGCTATCACAATCGATAACTGATAACTCTCTCATTCTAGAGAGCGCACCGGCAATATTTCCTTTCCCTTTTACGTGGCGAATATCCGTGGAGAACTGAGGTAATACTACAGATGTCTGAATTGTCTATTGAAGCCTTCTCATTATTTTGTTCAAAACCAAAGGTGCTAGGCTTGTGATCTATATAAATTGTGAAGTGTCTTCCTCCCAGGAAAAGCTTGAATTTCTTGACAGACAGGTTAATTCCCAATGATTCTTTATCACATGTGCATATAATTCTTCTATGCATTGTTCCACGTTTGCGAGACGAATGCTGTTGGTATCCATTTTTCACTTTCCAGTTGTTGCAGAACTGAACCAATTGCTGTATTTTATGCATCCGCCATAATCCTAACGCAGGACCTAGAAATGTGAGTAGTGCTCAGCTTGTTAAGTCTTGTTTGCCTTTTCAAACATTGCTTTTGCTTCCTCCGTCCACTGTTTTGTCCTTCTGCTTGGATCCCTTAAAGTAATCATGACGGGTGATTTGAGTGTGAGTAGCATCTTTGAGATAGCATCCGTAATGGTTCAGAATGCCTAGAAATATTGGAAGCTCATGAACTTACGAAGGTACCTTGAAATTCAAGATTGCTTGAACTTTTTCTGAGAGGGGGTTAGTTCCCCCGATGCTATCCAATAGCAAGGAATCCTAATTCTTTTTTTCCAAAGATTGAAGCTTACTTTGGTGACTTCATTCATCATATAGAAGGGTCTAGACAAAAAAAAAAAAAAAAAAAATTGAAAGTCAAGGTGTGATATCTGTTTATCGGGTTCAGAGAAATGAACGAGGCGAATATCTACCCACTCGTGCTCTGCTCCTTACCTTTGATCAGGTCGATCTCCCACAAATGATTAAGGCAGGGTACGAGGCTATCAAAGTTAGGCCCTACGTCCAAACCCATTTAGATGTTATAAATGTGAAACCGAAATTATGTCGATATATTTGATAATCGAAAGAAACAAGAGGAGATTCTAGTCAATAGTGAAGGGGAAGACGTAAAAGAGTTAATATGTTAAAGTCTCAAGAATGGAAGCCTATGCAGATTTAAAAGAGTGATAAGGCTTTGTTGACGCGCACGAAAAACAAACACGTGCAACAATTTAGCGGGCTGATTCCTATCTTACCATGACGTGCTCTAAAGTTAGCCAATGGAAATCGCTTCCTTATTGTTGCCCGTGCAAAAACAAAATGCAACGCAAGACACACTCGTGTTGAATCGAGCCGAGAGTACACGTGCAACTTGGGAGTATAATTCGGCGGTTGCTAAAGGGTGACAAAGTTAGTGTTATAACGTTGTAGTTGAAATTACAAAGTTACATTCTATTTAAATATCGTCGGCAGTTCTCTACAAATCTGGAAATTTACAAATAAAGGGATATGTTGGTTGATTCTTCGTTTGGTTCCATTCCTACCATAACTCGCGTATACCCTGAGATTAAGACCTCTAGTCCGGACACCCAAACACGAGATCTTATAGATCTTAAAGGCGACGTCTTCGACGGAGAGGAGCGTTTGCGTCAAATGGCGAACCAACGTGTGGCACGATAAGACGACGAGGATTGGGCCAACGATATTCGAGAAGAAGAGGACCAGCAGAAGCTGACACGATAAGGATTGAGCCAACAAGATTCGAGAAGAAGAGAATCAACAGAGACTGCGGAAGTACCTAATGGACCAGTAACATCAGGGACAGTGGCGACATCGGAGTGCAGCAACAATAATAAGGTACTGAGTGTTAAACTAGTTTATCAGTGATATTTATGTAGATGATGCTTTGAAACGGCAAGATGTTGGAACAGTCTGTAGTAGATAGTAAAATTCAGGAGATAGAAGTTGTAAATAGGGAAACTGTAGATGTAGTAGCAAATGTAGGGGGAAATGTAAATGTATCAGATCAAAGAGAGCAACTAAGGGAAGGTGATTCTGGCAGTGAATGTCAAACACCAGTTGTAAATACAGAAAGTAACATGCTAGGGCAGATAATGGCAATGCTCGAGAAATTGGAAAGTAGCAATAAAAGTTTAACCGAGAAAATGGAAACTAACAATAAAAGTTAAACTGAGGTTAGGAAGGAAATGGAAACTAACAATAAATGTTTGACTGAACAGCTAGAAATGACCACCCAAAGTTTAACTGAAAAGATAGAGAAAGAGATAGAGAGTAGTAGCAAAGTGTTGACAGAGAAATTGGAGAGTAATAATCGAGGCTTGACAGAATTAGCACAGAGAATAGAAAACCAACAACATGTGATAGAAAATTTTCAGGGGGAAATTAGAAGTGAAGTGGATAATTTAAGAATTGAAGTTAGGGAGAACAGAACTCAGGTTACGGGGGAGATAGAAAATGTAAAGAAAGAAATTAATCAAGAATTTGTTCGATTTGTTGAGAAATCTGAGAGAGAGAGTAGTAAGCTTAGGGAAGAAGTAGGGCAGATATTGAATAACGAGAGAGAAACAACCTGCAAAGAATTGGAAGACAGTAAGGTTAGGTTACAGAATGCAGAAAGGGAAGGTAGGAGGTTAACTGTAAATGTGGAAAATTTAAATGAGCATGTAAAGGAAGTGGTTACGGAAATCCAGGGTGTAAAGCAAGCACTTGAAAATTTAAAATTAAATGATAGTCGTGCTAATTCTGCCTGTCCTAATGTAAACATAAATCCTAGTGTAAGCGCAACTCCTAGTGTAAGTAATAATCATAGTATAAGTACAAATCATCGAAACGAGGCGTTGCAAAGTGCAAACGCTGACATTTCGATAACCAATGTGAGTGCTAATACTTCAAATAATGTACCCTGTACTAACAAAAGTGGCGGTCCACAAATTCAATGGCCTAACCATCTAATACAGGAAATTACACCACCAATATTTGAACATGAGGAATCTGATGATCCAAAAGCTTTTCTAGCCGATATTCATGAGTACTTTTGCATCAAAAACATACCCGAGGAGTATAAAATGACTATAAGTAGGAAATGTTTCAAGGGTAGTGCAGCTAATTGGCTCGAACTTTCGGTAGGGACAGATAATAACTACGGGACCTTTGTAGATTTGTTTTTAAATCGATACTGGGGTGCCGGTAGGCAAGCCAATATTCAACTGGAATTAAGTAATGGCAAATACGATCCCAAGAAAAACCAGTCAATGGTAAATTATTTTATGAATGTTGCTCGCAAGTCTAAGATGTTGGACCCCCCCCCCCCCCCATGAGAGAAACAACTAATTAATCTAATCACTACGCACTTTCCTGAAACTATCCAGCATTATTTAATAATAGCAAAACCCACAACCATTGCAGCCATGATAGATCTATTAATAGCTTAGAGGGAAACAAAGCCAAACAGGAGATCGAACAAAGCAAAAATCAAAATCGAAGTGAAAGAGGTTTCCAAAATTGTTTCGGGCAGGGGGCAACCCCAAACTCGAATCAGAATTACGAGATTCGAGAGAGATATCGTGGTCCCATACCCAGAAATGATAATTTATGGGAAAACCAGAATAGAGCTCAATATGAGAACAATTTTAGGGGTAGACAACATGATCAAAGAGGACGTAATGTGCGAGTTAATTACTTCCGTGCCAACAGATGTTACCGAGATGACAGGGGTCAAAGATTCCAAGGACACTATTCGGGAAATAGAAATTGGGAAAATAGTCAACGCCAGTATCGACCCAGTTCCCCTAGGTACGATGATGGATCTAGATCAGGTCGAAATTCTCCTCAGTTTGATGAACGTGCCGATGCAATAAATATCACAAAACAGATGGTAGGGAATTCTCAAAACAAGGAAAATCTAAGAGTAAATAACAGAGATAATGGTTAGATCATTGAAATAATTGTGTATTTGCCAAGAACGAGAAAATGTATAATATTGTCAATATAGTTAAGTTTAGCATAATAGTGACTAAGTGAAAGTGTTGTGCAAACAAAGAAGAGAAAGACTATCAAGAAACTAATAAATACCAAACCAATAACTTTTGTAAAATTATGTAACTTCCGAAGATGAAAAAAAAATGTAAATAATAGTTTTAAGTAAAATTTAATCTTGTTTTGAAATGCATGTTTTAAAATGTTTGTAAAAAAAATGCACGTATGTGGATGGAGAATTGCCGACCACGAGAATAGGTATTCACTAAAATTAATCATTCGGGCAGAGCATAAACATTAACTTATTATGTAATAATAAAATAATGTTTATGGGGGCATTTGAGACCGAAATTATAATGTCAATATATTTGATAATCGAAAGAAACAAAAGGAGATTCTAGTCAATAGTGAGGGGGAAGACGTAATAAAGCTAATATGTTAAAGTCTCAAGAATGGAAGCCTAGGCAGATTTAAAAGAGTGATAAGGCTTTGTTGACGCGCACGAAAAACAAACACGTGCAACAATTTAGCGGGCTGATTCCTATCTTGCCATGACGTGCTCTAAAGTTAGCCAATGAAAATCGCTTCCTTATTGTTGCCCGCGCAAAAACAAAATGCAACGCAAGACACACTCGTGTTGAATCGAGCCGAGAGTACACGTGCAACTTGGGAGTTGTACGCAAGCTAGCGCGTATATATAATTCGGCGGTTGCTAAAGGGTGACAAAGTTAGTGTTATAACGTTGTAGTTGAAATTACAAAGTTACATTCTATTTAAATATCGTCGGCAGTTCTCTACAAATCTGGAAATTTACAAATACAGGGATATGTTGGTTGATTCTTCGTTTGGTTCCATTCCTACCATAACTCGCGTATACCCTGAGATTAAGACCTCTTACTGGAGCTAGTCCGGACACCAAACACGAGATCTTATAGATCTTAAAGGCGACGTCCTCGACGGAGAGGAGCGTTTGCATCAAATGTCAGCGCTTTGGTCACACGAGTAACTCTACGTGAACTGCGGGGGCATCGCGCACGACGATAAATGTACATCACCTTCCAGTTGTATTCACTGCAGCGGAGAACATCAAGCTAGTTCCCGAGAATGCCCCCGTTTTCCGGAAGAAACGGCGATCCAGAAATCCAGGATAAAGAGGTGTCCTCAGATGCCCGTAAACTCTTGCATATCCGGCAACACTCTCTCTCAAAGTCCGGTACGTATAGCTCAATTGCAGCTAAGCCGGTACTGAAGCGGAAAATCGCTATACAAACAAGCGATGAAAACGGTCCATGATTTCAGAAAGGATTCTCCTAGCAATAACTGTTCCAAGCCTTCAGTATCTGCAGGTGCATCTCAGTCACCTACCACGTCAACTAATATAACGAATATCTCTACAACGTTACCATCAAATTTGCCAATCTCCAGTAATAGCGCTAGTAAGCCCGTTGTGTATGATGCATCTCCGAAAATGTTTAAAACCCACTACGAAAGAACTGACTACCTCATAGAAAGTGATGTGTCTGTTGCCACTAAATCGAAGGGAAAGAAAGCTCAACGTTCATCTTCTCAAGGATGCTCTTCTGAGGAATCTTCTGGTATGGAGACAGACCGGCGACTTTCATCTTCTCCGGTCTCCGTTTCCAATGGGTTCGAGGATATTGAACCGAAATTCCCTATGGGTAAGGTTCCTGCCCACACTGTATTTGTCCCAGTGAAAAAAGAGGCAGCTTCAAGCTTCAGAGAAATGTTTTAGCCCAAAACAGAAGAAAAGGACTAAATTGAATCGACGACTAACGTCTACTTTAATGCCTTGGAGAGTTACCTTAGAGTACTTCAACCATACAAATATTAGCATGGCTATCCTACATTGAACCATACAGGGAATTAGAACGAAGCGACCAGAGCTAGAACTTTTGCCCAATAAGAATGAGCAAGAGACTAAGCCGCTTTCGATCTAAGACGATACATCCCCATTTTTTTCTTGTTAATGTCCTCCAGGGTAATGTCATATCGGACGATGAATGGCTGAAATGGGTGAAATGATACTCCAATGTGCCCGAGGTCCATAGACCTTTAAGTTACCCGAGATTTGTCTTCTCAGGATAATGGAAAACCTCGGGAAAAAAGCCTTATCCGGATAAGTTACCCTAAGTGAGATTTGAACTCGCGACCTCTTGAACGTGAGGCAGACACGCTGTGTCATGTTACACCAGAAGGGGGGTTTCTGACAAGTGACTGCGCTAGGGTTCTTGTCAGAGATCATTTATATATGGAATGTGTATCCTTACGGTCTAATAGACAATCAGTCGCCTTAAGGATTCTAATGCCAAATATCCAGTTTACCATTTGTAATATATATTTGCCTCCGTCTCCGTCTGGCACATTGATTTAGATCTAGTTTCCCAGGTACGAACGCCGTTTATGTTGGCGGGAGACTTCAATGCGCAACCCCTACTTCGGGGTTCAAGTCGCGCATGTGCGAGAGGGAACCTAATCACTCATTTTATGGACAATTACAACCTACTTCTCCTCGACACTGGAGAGCCTACATTTCTCTCACCCCTTCAATAGTTTCTCACAGCTTGATCTTGTGCTTTTTTCACCACAGTTGGAACTTTCTTTACAATGGAACGTCATCTCTGACTGAAACTCTAATGACCACTTTCTATGTATTATTAGTCTCTCAACGTAAGACGTATGCCTACATGTCGCTTGGGCCATGTCACCTGTAACAGTTACACCCCGTTGACTGTGTTTAATTTCGAGTACAACATTGTGAATGATTTGGCGCAGCATCTCGCCAAGAGAAATATTTCTGCTGTTGAGCAAAATATCTCCCAACTACGACGATTTCCTGTCCCTTGGTGGACGATATATCTCGGAAGGCCATTCGTGCTCGAAGGTCTGCGCTTAGGGCTTTTCTACGATAACCTAATCCAGTGCAAGAAAATGCGTGCCAGGTCCTGGCAAGTCATAAAGAATAGCAAAACACATCATGGAACGAGTTATTAGCTTATTAGCTTCATTTAACCGACATACACCTGCGTCGGTTGTATGGGATAAGTTAAAGAGCGTAGCAGATAAGCCGGCCCAAATGCCAATTGCAGGCATAAAGCAGATTCAGGAGCTGTTGTTGATCCATTTTATGTAGCCATGAACTTTAGCTGTGCTTCCGCTCAAGTGTCTAGCTTGAATAACCACTCCCTTGAGCTCCGTCCAATTAAGACTCAGGTGGAATGTCAAGACTTCGCGTTTCGTTCTACAAAGTAGGAGATTATAATCGCGTTTTCACTATCTTCGCGACTACCGGCACCAGGACCAGACGGGTCGGTCTGGGTGGCTCAGTTGGTTAGACGCTGGCTTACTGATCCCAAGGTCCCGGGTTCAAACCCGGCCCAGGCCGATGGTTTTTAAGTGTGCTTAAAAACGACGGCTCCATGTCAGTAGATTTACTGGCATGTAAAAGAACTCCTGCGGGACGAAATTCCGGCACACCGGCGACGCTGATGTGATCCTGGCAATTGACAGCGTCGTTAAACAACAAAATAATTTTTTTTAAGGACCAAACGGTATTCACCTACAAATGTTACAACAGCTCTCTCCTGAAGGAATGACATTCCTGCTCGAGGTCCATCATCATGTTTGGGTTGACAGTATTCCAGAAAAATGGCGGGAGACTACCGTTGTACCGATTTTGGAAGCTGGAAAGGACCCCTCCAGCTACCACCCAATTTCCCTCACCAGTTGGGTCTGCAAGGTGATAGAATGCATGGTCACTGGACGGTTGGTATGGTGGTTAGAAACACGCAACGTACTGACAAACATCCAGTGTGGTTTTCGATGACGCCGTACAACTGCGGCCGCTGTGGTATTGATATCGACACAAATAATGATTGGATTTATGAATAACAGGCAAACCGTTGGCATAGTTTTTGGCTTCGAGGTGGCTTGTAATGCGTGTTGGCTAGCTGGGATTGTACGTTCTCTGAACACGTGGAACATACTTGAACGCCTCCCACTGTTCATTCAGGGCTTTATGAGGGCCGCATTTTCCGAGTAAGCGTCGCCTTGGTACTTCTGATCATTTTGTTAAGAAAAGGAGTACCTCAGGGTTCGGACCCAAGTGTCACACTGTTGCTATAGCAACTTATTTCATCTGGAAATATGTTCCACCTAGAGTTTTGTCGTGCCTATTCTTAGACACTTCTTCGTTTATTGCACTTCTCAACCCACAGTGTCTTTGGAACGGATCAGCACCTGCAGTAATGTTTGGAAAATCTTCCAGAATGGAACTTAAAAACAGCTTCCGTTTCTCAACATAGAAGTCAGTCTGCGTTAATTTGTGATGCCGCAGGAGAGTATTTTCACCTTCGCTTCGTTTCGGTCTAGATTTACTTCCCTTCGCAAATGAGACGCGTTTCCTGGGCTTGATTCTGAATAGCAGGTTTAGCTGGTCATCGCATATAGCAAAGCAGGTACTAAATGGCAAATTATGGTGAGCGGATCTGACAGTTTTCCTGAAAATTGATCCGATCCAAACTAGACTATTGGTGTATCGTTTATTCTTTAACACAATCATCTGTGGTGAAAAGATTAGACACAGTCCATATTAGGGACATTTGCATAGCAATGAGAGCGTAGGGTAAAGTTGTCATTGTTTTGTAAAATAACAAAATATGAGAGTTTTAATGCTCTGTCAACGTTCTTCATAAAGTGTATGGCTTTGTAATATACTTTGCAATCACAATAATTAACCTACATAGCTGACTGCTATAAAGGATCTCAGATACTGGATATATATATATATATATATATATATATATATATATTCCTCTTATACACATTCTGTAGTTTTCATTAAAGTTGGCAAAGATAATTTGCTAATGCATATTTTAGCAAATACTGAAAACCTCCTTATGGTGTGATATAAATTACTCAAACCTACTTTTACTATGATTTTTGAGGTAATAAATCTTAATTTCTTTTCTTTGCTGCTTTCAACCAAATTTTGGAGCACTTCATTAAACTATATTAAAACTATTTTAGATAAAAAAAAAAGCAGGCTAATTGTCTGTAGAGGTGTATTAAAAGGTTCTGTGTTTATATATTATTTCAATTTCAGTATTAGTTTAAGGTTTGTAAAAACATTCTTAAAGCATTATAGTTTGCTTGTGTTAGATTTTGAGGGAGACAGTAGCCACTGGTTTCATTATTTTGTCAGTGCTGTGGGTTTCTTCTATCATGAGAATAATAAATATCTTTGAGGTAAAATTGATTATTGATGCTCAGAACAATAATACGGGTAATCTGTCAATTTCAATTAGTTTCATAGATGTTACCATGACACTGCATCAGTTGTAAGGAGTTGTGTGGTTTGGAAAACTTATTCCGATTAGTCGTAATCTCTCTTGAAATATTGCAGGTTACGCATAGAGGCACTGCCCAGCACTTCCAGTACTGCTTCGAGGTCATTCACTACCACAGATTTAGATGAAAACATCACTTTGAATTATGGAAACGAAAATGTCGAACTTCCTGAGGCCAGTATACCTGAAGTTTGTGGAAGTGTAGTGATGCAGACATCCTGTATAGAACAAACTGTTCAATTCCATAAGTCAAAGGGACCTCAAGACCAAAAGCAAAGGGATAAACTTAATAAATGTAATAATAACAGTAATAAGATACATATTTGTGAAATTTGTAAAAAGAGCTTCTCTCAGTCACATAACTTAAAAGCTCACATGAGGGCCCTCCATGAGGGCAAAAGGCCATACAAATGTGATGCTTGTGGGAAGAGCTTTGCTCGGAAGTCAAATCTGGAAAGACACATCCTGATCCACGTGGGCCAAAAGCCCTACAAATGTGATGTTTGTGTTAAGGGGTTTATTCACAAAGAAGTCCTGAAAACTCACATTTTGACTCATCAGAGCAAAAGACCATTCCAATGTACATTTTGTGAAAAAAGCTTTACTCGGAAGGTGCATTTGAACACACACAATCTAATTCACGAGCGCAAAAGACCATTCAAATGTGATATTTGTGAAAAAAGCTTTACTCAGAAGGGAACTTTGAATACACACATTCTAATTCATGAGGGCAAAAGACCATTCAAATGTGATATTTGTGAAAAAAGCTTTACTACGAGGCGAAATTTAAACAATCACATTCTGTTTCATCAGGGCAAAAGACCATTCAAATGTGACTTTTGTGGAAGCAGCTTTGCAGAGCAGAAAGATTTGAAAAAACATACTCTGATTCATGAGGGCATAAAGCCATTCAAATGTGATGTTTGTGAAAAGAGCTTTACTCAGAAGGGAGGTTTGAACACACACATTCAGATTCACCAGGACAAAAGGACCCACAAATGTGATGTCTGTGAAAAGAGCTTTACTCAGAAGGGACATTTGAGCGCTCACATTCTAATTCACCAGGGCAAAAGGCCTTATAATTGTGACATTTGTGGGAAGAACTTTCTTCGTAAGGGAGATTTGAACATTCACATTTCGAGACATGAAGGTAAACGACCATTCAAATGTGATGTTTGTCAAAAGAGCTTTACTCGGAAGGGAAGTTTGAACTCTCACATGCTGCTTCATCAGGAAAATAGGCCATACAAATATGACGTCTGTGAAGAACACTTTATGCGAAAGAGAGATGTGTGCACTCACACTCTGAGAGGAAATCGTTGAGAAACGTTTTCTGAATTACCCGAGTCAAAAGACAAAGAAATATAATATCCTGGAGAAAAAAGGGCTTTAGTCAAAAGGGAGTTTTGAAGTGGATGAAGCAAAAGACTATAGAAGTATAATGTTTATAAAATGAACGATTTGTGTATATAAGATTTCAAAATCAACATTCTGCCTTAATGAGTGTCAAACCTAACACAACACAAGCTATTTGCTTATTTTGCCAAATGTTGTGAACTTGAGTCTGGTCAGTATTTGCTCATATGCATGTGATGGAAGTAAGCTACCTACCTAAACGTTACTGTTCCATTCTATTATGTATAAACGAATATTCGTATGGACGTTGGTTTCTGTTATTTTACGTGCCCTCATATATTCATGAAGTTGTGTGAGAACAAAGTTGTAAATAAGTAGAATTCAGTAAATCTGATACGCTCATGTCTGCTTGATACGTACTGAATACATTTCAGTCATGGTCTGAACAACCCCTTTCTAGTGGTGTAAATTGCATCAGTACCACGGGCTATCACAAAAGTGCTTTAACATAGTTTTTCCAACTAACAAAAAAGATTGGCACAGGCAGTTCGCAGCATGTGGTTTCAAAGCTAATTTGCTCCTATCCTGCACTTAAATAGATGACGGCCTCTCCGCTGTATGGTCTTAAAACCATTTTGAATATCATACGTTCTGCTATGTTTCGCATGAATAACAAGGTATCTTCCATCTAAAACTAAACGCCCAGTGCAACAGCCCATGAAGGGCCATGGTTTACCTCCCAGCCGCTGCGACCCTCACCTCTGACCACTAAGGCGTTATGAGTGGGGTGCAGTACTGGAGGGTAGGACGTGGTCGGCGCCCCGGGCCCTTCCGGCCAGTTATGTGGCCTTCACAACCTGGAGTCGCTACTTCTTCATTAAGTAGTTCCGCAGTTGGCCCCTCCGGGATGTAACACGGATGAGTTCACCCCGTTCCAGAGCTTCCAGCGGGGGAAAAATCCGCACGGCGGTACCGGGGTCGAACCCGGGTCCTCCGCACCAGAGGTAAACGCGGTGTATGATACTAAAATTATAGGGACTAAAGAGGAGGATTCACTGTAAAACTCTTCATAAAGAATGCGAGAAGGTAAATTAAGTCATTTTAGTTTTAAAGAATTATCTGCAACGTCAGCTAGGTAACACTCTGTAAGGAATAAGCATCTTCAATATCTGGATAAAACGGGTTATGTGGAAGGGAACGTTCGTGTGGATCGATGTTTCTCTTGTTTTTATATATGCATGTAGTTGTATACCTAAGAGTGTAAATAAATATAATTCAATCAAACTGATGCGCTCGTGTATACCTTATAAGAAAATATGAACTGAAAACACTTCTGCCAGCTATTGTCTTAACATGAAGTGGAAGCGTTTTCTATGTCTGACATGTAGGAGAAGCATAAAAATAAACGTTCCTTGACAATCTACCTTATCTCAAACATATCCAATTTCTCTTTTAATAACAAATGAGCTACCAAGTGTCAACAAAGCTGTGATGTACTCTTTTTGTATTAAAGCAATTTATACATCTGGCTGAGGTCAATAAACTGTGAATTTGATCGCATGCTGATGATGCACATCAGAATTTCTAACATGGAGCAAAGTCATTGTTCTGTTATTTTATATACATCTTCTCATTATAGATTCAGATCTAAAGGTAAACTTGCCCTGTTTGGAAAAGAACATACAAAATGTGAAAGTTTTAAAACTATCAAATATCTACAACATTTCTTCATAAAGCACATGGTTTTATGATGTTTTCAAATCTTAATACAATCGCAGAATATTTAAAGTGTATAACTAAAGCTACTAAAGGAATACAGATAGAGGACATCTCTGCTTCCCTATACACCAGCGATGTGCATCCCTGTTTCTTTGGAGACGTTTACTTGCTTAGCGGCTAAGGGGAAGGTGAGTCAGCTAGTGGCTGTGACGTGTAGCATCACAACCAGTCTGTATCCAGTGTTAAACACAAACAGGGCGTTTCCATGGCAGTTTCTAAGATATCGAAACGCTTCTTGTTTCATGACGAATGGGAGGAAGAATATTTTTGTGCTCATTTGGACAGGCACCGTCAGACCGATTATGGTAAATATATGCAAGGGTGGGATTTATTTCAGTCATTTCTATATTTCCCTCTGACACGTTTCCTAGACTACGAATTTTTGCCTCCAACCTGGTGTTAGTTTTGGGGTCTACATATACTTGCGAACAGTTTCTCCAAATTGGTCTATACTAAAAGTCTGTATCGCAATAAGTTACACGACGACCACTAGTGTATCTTCTATTGCTATGCACTTGTACTTTTTCGCCAAGTAGGAGAGCGGTTTGATAAGCCACTGACTCGTTATAGAATATAACAGTTTTCCAAAGAATCAGTTTTATTTATCAACATAGTCCCGTTTTAACTCTATGCACCCTACTCAACGTTCCCGCAATTTTTAACCCTTCCATAAAACACGATTTTGAAAGTCTGCAAAACACAGTTTGTTTCACATTCACTGGGTTTCTTCACAGGGTGTAGATTGAATAAATTGGATGGACTAGTTAGATTTGACAGAATAAATAGATTGGATAGAGTAGATAGCTTTGATAGAGTAGATAGCTTTGATAGAGTAGGTAGGTTAGATAGAGTAGATAGAATGGATAGAGTAGAAAGTTTAGATAGACTGGATAGATTACATGAGCTGGGCAGATTAGATAGATTGGTTAGATTAGACAGATTGGATAGATTAGATACGTTGGATAGATTAAATATGTTGGATAGATGAGACTGGTTGGATAGATTAGCTAGCTGGGTGGATGGATGGATGGATGGATGGATGGATGGATGGATGGATGGATGGATGGATGGATGGATGGATGGATGGATGGATGGATGGACGGACGGACGGACGGACGGACGGACGGACGGACGGACGGACGGACGGACGGATGGATGGATGGACGGACGGACGGACGGACGGACGGACGGACGGACGGACGGACGGACGGACGGACGGACGGACGGACGGACGGACGGACGGACGGATGGATGGATGGATGGATGGACGGACGGACGGACGGACGGACGGACGGACAGGTGGGTGGGTGGATTAATGGGCTTTTCGGGTGGGCGGACGGACGGATAGATGGACAGATTGGATAGATGGGTTGGATAGATTAGATTGATAGATTTGAATAAGATTAGATTAGGATAGACTGACGTTGGTATATGTATATGAAGTTGATAAACGATAGTGAATTACATATGAATTGTTACTTGAAACAAAACTGAGTAGAGAAAATATGTGCATTAATACGTTGTATTTCTACCTCAAACGTATAGGAAATTCTATGAGTTGTGTGTTGAAGAGCGAGTGGAGAAGGGTATATGTTAGGTAAAAGAAGAGCGAAGAGAGAAAACCATATGGAAGTAATATACGAGTATTATGTAGTAAAATGGTTACCATAAAAGCTTTCAGCATGAAAAAATACATATGCGTGCTGAATTTCGCGGTGATCAGTCAAGTGCTTTTCAAGATTAGCAGTTCATATATACAAACTCCATTTTGTATATATAGATTATATGACTTGTAATTAGAGGAGTTGGTGGTGAAGGAGATGTGAATGTGTTACCTATAAGTGAGTGGAGAAAACTGTGTGAATGTAATATCATTTCTATTTAAAAACATACAGGAAATTGTATAACTTATTTTCAAAGTGGGAGATAAAAGATGTTTTAGTTTTTTTGTAAAATCACATATTTTATGGAAAATCGTTTATGAAGAGTGAGTGGAATAAGAGATTTGAATGTGTTATCTAAAGTGGTTAGAGAAGACAATGTGAATGTAATAGCATTTCAATTTGAAATACACAGAAATCGTATTACTTATTTTAAAAGCGGGGATACAAAGGATATTTTTTCCTCGTAAAGTCACGTATTTTATGAAAAATTGTTTATGAAGAGTGACTGGAAAAGAGATGTGAATGTGTGTTCTAAAAGTGATTAGAGAAGACATTGTGAATGTAATATGTAGCATTTCCATTTCAAACATACAGAAACTTTTATGGCTTATTAGTAAAGAGGGAATAGAATTTTGTGTGTGTCTGGGTGTGGGTGTGTGTGTGTGTGTGTGTGTGTGTGTGTGTGTGTGTGCGTGCGTGCGTGCGTGCGTGCGCGTGTTAATGTCATTTGAAAATGGGTAGCGGAAACAGTATGAATGTAATATGTAGGATTTCTACTTCAGACACGGAAAATTGTATTTTATTATAGAAGAGGAATAAAAACATGTTTTTTTATAATATCGCGGTTTTTCAGGAAAGACACCAATGTAGATAAACTTGAGAAGCAAACCCTTATCCGAACACAAAATTTGATTAAAATCTATAGAACCGTTTCCGGTATACACAAAATATATGCAAAATTGCTCTGTATAAAAGTAAATAAATTTTTTTGTGTGCAAAATCGCGCTTTCTTAGGAAAGACGTTTATATAGGCAAACTTAAAAGCAAAGTCTTCTGTGCGTACAAAATTTGAGCCAACTCGTTTCTGAGATACGGGGAATATATGTACAAGAATTGCTCTGTAAGAGGGAGCATAAAAAATGCATTTTGTGTAATTTAGCGTTGTTTTTTTTTTTTTTTTTTTTTTTTTTTTTTTTTTTTTTCCAGTAAAGACACCCACACGCACAGGAACGTGCACGCACGCACACACACCACACGTACACACATCACATACGGCCGTGTCATAGCCGACTCGTTACACCATTCGCTTCTGCGCAAAGCAGCCCGGGTTCGATCCCAGGCAACGGCATGTGGGACTGGTGGTGGACGACGCGGCGCTGGGGCGGGTTTCCTCCGGATTCTCCGGCTTCCCCCGCCTTTTCATTCCATCGGTGCTCCATCTTCATTATGCATCATCACCGCCTGCGGTGTCGTATGCAGTAAAAGCGGGCGTTAAACGCTACAAATATATATACAACACATACCACGCATACACACACACACACACACACACACACACACACACACACACCTACACACACGCGCGCGCGCGCACTCACAAGAATTGCTAATTTAAGATATTAGATTTCCTTCACAGTAAATGCCTGGATGTGTAAACATGTGGGGGCTTGCTAATATAATATTTCTTGCTTTTGAATTATTTCCAATTTTTATAAAGCTTTCGTTTGCTTTTGGTGGCAATAAACCTCTTTATTATATATTGTTTCTTTTGGTACCGTTGGAACAAATTTTTATACACCGCGGAAATAGTAATTGTAGTTGTGTACTAACACTACTTCTTCTCCGATAACGGAGTTATTTTACATAATTAAAGCAATTCCGCGAACATGTCATACCGAGTGTTAAAATTTGAAATTAATGTTTCACTTTTTTTACTGAGGAAAGATGATGCTAGATACTCCAAAGTATCTTATGAAGTGAAAAATAAATGATTTTAACGTGAATATGCGTTCAAATTTCACTTCTTACCCATATATTTCCAAAGTACTAAAAATAAGCGCGAATAACGGTGATTTTCAGATCAATATTTCAGGAGCTATGTACAACTGTTTTAATTTTTTTTGTTCTGTACATCGCACAGTGACTCTTCGTCTTCGAAACGTGTATATGGCTAATAATTTTCGACATTTATAAATAATCCTTACAGCCTCTTTAATTATTACTGTGTGTCAATGTCAGTCACGGTAAATAAGGATAAAGTCCTCTGGAGGGAAAAGTAATAGACTGAAATAAATATCCTTTTTGATTCTGCGTCATTACAATATAACAAATAAAAAAGTATGAGAAAGTTTTCCTCTAAAGTCATTAGTTTTCCCACAAAACACGTGACTAACGGACAATTAGTGCTGGCGCCCTGTGGTACGCATACGCGTACAGTGCTTCTGAGACTTCAGTCAGGATAGACGTATCAGTCTGTTTTTGACTCCATGACTAAAACACCAGCCCAAAGACAACGTGAATACAAACAATGTCTGAAGGAGCAAGGCAGTTATGCACAATGGAAGGAAACAATAGAAGTGACTTTGAGGAAAGGAAGAGCAATACTGAAACAAACAAAACAAGGAAGAGAACACCTCAAAGCTGAATATAGGAGATATAAGCAAGCACAGTGGGCAAGGCAGAAGATAAGAGACCAAGAAGGGATTGATAAGGATACCTACTCCATCAACATCAACCGCTTTCAAAAGCAAACGGTATTTTGGAAAGTGCAGAAAACGTGTTGAGGAAGCATTGCCGCAATCTCCACGTAAAAGAAAAGAAATGATTCGTAAATTAGCAGTTGAAGAGGGATTACATGTAAAACCAAAGCATTCTGTCCCGGTGTCAGGAAAACAACTAACAGAGGAACTTAAAAGTGCAATCATCAAGTTCTGTTAGGATGGTTCAATATCTTACCAAGCTCCTGGAACAGATGATTTTATTGAAATCCATGTTCAGGGAGAAACAAAAGAAGTTCGCATTAGGTATCTAGTGGTAACATTAAAAGAAGCACATGCATTCTTTCTACAAGACCGAGTAGAAATATCCGTGGGGTTGACAAAATTCGCTGAATTACGCCCTGCTCACGTGCGTCTTCAAAGTCAGATCCCACATAATGTGTGCACATGCATTATACATGAAAATACGAAGGTTCTTCTCAAAGCATTGTGTAAAAATCACGTACTCGGTGAGACTGAATTTCCTAAGTTCATAGCACAAGTGGTTTGTGATCAGAAATTGAGTGAATGTGTGCAGGGAGGATGCTCCGAGTGCCCGGGATTGAGTGAAGCAGACATTTCGGATAAACTTGCTAATTCTCCATGCGAATGGAAGCTGTGGAGTTCACTTAATGGAAGAATGGAAATAGAAGTTAAAAATGGGTCTGTAAAAGACTGTATTGAAGAACTGAGTAATTGCCTGCCACGTTTCCTAAATCACGTTTATGTAAAAAGACAGCAATCCGAGGCCTTTAAGAAGGCTAGGAAAAATGTTGCAATTAGTGAAGCTGTGATACAGATGGACTTCTTTGAGAACTACACATGCAAGGAGCTGCCCACTGGAGCAATACACAGATCTCAATATTTACTGCTGTTGCCTGGTATAGGAAAGAAGATATTAGTAAAATTCAGAAACAATCTTTTGCTTTGGTGTCTGATTATGTATCACATGACAAATATGCAGTTGATATTTGCTTAAGGAATATATTTTCGGAAATATTGGATATTCTTACGAATCTTGAACTTGTGAAAGTGTTTTCTGATGGAGCTGCTTGTCATTTTAAGCAGAAATACACATTGAGCCATGTGACATATCTTTCCGAAGTATTTGGAATCCAAATTGAATGGCACTTCTTCGAATCCTATCACGGAAAGGGGGCAGTAGATGCGATTGGAGGACAAGTGAAGAGGATGGCATGGACAGCTGCGAAAACAGGAAGCAGGATTCAGAGTGCTGAAGAATTTGTTAATACTGTTAGAAAGAAAACCAAAATATGTGTTCTTGAAGTTTCTCTGCCTGAAATTGAAGAAGCAAAATAATTTCTCGACAAAAGATTTGAACGTATTTCACCTATGCCGTCCACTCAGCGGGTTCATTATGTGAAAGTATTAGGTTTAAATGTTGTGGAATATGCTTTTGTTTCATGTGCGGAAAGTGTCAGAATGATGCACAACTTTCGGAAATAAAAACAGTGTAGTGATATGCGCGTGTACTACGAGACTACTGCATCTAGCGTTCCTGCACTATAAGGAGTCCAATCGTGATACAGGTATGTGCTGTGTGCTGTGTGCTCTCATGTGTCGCCTTTGTTATGGTTTTGAGTCAGCTTTTTATACTTGCAACGACGTAACTGTAATAAGAAATGAGAGCTGTCAACATGTTTATTCTGTTTATGTTGCATGACAGTAATGCTTCTCCAAAGGATATGATTCTTCTCAAAATGATAAATACAATTACACACCTGTATGTATTACATGTATGTAACGTATAATACGCATCACTATGATTTACCATATGTTATACCATGTAAAACAAAGACAAAGTATTACAATTTTCGCAAGTGTCAGTTAGTCACAAACTCATGTCAGTTAGCAACGCTGACCTTTTGAATAAATATCTCCAGATGAGAATAACATGCCAAATCTTTTTTCAGGTAATTTGAAAGCTTATAAGTTCCTCTCTCAAGTGATTTTTCAGAACAAATCAAATAAGAAAACTTTCAGAGAAAATGGAGGACAAACGTTTGAAGTTGGACCTGCAGTTGACAAAAATGTCAGTAAGTCACGAAAAGTTTAGCGCTCATTATTAAATAATTGTTTCACTTTTTTAAGGTTTTTATATTTCCTATCACAACCACCAATGTATTCTCTGTCATCGTATGTCGTTAAAATAACATTTTCACACCCATATTGACCATTAGAGAGACATTTTAGGAAGAAAATATAGTGTAAATGTCAGTTAGTCACACGCGGAATTGCTCAATATGTAATAAATGTTGGACTAACAAATTACTAATTCTTCTAGTTAACTCTTTAGGGCAATAAGAAACTTAATTATTCTTTCCTTTGGTACTGGCAGGGGTATCTTTCGCATCTGTGTCATACTGTGGGTATTGAACTGATGATAACGTCTGATCCTCCCCTTCAGTTGTCAGCGAATAAGTTAGTTTAAGTATCCACCAAAATATTCACTGACTTACCTTTTGATTCTTATTCTGAAATACTTATATCTGTTTATAACTGGAAATGGACCGTCTTATGGGTTCAAGTGATATCTTGACCCTG
Source organism: Tenodera sinensis (assembly GCA_030765045.1). Taxonomy (NCBI): domain Eukaryota; kingdom Metazoa; phylum Arthropoda; class Insecta; order Mantodea; family Mantidae; genus Tenodera; species Tenodera sinensis. The sequence continues at coordinate 53,248,089 of CM060968.1, forward strand.
ATGCATCTAGCGAACACCTGGGAGAACACTGCAGAACATTTGGAATGAGTATTGGTCTTGACATGACATTTCTAGGTTTAACTGGATTTAACAGTAACATATATTGTTGCAGGTTAGATACAAAAAGTGTCAGGTTCCATTTTAATTCGGCATTTCAAAATATTCGCCTGGTAGTCTAATGTATTTTCCGCACCTCAGCTGAGAATAAGAACAATTTGGGGTATCATGTAGTTCACTGTGCAATCCCAAAAGAATAAATGGTAACGTCTCAGTCCACTTGAGAGAATTATGAGCTCTGATGGTTGCCTTTAAATTTCTGTGGAATCTCTCTAATTTTCCTTGAATTGCGGATGATAAGATGTAGTGTGCAGAATCTTTATTCCAAATATAACTGCTGAGTGTCCAAAGAGCTCTGATGTGAGCTGTGTACCTTGGTCAGTGATGACACGTAATAAAACTATAACTAAATCCCCAGCGCCACAGCCCATTAAGGACCAAGACCGTTGCGTCCCCCACCTAAATTAAGCGGGCCCATCGAATTGATGGTTTGGGGAAGAATATTTATTTTGGAAACCAGGGACCGGGCTATGAATTTTGAAATACCTTTTACTGGTGTTGTTACAAAATTCGTATTGGGAGAAGGGGAGGAATGACGTCATCATAAAATGTCATGGCGGGAGACATATACGTAACGTAACTGTAACGTCATCGCAAACTTCTAATCAGCCCGGAAGACTGTTTTAGAATTTCTAACGGCCTGTCTGTAGCTATTGCATCAGGTGAGGTCACCTGATGATGGCACGTATTTTATGTCGAAACGATCGTTGTGGAAAATATTGAGTGTAACTCAATTTATTATAGTGAAGTGTGAGTCTCTAGTTACTTTGTGTTATTTGTGGATCAATTTACTTCACTGTTAGTAGCTTTAGTGTGGTGCTGTTTTTATTTAAGAGTTGCTTCAATTTTGAGCGATGTGACTCTTATTTCCCTCAGGGCGTGGTAACGGATGGAATGAAAAATCTCACGATGTTTCTTCACCACAATGTATTATTTTATTAACACTTTTTCTCTATTTTATATTTAAATAAATCCTCTTAGCACCATTTTAGATTATTTAAGTCTTTCCACTTTTTCAAAAAGTGGAACAAAAGCTTGATGAAAGTCTGGTAAACGTTCTACAATGTTCACACGCTACCAAAATACGTCTTATCACCTTGAATATTTAGGCGCTAGTCCCGATTCTTTTAGTTGCGAGTCTATCATTCCGACTGCGACGTGTACATCCGCGCATGCGTTCATCAAATAGTTCCCGCATTGTTAGGGAAGCGATCTTTAGCTATCCTGATTTCGCTTTTAATATTGAACACATATAATTCTTTTATTTATACATATATATTAAAATTAAATATGGAAATATTTATGACGTCTTTAAACAAACTTAATTGTTTGTAACAATGAACATTAGTAACACGTTTTCGTCATTTAACCAACTCATACCAACATCAAAAACAAATTACACTCTTAACAAATATGATCATATAAACGATTTTATTTTGGGATCTTTTAATATTCTGTCTCACATGCCCCTTGTTTTGTTTTTCAAGTTGTCACCTATATTTACAATATTGAAACACAATACAACACTTCTGCCTATTCCTCTGATACAATCACTTTGTACAATATTTTTTTTTCTTACAGTCTTCTTTGCTGTATGTTTTTGTCTTTTGTTTTGGTATAAATTTCACATATTCAGTTACTATACAATACATATTCAGTTATTATACAACACATATTCAGTTATTATACAACACATGTTCAGTTATTATACAACACATATTCAGTTATTATACATTTGACATTGACACAAACATTATTTTTTAAGTGTATCATGGTTTATTGTGTGCCTTTTGACTTATGTTCCTTGTTATGAGTAGAGAAAAACAGGATACAAATCTTGAGCTAATGATTATGATCATATTTATGGCAATATTTTATTCAGTTCTTTGCCTTCTTTGTCTTGTAAGCTTATTATGTATAGGCAGGTCGTTGAGTCAATTCTTAAACTCTGATGTTACTAATGGTACCATTATGTAATTGGGTTCTTATTCACTATTGTTTAGTTCGACATTTCTTCAAGCTTAGCATTGGCTATATCCATCTTAATTCATGGGCATTGCTTTTCTGACTATGGTTTTTCTTACTTCACTAATTGTCACCTCTGTATCTCTTATCTCTATAAGAGAAAACCTCTATACTTATAATTATTCTGCAATTGTATTATTTTTCTTCTCAATTCACCCTCGACACCTTTGTGTCAAAAATATTTTATCTTTGTCATCACAATTGATTCCTTTTTATTTTTGTCCCTGACATCCTTATGTCAAAAACACATTGTTTTCCGTCGCTATAATTCACTTCTTTAATGACAATCAGCGTCCTCATCTGTCTTTGTTGACAATGCTCTTTGTGGTCAATATAGCCAATGATTATGTTGATTTTCTTTCTTGTTGTGTTTTCCAATCTGAACATAATCTTCTATAAGTAACCCATTAAAAATTATTATTTTCCATCATCTCTACTATTCCTGCCTTACATGTTTGTTGGCAAAGACTATTTGGTCCTTTCTTTGTATGGTTTTAATTTATTTCTATGCTATCTTCCTACCAACTGGCCATTTGCATTCTGTAGCTCATACGTATGGTCACCCAGCTGTTTTGTTATGACCAGTGGTCCACTGTACAGTAGTTCCATCTTTCCAGATCTTTTCTCAGATGCCTTGGATGCTTTGTGGCTTCTTAAGAGCACTTTTTCATCAATTTGTGGGGACCATTTCCTGATAAATCTTTTTAACTTGTTTCTCCCTTTTTCTGCCTTTTGCTGTAGCCTTCTGAATGCCTATTGACATTTTTCCTTCTCTGTCAATTCCCTTTGAGCAGCCATCGTAGTGTCAATGTCAATTGTCAATCTCTTGGGTTTTGTGTTGGTCATCAATTCGATTGGGGCGAACTTAGTTGTGGTAATTTCCCTGTGTGTTGGTGGTGGTTGTTGTTTCTGTATTCTGTGCAACATCTGCCCTATTCGGCACATTTTCATCCTGTTCCTGTTGTCTTATGTTACCGGTGTTCCATTGGTCTCCGCCCCTTTGGTGTGGACCCCTGTTGCATGGCAGTCTTCGGTTGTTCGAGTATTCCCTACAGAATCGTATGTGGTTCACTTGATGGGTACGGTCTTCTGGTCTCTCCCGATCATATTCCTTATTCTGTTCTAGTTTCTGGCCTATACTCTGACCTAAACTTTGTTCTAGTCTTTCAAACATGATCATTAATAACCTTTGGTCTTTTCCTATTGCTACCTTTTCCTCGCTTTCTGGTTCTATCTGTTAACTAGGCCTATCTGCCCCTTCCCCTACTCCTGTTACTAGACTCTCTCTTTTTGCGACATTTTAGTTTCTTTATTCAGTTCACTTTGGCTTAAAAGTCCTACTATTTTGCCGCTTCGCAGTAACAAAAATAAAATGAATATGAAAATAAAAATTTTTGGTCCTACTTTTTTCTCGTTGATTTATCCAGTTACGTGCGTGGTTGGCTTCGCTAGACGATCTCTGGTGTTTTCTCGCGTTGTAGATTTCAAACGATGGTCTAATGGCGTCTTCTTCCTTTTTGGCGCGAAGATTTGGCGTCACTTGTTATTTCGCGTAAGTTCATTACCCGTTGATTTCCATTCCATCCAAAATTCGTGCCCCACGTTGGGCAAGTCGTTTGGTGCTGTTTTTATAAAACAGAAGCTTCACGTTTGAGCGATGTGGCTCTTATTTCCCTCAGGGCGTGGTAACGGATGGAATGAAAAATCACACGATGTTTCTTCACCACAATGTATTATTTTATTAACACTTTTTCTCTATTTTACATTTAAATAAATCCTCTTAGCGCCATTTTAGATTATTTAAGTCTATCCACTTTTTCAAAAAGTGGAACAAAAGCTTGATGACAGTCCGGTAAACGTTCTACAATGTTCACACGCTACCAAAATACGTCTTATCACCTTGAATATTTAGGCGCTAGTCCCGATTCTTTTAGTTGCGAGTCTATCATTCCGACTGCGACGTGTACATCCGCGCATGCGTTCATCAAATAGTTCCCGCATTGTTAGGGAAGCGATCTTTAGCTATCCTGATTTCGCTTTTAATATTGAACACATATAATTCTTTTATTTATACATATATATTAAAATTAAATATGGAAATATTTATGACGTCTTTAAACAAACTTAATTGTTTGTAACAATGAACATTAGTAACACGTTTTCGTCATTTAACCAACTCATACCAACAGCAAAATCAAATTACACTCTTAACAAATATTCACATAAACGATTTTCTTTTGGGGTCTTTTAATATTCTGTCTCAAGTGTGTATAAGTAAACTGGATATTTGTGCTGTGAGAAACTATTGAAGGGGTGAGAGAAATGTAGGCTCTCCAGTGTTGAGGAGAAGTGGGTTGTAATTGTCCATAAAATCAGTGATTAGGTTGTCTCTCGCACATGCGCGACTTGAAGCCCGAAGTAGGGGTTGCGCATTGGAGTCTCCCACCGACAAAACCGGCGTTGTAGCTGGGAAACTAGTTCTAAATCAATGTGCCAGACGGAAACGGAGGCAAATATAAATTACAAATGATAAACTGGATCCACAAATAACACAAAGTAATCAGAGACTCACACTTCACTATAATAAATTGAGTTACACTCAATATTTTCCACAACGATCGTTTCGACATAGAATACGTGTCATCATCCGTGACCTCACCTTATGCAATACGAGGCTCGCGCGATATTCACGTCAGCCTCGATGCAATAGCTACAGGCAAGCCGTTATAGGTTGCGCGTTCGTTCTTGACGAATGACCTTGAGCAGAAATCCAATGAGTGAGCCTACCCTTAATAAACAGATCAGCAAATGTTTATGCTACGATAACATACACCTCTGTTTTCCTCTGTCGCGTTTGTGTATACAGTCGACTGCAGAAGTTTTGTGCGGTACGGATGTATGTATGCATGCAACGAAAATAGCAATTCAGACGAGGGAGAGATGTCGGGAATAGAATAAATGCAAGAAAGTTAAGTGGAAACAGTTATAGAGGTATAGTGTATAATACGTGTGGCTGATATTACTGCAAGTGTCATAAATTGATTTGTAGTGTTGTACTACTTCAGCTCAGAAGCATGCGCGTCATCTCACTGCAGACTGTACCTCCTCTCTCTCGTTCCCGCAAAAGCTGAGTAGAGACTCGCATTCAACCTTTCATATAAAATTTTCATTCGTCAAGAAGTAACGCGCGACCTATACAGGTTCGTGATGACGTCACGTATACGTCTCCCGCCATGACATCCTATGATGACGTCATTCCTCCCCTTCTCCCAACACGAATTTTGTAACATCAGTAAAAGGTATTTCAAAATTCATAACCCGATCCCTATTTTTCAAAATAAATATTCTTTCCCAAACCATCAATTCGATGGGCCCGCTTAATTGCTTTAATAATTTAACATCAGGGTTTATTTCATGATTAAGTGACCAAAAATGATCTGCCGCCGCTGACTTTTCTGTTTGTATTTAATGTTTCTAAAATGTTCCTTCTTTCTAGTTTCAAATGTCGTTTTGTCTTACCAATGTAAACCTTATCGCAGTCTCGACAGTAAAATTGATAAATGCCAGACTTCTTATAATTTGGAATTTTGTCCTTTTTAGAAAAATTGAGCATATTTTTTATATTATATTTATTTTGAGAAGCCAACATTATGCCATGTTCTTTAAAAATGTTGTTAAATGTTTTATTAGCCCAAGGATGGTAAGCACACTTTAAGCTTGCCGTTATCTTTTATTTTTTAAGAGTGGAAGCTTGATTTACGGCCTTTTGATATTTAAATTTTTCTATCTTTTTATGTATAAATTCTGTACTAAAACCATTAACTAACGCCGTGTTAATAATGTGCTCATATTCTCTATTAAATTCTTCCTTATCAACGGGTATATTTACCAACCCATAAATTAAACTGTTAAAAAAACGGCGAATTTCTGTGCAGGAGGGTTAAATATATTGTTGTTTATATAATTATCTGTGTGTGTTAGCTTTCTATGAATGCCAAAATTCAGTTCATTATTCTTTCAATCTGTCAATTTCAATTGTTAGTTTTATCGATGTTACCATGACACTGCATCAGTTGTAAGGAGTTTTGTGGTTTGGAAAACTTATACTGATTAGTCGTAATATCTCTTGTAATATTTCAGGTTACGCATAGAGGCACTGCCCAGCACTTCCAGTACTGCTTCGAGGTCATTCACTACCACAGATTTAGAAGAAAACATCACTTTGAAATATGGAAACGAAAATTTCGAACTTTCTGAGGCCAGTATATCTGAAGTTTGTGGAAGTGTACTGATGCAGACATCCTGTATAGAACAAACTATTCAATTCCATAAGTCAAAGGGACCTCAATACCAAAAGCAAAGTGGTAAACTTAATAAATGTAATAATAACAGTAATAAGACACATATTTGTGAAATTTGTAAAAGAAGCTTCTCTCAGTCGAATCACTTAAAAACTCACGTTTTGCTCCATGAAGGCAAAAGGCCATACAAATGTGATGCTTGTGGGAAGAGCTTTACTCAGAAGTCAAATCTGAAGAGACACATTCTGATCCACGAGGGCAAAAAGCCCTACAAATGTGATGTTTGTGTTAAGGGGTTTATTCACAAAGAAGGCCTGAAAACTCACATTTTGACTCATCAGAGCAAAAGGCCATTCCAATGTAATGTTTGTGAAAAAAGCTTTACTCGGAAGTTATATCTGAATACACACAATCTGATTCACCAGCGCAAAAGACCATTCAAATGTGATATTTGTGAAAAAAGCTTTACTCAGAAGGGAGGTTTGAATGCACACATTCTGACTCATGAGGGCAAAAGACCATTCAAATGTGATGTTTGTGAAAAAAGCTTTACTACGAGCCGACATTTAAAAAATCACATTCTGTTTCATCAGGACAAAAGACCATTCAAATGTGATATTTGTGGAAGCAGCTTTGCAGAGCAGAAAGATTTGAAAAAACATACTCTGATTCATGAGGGCATAAAGCCATTCAAATGTGATGTTTGTGAAAAAAGATTTACTCAGAAGGGAGGTTTGAACACACACATTCAGTTTCATCAGGGCAAAAGATCATTCAAATGTGATGTTTGTGAAAAGTGTTTTACCTTGAAAGGAGGGTTGAGCAGGCACATGTTAATTCATCAGGACGAAAGACCATTCAAATGTAACTTTTGTAAAAAGAGCTTTTGCTCAAAGGGGCAATTGAATACGCATGTTCTGATTCACCAGCGCAAGAGGGCCCACAAATGTGATGTCTGTGAAAAGACCTTTACCCAGAAGGGACATTTGAGCGCTCATATTCTAATTCACCAGGACAAGAGGCCTTACAAATGTGACATTTGTGGGAAGAACTTTCTTCGTAAGGGAGATTTGAACATTCACATTTCGAAACATGAAGGTAAAAGACCATTCAAATGCGATGTTTGTCAAAAGAGCTTTACTCGAAGGGGAAATTTGAACTCTCACATGCTGCTTCATCAGGAAAATAGGCCATACAAATGTGACGTCTGTGAAGAACACTTTATACGGAAGAGAGATTTGTGCACTCACATTCTGAGAAGTCATCCTTGAACTTATTCTGGATTACCCGAGTAAAAAGACAAAGAAATGTAATGTCCTGCAGGAAAAAGGATTTTAGTCAAAAGGAAGTTTTGAAGTGGATGAAGAAAAAGACCATAGAAGTGTAATATTTGTAAAATGAACGATTTGTGTATGTAAGATTTTCAAATGAACATTCTGCTTAATGAGTGTCAAACGTGACACAATTTTTTTTTTTTTTTTGTGGGAAGAGCTTTGCTTAGAAAGGATCGTCTAATAAACATTTGCTGATTCATGAAGGCAGCTCTGCATAATAGTGTTACGTATATGACAAGAGCTGAGAGCAAATTCTTGAAAAGCCACGTTCCATTGAAACAAAAGTGGTATGAGCTACTTGCTTTTTTTATCAAATGTGGTTAACTTGAGTCTGGTCAGTATTTATTCATATACCTGAATTCATATGTTAGAAGTAAGCTACTTACCTACACATTTGACTTTGCTGTTACTTTCTGTTATGTGTAAGGGAATATTTGGATGTACGGTGGCTTCAATTCACCCCGTGCTAGGCCTCCCGGGGGGGGGATCCCCACGCCGGTACCGGGGATCGAACCTGGGTCCTCCGCACCAGAAGAAAACGCGCTGTCTGATACTAAAATTATAGGCCTAAAGAGGATGATTCACTGTAAAACTCTTCTAGTCCATTATACAATAATTTCATTAAGAGTGGGAGAAGGTAAATTAAGTCATTTTAGTTTAAAAAAGTATCTGCCCAACGTCAGCTAGATAACATTCTGTAAAGATTAAGCATCTTTATTATCTGGATAAAACGGGTTATGTGGAAGGGAAGGAAGGTTCGTGTGAATCGATGTTTCTTTTGTTTTATTTGTTTTTATACATGCATGCAGTTGTATACGTAAGAGTGTAAATAAATAACATTCTATAAAACTGATGCGCTCATGAATACCTATAAGAATATATATAGTGACTGATTAGTTGAAGTCAATAGAAGAAAATATAAGAACCAAATTTGAAATACGGGGTCTGTTAGGAAGCAAGAATGGCTAGTGCCTTTCGGACATATTTTAAACTAGACTTTGCTTGGCCTACCAAAGTTCAGCAGCCTTGGGAGTCAGACACAACTTGCATCACTCCGTTCGCAAATTTGGGTGATTGGAAGTGATATAAATCTTAAATTGACGGATAAACCAAAAAGGTTTATCATAGCCTAGATTTGTATATATAAGGTGTTAGGGGCTTGAGTGCGTAGACTTCAAAGGCAACTTCCTGACGTTAAGCTGAAACATAAGTTCCTGTACCATTTTTCTCTATAGTGCATAGTTTCATAAATAAAAAACTGGTGAATATCTCACCACTCGGTTATCGTTTACTTCTGCAGTTAGAACACTGAGGTAAAGAAAAAAAAAAAAAAAAAGGGGGGGGCTATTTTTATTTTTACCAAATGTTGCTAAAATGATTCCTTTAGCCACAAAATGACATGAAAGGACTGGATTCCAGCGTGTCTATTGGGATAAAGTCGCAGGCATATGTTTGGCAACCCTGCAACATTGGCGCGTGTGTAGAGAGGAAGGTGAGGGAATGTTCACAGTACAACTACCCCGCGACATCTGTGCACAACAGCAGGTTCTGTCAGTACTTCAGGTGCGTTAAATGCATTCAGAACTAAGGCAGTCTTTACAAGTCAAGAGTATTGAGATATGCTTCTTGCTTACGGTAAAGCCGATTGCAACACACGTGAAGCGCAACGCTTGTATAAGGATAGGTTTCCCAATGGGAGAATTAAAAAAAAAAAAAAAATATATATATATATATATATATATATATATATATATATTTTCTTGTTTAACGACGCTGTCAATTGCCAGGATCACATCAGCGTCGCCGGTGTGTCGGAATTTTGTCCCTCGGGAGTTCTTTTACATGCCAGTAAATCTACTGACATGGAGCTGTCGTTTTTAAGCACACTTAAAAACCATCGGCCTGGGCCGGGTTTGAACCCGCGACCTTGGGATCCGTAGGCCAGCGTCTAACCAACTGAGCCACCCAGACCGACGGAGAATTCCAAACCGAAGATCATTTACTGCTGTAACTCAGCGAGTACGAGAATCGGGAAGCGTGATTCCTCAACTAGAAAACCGAGGACCGCTCGAATGTGGTACTGTAGGCAGAGGAAGCAATTGTGCAGCTGGTGGAAGAGGATCCAGGCGCAAGTACACGAGGTATGACACGTACTGCTGGTGTGTCAAACTGGACAGTTCATAAAAGATTAAGAGAACAGTTACTGCGCCCATATCACATTCAAAGAGTGCAGCACCTCAGAGAGAATGATTGTCCACCAAGAGTAACATTCTGTCAGTGGCTGAAGGAACAGTGTGTACGCAATCCTAATTTTTCGTCACAGGTGCTAGTGACCGATGAAGCGTGTTTCACGCGAAATGGTGTGTTGAATTTTCTCACACAGTGCGACAAGCTCATTTCCAACAGCAGTTCTCATTGAACATCTGGGCTGGAATAAAATTGGAAATAAATTGATAGGCCCTTTTGTATTACCCAAAAGATTGACTTGAACAACTTATCAGCAGTCCCTTAAAAACAATCTGCCCCCTCGTTTGGAGGATGTTCCTCTTCACACAAAGGAAAACACGTGGTTCATGCATGACGGGGCACCCCCTCACATCAGTACACTTGTTCGACGGCTTCTAAATTGCGCATTTCCTGATCGGTGGATAGGCCGATTTGGACCAGTACCTTGAACTGCAAGATCTCCAGACCTCAACTCTTTAGATTATTATTTCTGGGGACATCTGAAGAGTAAGGTGTACCATGATGAGGTTGCTACCATTGATGATCTTCACATACATGCGTTTGAAGCAGCCTTAGAGATTGGGCAGAAGTTCTAACGAGGGTAGGGCAAAATTGGCTAAGAAGATGCGATGCCTGCATAGCTTCTTAAGGAGTACATTTTAAACATTTACTGCAAAAGACATCTTGTTGAGTTTGCAGTTATTGACCATTAATAATTTTCTTCTTCTTCTTCTTCTTCTTCTTCTTCTTCTTCTTCTTCTTCTTCTTCTACTACTACTACTACTACTACTTCTTCTTCATGGCGTAGGCCATTTAGCCTGTTCCGGCTCCAAAGTCTTGTTCTTTATAATAAATGTTCCTGTTTAGCAAAAGGTGACTGTGATTTAATTACAATTACACGATACGCCTGAATGAGTTATTTCCATACTTAACAGTTGAAGTTGCTATCTTTGATCATCCGACTGCATCTTATGCATAGCCTCTTACGCAGCTTTTAGCTTAGTTCTCGTGAATACGATTGAATAGCTTAAACGCAAACCACGCTATCCCTTGTTACTGGCACTAGCAGAGGTGAGTGTGTACATTTGATTGGTTAGTTTAGTTTCATTTCAGCTAGCTAGACTTTGATGTCATAGAGCAGTACATAGTCGATCGGTTACAAGGAAACTTCAACATATCGATATGGAAAACGTGAAAGAGATAGCGATACACACAAGCGTAGCAGCCCTACAATAATAGTGTATTTTTATAGGATATAATAAGTAGTATAATAATTTCAAACGATATGTAAAGCTCATATACTGAAAATTAAAGAATGTTGCTAAGGAACGACTTCAATGTTTTTTTCGTTCACGAAGTAAACCCCATTAACAAAATGGAAATAAACATGGAACGACATAATAAGTTGGTCATCATGCAAATCAGATCAAACTTAAATATAGTGTTGTTGCCACGAGTTTGAAAGTTCGTTTCCGCCCAGCGGAAACTAAAACGCGAAGAGTGCGTTGTTTTATACGTATTTCTGTTAAAGTGTATTTAGTAAATGTGACTGGTGAATTCATTGAAAATGAATGTGAGTGCCTGTGTAATAGACGATAGTACCTGGGCGACCGAGCTTCGCTCGGCGTTTTTCGCCTCTGTTTTTGTGAAATCATTTGGGGGGCGGGGGTGCGGGGGGGGATAAGATACTTACTTAGATAAACCTGAAAGGCAAAACATTAACTAAATAATAATTTTTGTCGCAATTGTTAGGAGTTATTTCCGAGATACAAGAGATATAGAAATACATACAAATATTTCATAAACACCATTTCGCTGAAAAACGCCTACTGCTGAACGCAGGCCTGCCCCATAGATATCCACCTTGTTTGAGGTTTTCGTCGAGCATTTGTTCTATTATGCAGTTCAGTTCTTTGGTGCTGCGATTGACTCTAGGGCGTTAACACGTTGGCCAAGGTCCTTCATATTTCCGTCGAGTTCTTCCATGGCTTCGTTAACCCCGGGCAGTCGCTCATTAGTATTCTCGGATAGATCTAGCTTCATATTGGACATTCCCGACTTTATCTTTATCTTCACATTTTCTATTCCGTAGTTTACGTTTTGTCAATTCAGCTTTCATATTTGTTTACTCTGCCGCATTCCAGAATTCATTTCATTCCCCATTATGTCCATTTTGGCTAGCATTTGTTTCATCAACTGTTCCATGTCGTGCTTATCGTCGCACTCCTGACACCAATTGTGATTACTTTACTTAAATAATTTCTTTATTTTTTATTAAAACACCGGTGCGACACTAAGCAAAAGCAGTTTTGAAGAATAAAGACTACAGGAAGAAAAGCTTGTTGATAAAGTCATGTGAATGTACTGCGCATTTCTGTTTCAATCACATAGAAAATAGTATGAATTCTTCTTAATTATTCGTGGAAGTGGGAGTAGCGAAAGAAATGTGATTGTGTTTTACTAAAGAAAAATGAGTAGAAAAACCGTGTGAATGTTATACGTTGCAGTTATATTCAAATGTATGGAAAAATGTATGGACTGTTTGTAGAAGAGGGAGTAGTATGTTAGGTAAAAGCAAATGGAGTAGAGAAAACTATGTGAACGTAATACGTTGCGTGGTAAAATGCATTCCATAAAAACCGTCGACATGAAAACACTTAGATATGTCAATCTTCATGGCGATCGGTCAACCGACTTTGGAGTTTACTCACTCTTCAACATAGGATATGTATAGGCGTTGGTATGTATGAAGTTGATAAACGATAGGAATAACATGTGAATTATTAAGTAAAACAAAAGTGAATAGAGTAAATAGTATGAATGTAATACGTTGTATTTCTGTTTCAAACAAATAGCAAATTGTATGAGTTGTATGTTGAAGAGTGAGTAGCAAAAGAAGACTGATTGTGCCTTGTAAAAGAAGAATTAGTAGAGGAAATCGTGTGAATGTAATATGTTGCATTTATAATCCAATCATAGAAAATTATATGAATTGTAAGTTGAAGGGCAAACAGAGGATACATTAATGTGCTATGTAAAAAGCGAGTGCAACACCATTTGAAAGTAATATATTGTGTAGTATAATTGTTACCATAAAAAATACATATACATGTGGAATTTCGCGGTGATCGATTAAGCGATTTTAGAGATTAACAGTTACATATATACCAGCATCCAATTTGTATGTATATATGTATGTGTATATGTATATGTATAAATATGATAGGAATTGTTTGTAGAAGAGTGAGTAGAGAAAGAGATGTGAATGTGTTACCTAAAAGTGAGAGGAGAAAACAGTGTGAATGTAAAAGCATTTCTATTTCAAAGATACAGAACATGGTATGACTTATTTTAAAAGCGAGGATAAAAATTTTTTTTCATGTAAAATCGCGTTTTATGGAAAATTGTTCATAGAAGAGTGAGTAGAGAAAGAGATGTGAATGTGTTACCTAAAAGACTTTAAGTAGAGAAAACACTGTGAATGTAATATGCAGCATTTCTATTTCAAACATACAGAAAATTGTATTACTTATTTCTAGAAGAGTGAGTAGAAAGAGATGTGAATGTGTTACCTAAAAGTGGGAAGGGAAAACAGTATGAATATATGTAGCATTTCTATTTCAAACATTCGGAAGATTGTATGACTTCTTTGTAGAAGAGTGAGTAGAGAAAGAGGTGTGAATGTGTTACCTAAAAGCGAAAGGAGCAAACAGTGTGAATGTAATAGCATTTCTATTTCAAACATACTGTATTATTTTAAAACTGGGGATAAAAATGATTTTTGGTGTAAAATCACGTTTTTTATGGAAAATTATTTATAGAAGAGTGAGTAGAGAAAGGGATGTGAATGTGTTACCTAAAAGTACTTAAATAGAGAAACCACTGTGAATGTAATATGCAGCATTTCTATTTCAAACATGCAGAAAATTGTATGACTTATTTGTAGAAGAGTGAGCAGAGAAAGAGATGTGAATGTGTTACCTAAAAGTGAGTAGAGAAAACACTGTGAATGTAATTTGCAGCATTTCTATTTCAAACATACAGAAAATTATATGACTTATTTCTAGAAGAGTGAGTAGAAAGAGATGTGAATGTGTTACCTAAAAGTGGGTAGGGAAAACAGTATGAATATATGTAGCATTTCTATTTCAAACATACGGAAGATTGTGTGACTTCTTTGTAGAAGAGTGAGTAGAGAAAGAGATGTGAATGTGTTACCTAAAAGTACTTAAATAGCGAAACCACTGTGAATGTAATATGCAGCATTTCTATTTCAAACATGCAGAAAATTGTATGACTTATTTGTAGAAGAGTGAGCAGAGAAAGAGATGTGAATGTGTTACCTAAAAGTGAGTAGAGAAAACACTGTGAATGTAATTTGCAGCATTTCTATTTCAAACATACAGAAAATTGTATGACTTATTTCTAGAAGAGTGAGTAGAAAGAGATGTGAATGTGTTACCTAAAAGTGGGTAGGGAAAACAGTATGAATATATGTAGCATTTCTATTTCAAACATACGGAAGATTGTGTGACTTCTTTGTAGAAGAGTGAGTAGAGAAAGAGATGTGAATGTATTACCTAAAAGTGAGAGGAGAAAACAGTGTGAATGTAACAGCGTTTGTATTTCAAACATACAGAACATGGCATGACTTAATTTAAAAGTGAATTGAAAAATGATTTTGGTGTAAAATCATGTTTTTTATGGAAAATTGTTTATAGAGGAGTGAGTAGAGAAAGAGATTGAATGTGTTACGTAAAAATACTTAAGTAGAGGAACCACTGTGAATGTAATATGCAGCATCTGCATTTCAAACACACAGAAAATTGTATGACTTATTTGTAGAAGAGTGAGTAGAGAAAGAGATGTGAATGTGTTACCTAAAAGTGCGAGGAGGAAACAGTGTGAATGTAATAGCATTCCTATTTCAAACATACAGACCATGATATGACATTTTAAAATTGGGGATAACATTTTTTTTGTATGTCTAAAATCACGTTTTTATGGAAAATTGTTTACAGAAGAGTGTGTAGAGAAAGGAATGTGAATGTGTTAACATAAAAGTGAGTAGAGAAAACACTGTGAATGTGATATGCATGTGTACAAAAATTTAATCATAACTTTAGAGCCGTTTCTGAAATACCGGGAATGTATATACAAGAATTTCTCTGTGGAAGCGGGAATGAAAAATGTTTTTTATGTATAATCGCATTTTTACGGGAATTTAACCTATATAGATGAACTTAAAAAGCAAAACCCTATCTGAATACAAAATTTTCATTGAAATCGTTAGAGCCGTTTCCAAGTTTCGCGGAATATATTTATATACAAGAATTGCTCGTTTAAATATATAAGATATTCATAAGAGGCCATTTTCGTGCATACCTTTCCATGGAGGAAAAAAAAAAACACCTCATCCAGCAAGGTAGGCCAGCTCCAAATTTACATGATTTAACCAAAAGTACAGCAAGGTTTACAAGGTATTTTACTTGTTCAAACTATCAGAAATACGTATGCTTAGCTGGCAGTAAGAAATATAATGCTTTGTTCAGCTGGAACTGTATATTATTCGGCCAGGACAGACATACTGGGAGAAAACCGGGTACGTAAATTTGGGAAGTTTAACAAAAGCTGCAGTTTCCCACGAAGAGTCTTTTGGCCATATTACACATTGGCTTCTTTCGGCAGGCTTCGGGTGGATACTCAATTGGACGGTCAATTAAAAAACGAGATTTCATTCCATAATGAGAAGGTAAGACAAAACAAAAAACTCCAGAAACGTTTTGTACAGGTAGTGTGCTTCCTAAGCAAGCAAGAACTCTCCTTCAGAGGACATAATGAATCGAATACATCAGTCAAGTGAGACAATTATTTGGAACTATTAAAATATACATCTGAATGTGATCCTCTGTTGAAAACACATTTGGACATCCACAGTTTTTAAGGGAATTTCAAACAGAATACAGAATGATCTCATTGAAGCTGTTGCTTGTTCCTTGCTAGCAGAAATAAACACGGGAATAAAGGACACCAAATTTGTTTCGGTTTTAGTTGACGAAACAACAGATATCTCTAACACGGCTCAGCTTTCATTTGTTTTAAAATATATTGTCAGCGGAAAAATTAAAGAAACATTAGCTTTAATGATAAATGTGAAAATTGCTGCACAAGGAATTGCAGAAGTTGTCAGGCAGTACTTAACTGAATTTGAAAGCAATGATAAGCTAATTGCACAATCTTATGAAAGAGCTGCAACAATGGCGGGACAAATGAAGGATGTGCAGGCTTTAATTAAAAATACACAGCCAGAAGCTCTATTTATCCACTGCTACGCTCACTGCTTGAAGCTGGTCCTGTCTAACACAGTAGACAATATAACTGAATGTAAAATATTTTTCAGTACATTGAATGGTATCTCTGATTTTTTTCTCTCGTTCACAAAAAACTAACAAAATTCCTGGATGAATTTCTACAGAAGACTTCCCAACATTTCACCCACCAGGTGAAATTACACAAAGATATTATTTAATACAATATACCGGGTGTTAATGAACTACACCGAAATAATTTCAGCGATTGTAGACGTGACTAATATAAGCAAGTTGAGATAGGCAATGCATGGTCTGCGGCTTAACATAACGCAGTTAATTGTGTTAAACCTAATTAGCATCAGATGCTGATAAGTTAGTGTTTAAATGAGGTGGGTGAGATTATTGGATTAGAATGTCTTTAAAACTGCTTCCCGGGTAAAGAAATATCGAAACTTAACAGCTCGTTATTGGCGTTTTCAAGATCTAATGCCTCACAGCTATCTCAAATCTCGAACTAATCACGTGCCAGTGCGACACTGAACAGCGATTAACTGCCTTCTTGCATCAATAGCCTACTCTAGTTGTGTTTCTGTAGCTGTTCTGGTGGCCCAACCCGTAACGCTGAAAGCTGTTGTTCCAGAGGTCATTGGTTCGGTTACTGTCATGTGGTTTTTTCTTCTTCTTCTTCTTCTTCTTCTTCTTCTTCTTCTTCTTCTTCTTCTTCTTTTTTTTTTTTTTTCTTCTTCGTCAGAAATTGCAATAGGCAGTTACTTTAAACCTGACGTAAAGAGTTGCATTTACTTTTCTTCGTATATAAGTTCGTTCACCCTTTAAACCTCCTCCCATTTAGACGTACAGCATGTGAGAGTATTAAACAGGATTCAACCTTTGTTAGAAGGAATTGTAATTGTAATTAATTGCACTCACAAGGTGAAATTACTCTGTAAAATGGATTGTACAGGAATTAAAACCTTAGACAAAATATTTTTAAAAAATGAAAGAAAAAAAAAAAAAGACAAAATGAAGGAGACGCGAACTCATTTGCCTTTCATTTAAAAGCTAATGTCATAACCATTGCGTCAGAGGGAGTGTTCCAACCGTCTCTTCATTTTCGTGTGTTGTGCACTCAAGTGGTATCATCATTAGCAGTGGCGTACTGGCACTTTAGAAACTTATAGCCGTAACTTCCATATTTGAACCAACAGGCCATAAGTCTCCTATCCCAAATTACTTGTTTCAGAGATCTCCACTTGCTCTGAAAATATTTCGGTGTAGTTCATTAACACCCTGTATATTCATTGAAATGATCTCTGTGATGTTTTCAATGCAATGTTACGGAATCCGAATGACTTAGAACGTGAAATGTTGGTTCCAGTTAAAGGGTATCTGCATACTTTGAAGGAATTCACTTTTTGTTTCTTATTAAGAACTTTCGACAGCATTTTTTCATTTACTGATGTCCTCTACAGTATTTTCCAGACCAAAGTCTTTGACACTCTTTACTGCAGAATGAAAACGGAATAAATTAGAAGAAGCACATATTCAATGAGATGTAAGTTTGAATTGGTGTTTGCTGAAACTGTGAAGCAAATAGGCGAACCTTCAATAAGGAGCAGTATTAACTATAAGTATATATGTTGTGAAAAATTTATCATATAGATTCAGACCTTGAAATGCGGTTCCAAGATTATGGCAAATTAAGCTTTTTGGACCTTATTCCAATGAAAAAGGGAAAATATGATGTGTACAATCATCATTTTCCACAGAATCAATTGACTAGTCCTATAAGTAGTTATGGTTCTGATTTTGATGAAGGAAGACTTAGAAATTGAGTTGACTGTATTTTATGCTCTTGAAGAATTCAAAGGATAAAGTACACTTGAGCTACTGAATATCATCTCTGAAAAGTCAATGGCTTCATGTTTTCCAAAGATTACAACTTTGATTTCCCTAATATGAACTATACCGGTGTCTACAGCTTCAGTGGAAAGGCCATTTTCTACACTAAACAGCGCTGGCGATAGACTCGGATCGTCTGGCCCGCTACTCCAGTGCTGATTGGGACGACAGGCCCCGAGGAGGGTGCAGTGACACCAGGGCACGGACTCGACTACCCACCTGCGTCAATGGTCGGTCCCCTTGAAAGAACAATAGGCCGCGCAAATCGGTCACTATTGTGTGCCGTTTCTTGGCTTTAGAGTTCGCGGGTTCAAATCCGGCAGGAACCGATGTGCGCTTAAAAACGACAGCTCCATGTCAGTGGATTTACAGGTATGTAAAAGAACTCCTGCGGGACAAAATTCCGGCACACCGGCACACCGACGACGCTTATGTGATCCTGGCAATTGACAGCGTCTTTAAACAACAAAATCATTTTCATTTTTTCCTCTTTTCCAGAACACTTCTGTTTGTATGCAGGATCCATCAGTCCCTGCTGAGCATTGGACAGTTAAAGTTACGGAGTTTTGACAGTTAACTTATCAGCGGACAGCACCGAGTGTTGTTTAATGCGAGTTGCGATTCGTGGTGACAGATCAGTTATGATTTAAGGGATCAGTAGTATTTATTCTGAGTGTGTGTAACAAGGTCATAAGAGTAATGTTAGCACTATGCTAACTCCTTAAGAGTCAAATAAAATGTGCTTAGGTGTAACTGGTTGTCTCATTTGTTGCAATGCTATAACTGAGATGTTTCCGTCATTATTGGGACGGTAACAGCAATTAGAAAAGTACATTACTATTAGCCTTTGAGCTCTTAGATTTGCCAAAGGGTACATTGAAAACATAGAAAATTGGCCTAGATGTCATAAGGAGCTTTAAAAATTCACATTTTGTATACTTCCTTAAAAAAAATTGTGAGCAGTGGCAAGATGTAGATAAAGATCACAGAGCATTATCTGTCTTTCAAATAAACTTTTATGATATCATAACACTATCAGATCATATTTTTAATCTGCATATCTATAAATTAGTTAGAAAACTCTTTACACAAAGTTGTTTACTCATATCTCTGACATTCATGTTGTGTCTAACCATTAACATTTGTTTTACTATCTGTTCTACTCAAAAAAGGATTATCTACTTCAGTCTCAGGAAAATCAGTCAATTACACATTTTGTTATAGCTCAAAAAACGGCAGTTGCAACCTTCAGGTTGATTACAGGACATGATTGTCTGGAAAAACATTGAAACAGAATTGGGATATATTCGTCACCACTCTGTCCTCCATGTGACCTGCAAGAGGAAATGGACCAAGACCACCTTCAAATATGCCCGGCCACTTCTAGTGCCCCATCCATCAGTGAAAGATATTGGAGAGCAAGAGGATTATGACTTCACTGTCAGAAATCCAGCATTAGTTAACAATGGTGCTGTTTTTATAATTAAAATGTGCTTCGGATTGAGCAATGAGACTATTATTTCCCTCAGGGCGTGGTACTAGATGGAATGAATAAACACTCGATGTAACTTCACTATAATTTATTACTTTATTAACACTTTTTTCGTCGTTACAATTGAATTATCTTTCGTCGCACCTATTTATATTTCATTGATAGTCTTTCCATTTTTACTTTCTCTATTCTAAAGTATTTTCTACCCACTTCCACGCGCGTTATAGAAACACGTCTTCACATCTCAAACATACAGACGCTATTAACAATTCCAGCGCCACTTCACATGATGCTATCTTTGTTGTATGCATCCGCGTATGCGTTCATCAAATAGTTCCCGTATTGTTAGGGAAGCAATCTTTAGCTATTCTCCGTTCACTTTTAATATTAAATATATATAATTCTTTTATTTATACATATTAAATTTAAATGAGAAACTTAACATTTATGAGGTTTTTAAACAAACTTAATTTTTTATAACAATGAACAATAGCAACACGTTTTCGTTATTCAACTAATTCGTATCAACACCAAAAATAAATTACATTTGCAATAAATATTTACATAAATCATTTCCTTTTGGGGTCTTACAATATTCTGTCTCAACAACATTTTGTAATAGGTGTATGAATACAAGGGCATGTATAGATTGTTGTCCTAATGAAATGTTTAGAAAACAATGATATATGCTAGGTTTGATACTGCCTATTGTTCATGACCTAATGAGAACAGAACAAAATAAACTTTAGTTATGATAGTTTGTGTAGAGTTCTCACAAATAAAAGCAAATGGTATCTCAAAATGTTTCAATTCAATTTTATTAATCAACCAGGTAGGCAATTTTTCACATTACTTTACCTGTTTCTCTGTTGTTATAAATTCAGTTGCAAAAACAAAAAATTCACAGGGTACATATGAACATTGTAGATATGCAATAGGTATATTCTTTGATATAACATAAAAATATATTTGTTGCTCAAAATCATTAAAGGTATTTAAAAATAATTACAAATAAAATTCTTGCCATAGGTTGGGAGACTTCATTAAAAGCCTTCTGCTGGCATTATTTGCAGTGTTTGTCTTGCATATAACATTTTAAAGTATTCTGTTCTCATACTCACATAAAAGATTTTCTTAGAATGCTTTGGAGTGTAGGGGACTTAAAATCATGTATTTTCAGTGATATCCCAATGCCAAACTTGGCACTCTACTGCTGCATAACATATCTAGGTGGTACAGGAGGCACTATATTGGCACTATTCCAATATCTTTATTTGTTCATTAAATTTGGTAGTAAATAAAAATTGAGTAGGCAGTGCTAGTTTTATTTGGCCAGGTACTGTGGTTGAGCGTATGGTATGACCTCCATCACAAATGAGTGTGGTTAGAGACATTTGCTGCAGTTGCAATGAGGGGATTGGTTACAAGTTTGTAGTGCTTTAATTTGCACTAATTGACACAATATTTTGTGTGCTTCTGAGTTTGAATCCCACAAAGTTACCTCCAGGTAAGTAAATTTATATCTTCCTTTCATAGAAGTTTGAAAACAGTGTTGTTATAATCAATTTAATTTAAAAGGTGAGTCAATTAATAACACTAAAGAACAGAAGAAACATCAGAAGAAGCATCGCCATCCGCACCATGAAACACTATGGAAACCCAGTTATTGTCCGGTTGATAATGGAGGAAAGTTAACCTTCGAAACGTGTTCTGGAAAATTATGTTGTAAGTGTTGTTTAGTGTTATTAATTGACTCACCTTTTAAATTAAAAAGTAAATTTATAGTTTGAAATTACTAGATTTTACTGCTAAAGAGGAAATACGTTCCCACAAGCATGTTCTGAAACAGACTACTGTTGTTTGGCTAGAAACAATTTGACTACAATGTTGTTTCATTCACAATGGAAGCTCTAGCTGTTTCAGAAGGACAATTCTACAGATTAACATAGACTAACGTGAATTAAGCTGTGTAACAAGTACAAAAACCTGTATTTAATTCTCATTCATTGAAAACATTATGCAAGAGTAAAACTATCAATAAAATATTTATAACAAATTGACACATAACTTCAGAAATATCAACTTTTCTGTCTTACTCTTTTCTGTTCACATGTTAATGATTATAATTTATGTACATCATATTTTAACTTACATACACTAAAACATATGTATTGCAATGGAACTATTATTTTTGAATGTATGAAAATCAACAATATCAATGATTAATTCAACTTCAACTGTTACCCTCTCCTACTACATGGGTTTAGCATCCAGTTATTACTAATCACTGCTTTAACTACCTGGTAACTGATGTGTGAATGGTATTTTTGTACCTTTAGTAATCTTGTAATTAGGAGACATAATTTAACATATTAAAGAACCCAATTTTTCAATTTGAAGGAATTTTATTGCAAGGTATATTGCAAGGAGCGTTCGGAAATAATTTATAATAATAGTATTTTGTACCTTATTTATTAATAAACATAATTCATTGTACATGGGAATCTCTCAATACACTCCCACTGATACATCACTGCCTTCTTCCTGACCACTTCATTATAGCATCATGGAACCATTGTTTGGAGGTACTACTCACTCACTTGTGCCTACAAATGCTTATGTTGCTGAAACTTCTATCTCTTAGCAGGTCCTTAATGTTATTGAAGACTGTCTTCTCAGGTGTATCATAGTGACACCATGATTTGTCACCAGTTTCTCCCAAAAATCTGAATCTTCATTCTCCATTTCCAATAGTCAACAACACACTAGCTCTGCTCTCCTTCTGAGGTTGCGTCAAGTCCTGTGGAATCTAATGTGCACACACCTTTCATGTCATCATGAGTAATGGTATACTGGGTTGTCCAGTCTATCTGCCATTCCAGTTCCTCAAAGCTTATGCACCTATCAGCCACAAGCTCAAGATTCTCGGAGACTGATGTTGACAGGCAACCAATGCTCACATTCTTGCATGCAAATTCCCTTCCACTGGTGAAACAAGACATCCAGCTGTAAACATATTTTGCACAGGAGCACATTCACCACATATCACAGTTAAACATATATGATTATCTTATCTTTTGACTTCTTCCTTACTCAAAACCATGCAGTCCATCTTTGTCCATGGCTTTCTCTATGTAACAAGCACTGTTCTTTTACTGCACAATCCCTTCACAATTGCCATCTAGCATCTGCATGCTGTGCTAATACCTGTTCATCATCCTATGAGAGGATGTGCCAATAGATTGAGTGGTATTTTTAAAACAACACAATTCTAAATTATTTCCGAATGCTCTTCATATATTTGAAGTTATTCTCCATAAAGCACAATGAAATACCACAAAAGTACAAAAAAGCTATTATCTGTCCACCAGCTTTAATGTCTCACTGATATGAAGAGAGGCAAGATATACCATGCTAATCTGTTGTTGTTGTTGTTGTTTTCTAGTGCCTTGCATCTGGCAATGAAGCCATTAGCATTTGTGCTTTCCAATACTTTTGAACTGTAGTTTCTTCTGATCTTAATGCTTCACAGGTCTTCAAGTGGTCTTCGTTCATTTCTGCTGGATCGTTACACAGGACACATATTGGTGAAGCTGAAATACCTATTCTGTAGAGATGACTTGCTAAGCAGTCGTGATTTGTCAATAGTCAGAAGGCTGCAACCGCTGTTTACCTTTACCATGTTAATCTTATCTGATTAGTTTTAAACATTTCTGCTACTTCTTTGTAATTTGAACGACACAGTGAAATGATTCCTTAAAATTGTTATATGTGGTCACACATAGAAATGTCCCACAGTAAGGTACTTACCTCAAAACTGGGTTTGAAGAATGTCTTCATTTCAGCTGACTTGTCCTTGATAATCATGGTTCACTACTTGTCCTGCTGGTAGTGGTTGTATGAATTTTATGAGCTTTTGGTTTGCTGGATCTCAAAGTACATTATCATTGGTTAAGTGTCTCATAAAGATCTTTCCCAAATGTTTAGTGGATTTTTGAGCATACCTAATGGTCACTGAACTGACAATTTCATCTGATTTTGTCAAAAACTGCACTGCTTTAGCTAATTTCTCCTCTTTTCTGAATTTAATGTTCCCAAGCATTCCATAAGCCTCTTTTCTATGTTCATTTCACTGTAATGAAAGTTATGTCTGATTTTCCACACATATGTCAGAATGTGAATTTACAATGTCACTTCTCAGTAAAGTTTTTTTCCCTTCAAAAATAAATTGGAGATTGTTCCCTCGTGAATCATGACGTACCTTTTGACATCTCCCATCTGAGGAAAGTTCTTTTTACAAACATTACTCATATAGTCTTTGCTTCATCAATCACAATCTGCTTTCGACTAAAGCCCTTTCCTTAGACATTATGCTGCTTTGTTTTACCCATGATTCAGAATGTTTCTTCAAGGATACCTTAAAAATAATATCCTTGTGATGTACATCACACATGTATAATCTTTTCCACTTGTGAATCAGATTGTGATTTTCCAAACTTTCATTCCCAACAAAGCTTTTTGTAATTATTATTTGTATGGTCTTTCACTCTGATGAATCAGACTGTGTGTTTTACAACCTTCTTTCTGAATACAGCTCTTTTCGCTAGGACCATATTTGTGGGGCCTTTTCCCTCGTGAATCAGACTGTGTGTTTTCAAATGTCCCTTTTGAGTAAAGGTCTTTCCACAACTGTCACATTTGAATGGTCTTTTGCCCTGATGAATTAGAATGTGTATGTTTAGATATGCCTTGCGAGTAAAGCTCTTTCCACAAATCTCACATTTGTGGGACCTTTGGCCCTCATGAATCAGAATGTGTGATTTCAAATTTCCCTTCCGAGTAAAGCTGTTTCCACAAACATTACATTTATAGGGTCTCTTACCCTGGTGAATCAAAATATGTCTCATCAAATCTCCTTTCTGGGTAAAGCTCTTTTCACAAACATCGCAATTGAAGGGCCTTTTGCCCTGATGAATCAAAATGTGTGTTTTCAAATGTCCTTTCTGAGTAAAGTTTGTTTCGCAAATATCACATTTGAAAGGTTTCTCACCCTCATGAACCAGAATATGATGTTTCAAAGATCCCTTCTCTGTAAAGCTCTTTTCACAAACATCACATTTGAATGGTCTTTTGCCCTGATGAATCAGCATGTGCCTATTCAGAGGTCCCTTGTGTGTAAAGCTCTTTTCACATATTACACATAAATGGCCTTTGGCCCTTGTGAGTTAAAATTTGAGTTTTCAGGTGCCCACTTTGAATATAGCACTTGTCACAAATGTCACACTTGAAGGGCCTTTTATTCTTATGGGACAAAATGTGAACTTTCAGTGTATTCCACTGTAAGAAGCTCCTCTTACAAATTTCACAAACATGTAACTTATTAATTCTATTGCTATATTTATTAAGTTTATCACTTTGCTTATGGTCATTAGAAGATGTTGACTTATGGAGGTGAACAGTTTGTTCTACATATGATTTTTCAATCACATCACTTTCATAAACTTCAGATATATTGGCTCCAGGAACCTCAAGATTCTCCTTTCCAAGTATCAAACTCTCCTTTTCTTCTAAACCTGTGGTAGTGAATGAATATGGAGTAGTACTACTGGTGCAGGAAGGTACCTCAGAGTCAGAGGAACATTCAAATTGGTAACAATTGCAAGCAAGAGAATTATCAACTATTGCCATTCTGAGCATCACATAATCATTTTAGCTAAAGGATTTTGTTACTCTCAAGACAGAAGTTAAAGCATTGGCAAAGCTATGATAGTCAATATTCTATGCCTTTGAAGCAAATAAAATGTTTTAATAATATTTACAAAACCTTTTAAGTATTACTGAAATCAGCACAAATTAAATATGTAGATCCTCAAAATTAATTGCTTGCAATATATCAGTGCATATAACTAGCTGAATAACTATAAAGACAACAAAGCAGTAGGCCTGGACGGCCTCTACAATGAATATGTAAAAGACAAGGTACACCTGCTAGCCCCAATATGTAAAAAACTGTATAATAAATACATAGAAACACTTCTATACTTGGATAGTGGAGAAAGTCCACTATAAAGGTATTATATAAGGGAAAAGGAAACACCAAGGACCCCAACAGATATAGATACATTGCATTGGAAAACTGTACCTTCAAAATTCTTACTAAATGAATAACAGGAAGAATTGAGGAAATAGACAAGCATCTATCAGAGAACCACTTCAGATTCAGAGAACAGAAGAACATCCCTAAGTGCCATCAAACTCCTACTAAAACAAATATGGGAAGCCTTAGACGAAAAAGAAAAATACTATGCTGTCTCATAGACTTCACAAAGGCTTTGAACCTGATAAACAGGAAACCGGTGACTGCAAACCTAAAGGAGATGCTAGGCAAAAACAGCACATGGACAAATTTCATCACATCAATACTATGATGGAACAAAGTACGTGTCTTGGGCAGCCTTACTCAATCAGAACTGATAACCCAATCAAATGGAGTCATACAAGGAAGCCCATTAAGCCCCTTACTATCCATAGCTGCAACCAAAGAAATCCTAAGAACCACCATAAAAGAGGGAGTATTCTCATGCGCCCTTACAGATGACATCATAATTGGTTCAAGAGACTTAATAAAATGCCAGGAAACAGTGAAAACATGTAAAAATGGTGCTCCAAACACAAGCTCGACCAACACATATCAAAAACAGATACCATGATCTTTAGGAACAGAGGGAAGACATCCACATCAGCAGAGGTACTGATAAGGGACAAAGCATTAAAGATAGTGTCAGACTTCAAATGTTTAGGGATCACCTGCAAAGAAGTGCAAAATGCTTCACAAACCATGTCACAGAAAGACAACTTAAGCAAAAATGACTATCCACAAAATAAAAAATCTGATGTGTTGCACTCACATGACTTTCTCTACTCTTGTACTAACCATTCTTACAAACTCTTATTCCTATATCTTCTTCGTGTTAGTTAAAATAAACATTTGTACAAATTATCTTATTGCTTATTTCCTTGTAGGTGCAAGGGGAATATTGGAATACAGTAGGCTTTGTGCGATAGTCAAATCTTTTAAAGCTTTGAGATTCCGTTCTCTTTGTACACGTAACATATAAAAAAATGAACAAGTTCACGAAAGTTCCAAGTTTTCTGAAACTCACACACATAACAAGGTATATCTCCAAAATGGTTCACCCTACAAGAAAATTTATTGAGACATAAATTGTGTATTTTAGCAAGATCTACATTTTTTGTATAGTATAATTTGGTCTATCTCTAACGGTTTACCAGTTATGCAAAAGTCGTCCAGAGTAAATACGACTACAGGGGCTATAGCCAGAAAATTCAAGATATACATTTCATTTGTCATAAAATATCTCAAACATATGACATTTTAATCAAAATCGTTAGAGCCATTTTCAAGAAAATCAAAATTTTCGAAAAATTTTCCATGTAAAGGGTAGTTTAGGGTGGGGCTATTTTCTTCAAAATCTTCGTGTCACATCCTTGAACGACATTAAACTTAAATACCAACTTTGGTTTTTAACCGACTTTTCGTTTTTGAGCTATGCTGTCCACAGACTGACAGACTGACAAGACACACAGACACACAGACACACACACGGACCTTTTTCTAAAAATGCTTTTTTTGGATTCAGGGGGCCTCAAAACATGTATTTCCGGTGAAATCTCGACTTCGAATTTTTGGGTGGAATACAATACTTCCCCTACTTACCAGTAGAGAAAGTAAAAATATCAACTCTCGGCCTAAAGACAGAAATGTTACTATTCAGAGTTAAAACCCTTCCACACTGGTCACATCTAACAATGAAGAATTTATCCACCCTAGAAAGGGTGAAAGCAAACTACATAAGGAAAGCAATAGGAGTATGAAAAGTGACACAGTCAGGACTAATATTCCTCCTGGCGAAGGAAACCTTCCTCATTGAAAACCTTATGTTAAGCTTACTTCTACCCAAAACCTGCACATCAGAAAAACTGTTGGTAACATTGACAGTACAACTAGATTTCTGTGACAGGAGCCATGGTAGACAGATCATGGATAAGGAAAACCTCTGAAATGAGACACATCATTACATGAATACTTGCACACATTAGGACAATCATATTGCATTGGCAATTGCTTCATCAGGCATTGCAGTGATATTGCTTGATAGTGGGCGGACTGTGCATTCAGCACTCAAGGTGTCATTGAACATTCACACAACTCCAGACGCAATGTGTAGCATAGAGAAACATGAAATTATGAGAAAATGCAAAATTATTACCTGGGATGAATACACTATGGCCCACAAGCATTCACTAGAAGCTGTCGATAGAACGCTGCAAGATCTCAATAATAATACCAGGCTTTTCGATGGTGCTGCTGCTGTCCAGTGATTTCAGACAGACATTGCTGGTCATTCCGTGTGCTACATATGCGGAAGAAATTAGGGCATGTTTGAAAGAGTCATACCTATGATGAAGTGTCAGTAAATTACACCTAACCATAAACATACGTCTTCAAATTCAAAATGATCCATTGGCATTGGCATTCTGCAGACAATTACTCAACATTGGCAAAGAAAAATTTAAATTGCGTTAAAATGTCATCCAACTCCCAGACAATTTTTGCAGCATGGTGGATACCAATGATTTCATTGAAATTATATCATAATATATAATTATATAATATAATACCCTCAGGGGTCCCCGTCTAGGGGATATGTGGATGGTGACCACAAGGTACCCAAGCTGAGTGGAACATTACTTCCACTTACTAGTGTTTTGCTCCTCACTGTAGCTTTTCTATCTGACCTTATGACCATACCTTTGTCATCTCTTGTTCTCTTCTGACCCCAATGCTATTAGCGTACCTGAGGGCTAAGGAATTCTTTATTTTTCTAACCTTTCCACTTCTCTAATTACTCTCTACAGGGCAGATAGTGGAAGAATTTTTGAATACCACAGCCTTTGAACTGATTTATGATAAAGAAGATCCCAAAACCGCCATACATTACTCTGGAGCAGGTTGTTAGCTACAACAGATGTTGTTTCAAAAATTAAAAAACAAGTTATAGAAGACCCAAGTTCTGGTAATTGCTGATATAAAACTAGATAATACAAATAACAGTCAACATCACACGAATCTGTATTGGAACTTCAAAAAAGCAGATTGGAACAAATATAAAATTGAACTGGAACATAAATTTAAAGAACAAACAAACTCACAGCTGCATAAAAACCCAGATCATATGAACAAAAATTTCTGTAAAGTCATCCTAGAAACCGCAAAAAAACATATTCCTCGTGGAAGAATAAACAATTTCAAACCCTTTTGGAACCCCCAGTTAGAAGAACTGAAAAAGCTAAGGGATATAGCTAGAAATACAGCTGAACAAACAAAAAACATATCGGATACACAAATATGGCGGAAGAAATGTGCCTCACTGAAAAAAGAAATTAATACTGCTAAAAGGAATCACTTTAATAATTTCTTAGAAAAAATGGATTATAGGACAGATGGCAATAAAGCCCATAAGCTCATAAAAAATGTCAAGGACAGGAAAAAAAAACAACAACAATAAAATAGCTGAAACATTCAATAAATATTATGCTAATTCACATAAAGTAACAAGAAATAATAAAAAGGAGCGTAAAGAATTTAAGAAAGATTTAAAACAAGAAAGAGAATGTGATCCTAACACTCAATACAAAATTTTAATATACGAGAACTGAACATTGCAATTAATAATCTAAAAATCAAAAAGTCTCCTGGACCAGATCACATACATCCAGAATTCATAAAAAAAACTTGGAAAAACAGCAAAACAACAACTACTAAAACTCTACAATCTATCCTGGAACACCACTGTACCTGCAGAATGGCGAAAAGCAATAACTGTCCCACTCTTGAAGAAAGATAAAACAGCATCAGAAATAAAAAATTATAGACCAATAGCTCTCACTAGCATAATAGCAAAAGTGATGGAAAGAATGGTGTCAAATAGGTTAAATTGGTTTCTAGAATCACAAAATTTAATTTCCCCATGTCAAGCTGGATTCAGAGAGTTTCACTCTACAAATGAACAATTCTTACTTCTCAGTCAAGAAATCACAGACTCCTTCAACAGAAAAGAAGATAATTTATCAGTTTTTATTGATTTCCAAAGTGCATAATTATGATTCTATATGCAGAACAACACTCCTAAAGAAAGTAAAAAAAATAGGGATACAAGGTCCAATGTTTTCATGGCTATGTCATTTCCTAACACAATGCTTTATTGCTACCAGATATGGAAAAAATATATCTAAATACAAACAAGTACACCGTGGGTTACCACAAGGCACAGTGCTCAGCACTACACTTTTTAATATATTTATTAACAATCTGCCACAACAAATACAAGAATCAGGTGTGAAGTGTGCACTATTTGCTGATGACTTAGTAATGTGGACTTCAAAACCAAAAAACAAAAGTACAGAACTAGAAAAAACCATGCAACAATCCTTAAACAACCTACAAAAGTGGACCAAAGAAAATTTAATGACTGTTAATATAACAAAATCAAACTACCAAATCTTTTCACTAAGAAAAAAACCACTAAAAATAAAACTAACTTTTGAGGGTCAACAATTACCAGAAACAAAGGAAGCAAAGTATTTAGGAGTTACATTTGATACCAAACTTACATGGACCAAACAAATAGAAAATGTAATACAAAGAGCAGAGAGGTGCCTTTCACTGTTAAAACGTCTAACAGGAATGAAGTGGGGATGTTCCAGAGCAACTCTTAACACAAGATACAATGTATATATAAAGCCATTATTTACTTACTGCAGCGAAGTTCTTGTAACAGCAAACACAAAAGAAATTCAAATCTTTCAAAACCAAAGTCTGAGATTAATTACAGGTGCTATCAAAACCACACCAATAGCAGCTATGCAAATACTAACCAACCAATGCCCCATTGAATATGAAATAGAAAAAGCGGCTCTTATTCAACACGAAAAGTTGATCAGACTCCCATTCAATGCATGGCACAAGAGAAATTTTACACATACACTAAAGACTCAGGAGAGCTTTGTTTCCAAAATTCAAGACATCAAGAAGAATGTATACCTTCCTAACTCAAAGGAAAACTTCATATCTAAAGTCAATCCGACACAAACATTAGACATCACATATTACACCTGACAGAAGAAGTTAAGAAAAGTGATACTCCAACTAGTGTTCTAAAATTATTGGTATTAGAGACAATCCATACTAGATTTCCAGAACACGAATGGCTCCATATCTATACTGATAGATCACTGATATCAAACCGAGATGGAGCAGAGGCTGGAGTCACGTGTCACCTCTTTTCCTATTACAAATCTTGAAGTTATGGAACTACAAACTTTGAAGGAGAAATTGAAGCAATTCGAATGGTCCTACAAAATATTTTATACAGAATTTCACATTTTCAGCAAGCAGTTATTCTCTCAGATTCCAGGGTAGCAATTATAGCAATTACTTCCAAGTTGTCACCAAAAAACCAAACAATTATAGAATGTTGGAAAATCCTTACCCATCTAACAGCACTTCAAAAACACCTAGTCTTCCAATGGATACCAGCTCACTGTGGACTGAGTGGTAATGATAGATCTGATTTTCTTGCTAAAAAGGGTACCGGCAGTGTGCAGGAATCTATAGTTAATCTACCATTTTATGCAGCTAAAAGATTAGTCAACTCTGAATTCAAAAAAGTTATTGCAAAATATTACTATGAAAAATCAAAAAATAAAAGATGGGAACTACCAAACATTCAAACAGTAATTCCTGAGTATCCTCGAAAAACAGCAGTTGCAACCTTCAGGTTGATTACAGGACATAATTGTCTGGCAAAACATTTAAACAGGATTGGGATATATTCTTCACCACTCTGCCCTCTATGTGATCTGCAAGAGGAAATGGACCGAGACCACCTTCAAATATGCCCGGCCAATTCTAGCGC
The DNA here is from genome assembly GCA_030765045.1 of Tenodera sinensis. Lineage (NCBI taxonomy): Eukaryota > Metazoa > Arthropoda > Insecta > Mantodea > Mantidae > Tenodera > Tenodera sinensis. The sequence continues at coordinate 53,279,793 of CM060968.1, forward strand.
CCCATCCATCAGTGAAAAATATTGGAGAGCAAGAGGATTAAAGACTTCATTGTCAGAAATCCAGCATTAGCTAACAACAACATAACCTCTTAACCTCTAACATGCTGACCTGTCATGGCATGTAATGCGTCCTCTGATTGGTATTCAGAGGATATGGTCGGTGAATTTATTTTGATAACTCTCCCGGCCAGGCCAGTGAGACCCATAAACCAAAGATAGGTCTGGTTCTCCAGACATTCTGGGGGTTGTGAGAGAGCAATGTGACCGCCAAAACATAAAAATATGGTGCTCTCTAAAAACCGGTTACTATTACTGCTAAGCCTCTTGAATATTTATGAAATATAACTCGAGGGTAAAATGTTCTGGAGTTAAAATAGTCCCCCATTCGGATCTCCGGGCGGGGACTACTTCTCGAGAACCAAAACATTACATTAATAGAACATCTAACATCAGACTTCTACAATGGAACGCAGGTGGTCTTACCCAAACAAAAAGCATAGAACCTAATAAAATTGTATTTGACTATAACATAGATATGTTTTTCATACAAGACGCAAATCGAACAAATGATCAACTTAAATACTTCACTTTTACTGGAATTTTACTACACCTACTACCCAAAAACAGACAGATATGTAGTGAAATATAAGTTGGAGTCAAAAAGGATATTAAATCCTCCTTTCAAATTGTTAAAGAAATGGATAACACAGATAAAGCTGAATTAATAAAGCTAAATTTTTGGGATAACAAAACATCTACATGTCTACAGTATTTACAATCCTCCCAGGAATGAACTAGATCTCTCACTTATTGACCAATTAAATAAAACAATTGTAATTGGGGATTTCAATGCCCATTCCAAAAGATGGGGTTATGAAAAAGTGCATTCTACAGGGAAGATAGTGGAAGAATTTTTGAATACCACAACTTTTGAACTGATTTATAATAAAGAAGATCCTACAACCTTCATACATTACTCTGAAGCAGGCAGTAACCCAGACCTCTTGTTAGCTACAACAGATATTGTTTCAAAAATTAAAAATCTGATGTGTTTCACTCACATGACCTTCTCTACTGTCCTACTAACCATTCTTACAAACTCTTATTCCTATATCTTCTTTGTGTTGGCCCAAATGAGCTCGTTATCGATGGGCTGTTAAACCCTACACATTCACTCACAGTACCTTCGCATTAGTTGAAATAAACATTTGTACAAATTACCTTATTGCTTATTTCCTTGTAAGTGCAAGGGGAATATTAGAATACAGTAGGCTTTGTACGATAGTCAAATCTTTTAAAACTTTGAGGTTTCGTTCTCTTTACACACTTAACATATAAAAAAATGAACAACGATGTTCCATTTCACGGAAGTTTTGACACACATAACAAGAAATATCTCCGAAATGGTTTACCCTACAAGAAAATTTATTGAGACATAAATTATGTATTTTAGCAAGATCTAAATTTTTTGTATAGCATGATTTGGTCTATCTCTAACAGTTTACCAGTTATGTAAAAGTCGTCCACAGTAAATACGACTACTCTGGCTATAGCCAGAAAATTCAAGATATACATTTCATTTGTCATCAAAATATCTCAAACATATGGCATTTTAATCAAAATAATTAGAGCCATTTTCAAGAAAATCAAAATTTTCGAAATATATTCCATGTAAAGAGTAGTTTAGGGTGGGGCTATTTTCTTCAAAATCTTCGTGTCGCTTGAATGACACTAAACTTAAATACCTACTTTGGTTTTTAACCAATTTTTCGTTTTTGAGTTATGCTGTCCACAAATACACACACGCACCTTTTTCTAAAACTGCTTTTTCTGGATTCAGGGGTCCTCAAAACATATACTTCCAGTGAAATCTCGACATCAAATTTTTGGGTGGAATACAATACTTCCCCTACTTACCAGTAGAGAAAGTAAAAAACAAGTTATAGGAGACCTAAGTTCTGGTCACAGAGTAGTAATTGCTGATATAAAACTAGATAATACAAATAACAGCCAAACATCATACGAAACTGTATTGGAACTTCAAAAAAGTAGATTGGAACAAATATAAAACTCAACTGGAACATAAATTTAAAAAACAAACAAACTCACAGCTGCATGACCAACCAGATCATATGAACAAAAATTTCTGTAAAGTCATTCTAGAAACCACAAAAAAACATTCGTTGTGGAATAATTAAAAATTTCAAACCCTATTGGAAGCTCCAGTTAGGAAAACTGAAAAAGCAAAGGGATATAGCTAGAAATACAGCTGAACAAACAAAAAGCATATCGGATACACAAATATGGCGGAAGAAATGTGCCTCACTAAAAAAAGAAATCAATACAGCTAAAAAGAATCACTTTAATAATTTCTTAGAAAAAATGGATTATAGGACACTTGGTAACAAAGCCCATAAGTTCATAAAAAATGTCAAGGACAGGAAAAAAAACAACAACAATAAAATAGCTGAAACATTCAATAAATATTATGCTAATTCACATAAAGTAACAAGAAATAAAAAGGAACGTAAACAATTTAAGAAAGATTTGAAACAAGAAAGAATGTGATCCTAACACTCAATGCAATCTTTTTTCAAAACTTTAATATGCAAGAACTAAACATTGCGATAAATAACACTGGTCAACAAAAATTAACTTTTTCTCTTTAACAAGAATTAAAATAACAGATTCTAAAAGTATTTTTCGTGCTGAATTCAAATATAATTACAATATAATATAAACTGCTATTCTGGCAGTTTGTCACAATAGCTCAGTGGTTAGAGCGTCCGCCCGGCAAGCGGAAGGTCTGTGGTTCAAATCCCAGTTGTGGCATTGAATTTTTAAGTTCCAGTTCTACCTCTTAATTACAGTTTGTCCGCACCGGGCAGGAGTTTTGTGTGATATTCATTTGAATTTTTATAATATTCTAAAAAATCCCTAACTAGCTATCTAACTCAAAATTATAACTACTGATTCTGACTTACCTAGAAAGTGGTAGTTAGTGATTTTCGGGTATATTTTGCATCTCTCATTTTAGTCCAACAGTAGTCAGCCAGCATATTGGAACCCCACTTGCCTTGGTACCTCTTCTCTATCGTAGAAATTTACTGATGAAAATGCTCACCGTGTTCATCGCTGACAGCTCCAAGGTTTTTGGGGAAGAAGTCCAAGTGAGAGTCCAAGAAGTGAATTTTTAAAGACATGTTGCATCCCATAGCTTTATACGAATGCAGAAGATCAGCCACTATGTCACGATAGTTTTCTGCTTTATGGTTTCCAAGAAAATTGCAACATAAACTTTTGAAAGACTGCCAGGCTGCTCTCTCCAGTGGATTTAACAGTCCCTCGAAATGTTCACCAGCCATTAATGATCGGATTTGTGGTCCTATAAAAACTCCTTCTTTCAATTTAGCATCACTGACTTTGGGGAATTTCGATTTCAAGTACAAGAATCCATCAGAAAGTTTATCCATAGCTTTGACGAAATTTTTCATAACTCCTAACTTAATATGCAATGGAGGTAAAAATATTTTTTCAGGATTCACTAAAGGGACACATGCCACATTTTTCTGGCCAGGGAGAAGAGATCCACGTTTTGGCCATGACTTTCTAACGTAGTGAGACTTCTTATCTCTGCTGTCCCACTCGCACAAAAAACAGCAAAATTTGGTGAACCCAAGTTGCAAACCAAGCAATAAAGCAATGACCTTTAAATCACCACAGATATTCCATTCATATTTTCCATATTGTATTTTCTCTAAAATTAGTTTCATATTTTGATATGTCTCTTTCATAGCGGCATGCGCTACTGGTATTGATGGAAGTTCATTGCCAATATGTAGCAGCACAGCCTTCAAACTTACTTTAGAGGAGTCTATGAACAATCGCCACTCATCTGGTCGGTGTTGATGCCCAAGAGTTTCCATAAGTGAACAAATATTATTACAAAACACAACACCATATTCTTCAGAGAAGTATTCTTTGAAAACACTATGGCGGCTACGATAACTACTTATTCTTACATCTTTTTGGAGTAAATTCCACCTTTTGAGTCTGGAAGTTAAAACTTCAGCTTGCAGTTTAGACAGATTTAAATCCCGAATCAGGTCATTAAGGTCTTGCTGATTGGGAAAGTATGGTTCTGATGAACAGCTACTGGCTTCATATGTAAGATCATTTTTATTTTCATCTGAATCATTTTGAGTTTCAGTTAGGTCAGAATCAGAGTTATCACTTAAGGTTGTATCTACATATACTGGTACGGGGAACTCTTCACTGTATAAGACAGGTCTCAATGCAGATTGCAAATTCGGATACTTAACTGTAGGTATATTTTGTTTTAGATGTGATTCCTTTAATATTTGTCAAACAAAAATAACAGTCAGTTGAATGATCCTTCGGTTCCCTCCAAATCATGGGAATTGCAAATGGCATATGATGTGTACCATTTTTCCACCCAGTCAGCAGTCTAACACACGAAACACAGCATGTATTTGGGGCCCAGCTCTTATCAAAATCACCAACTTGACAGCCAAAGTAAAGATGATAACACTTTAAGAGGTAGAACTGGAACTTAAAAATTCAATGCCACAACTGGGATTTGAACCACAGACCTTCCGCTTGCCGGGCGGACGCTCTAACCACTGAGCTATTGTGACAAACTGCCAGAATGGCATTAAATTCTCAAGCCAGTTCGTATTTCTCCTGGTAAACCACAAAGGCAGTCTCACATCAGAAACAATTACCCCAATGGTGACTTACTATTGTAAGTACTTTATATCCCAGGATTAAATAACCTTCACATGGTAATTATTATTTATTTATGCCAACAAACTTACTGTTGGTGTTTTTAAACACACAAGCCGTGTGTGGGCAAAGTTTAAGAGGTAGAACTGGAACTTAAAAATTCAATGCCACAACTGGGATTTGAACCATTCTGGCAGTTTGTCACAATAGCTCAGTGGTTAGAGCGTCCGCCCGGCAAGCGGAAGGTCTGTGGTTCAAATCCCAGTTGTGGCATTGAATTTTTAAGTTCCAGTTCTACCTCTTAAACTTTGCCCACACACGGTTTGTGTGTTTAAAAACACCAACAGTAAGTTTGTTGGCATAAATAAATAATAATGATAACACTTCTTTACAAGTGGGGTCATATTTTGCCTCTGAGACTTGAAGATCAGCTCACCACAAATATAGCAGAAATTATCTGCATGATTTACACACTTTCTTGGCATGATGAAAACATTAAGCACTGAAATACAACATGCACAACATACACAATACACTTCTAAACAGAAAGGAAGGAAATATTTCACTAGTGAACAATGTCACAGTCAGCTCAATACTGACACATCACAATGCCAGACAGGTCTGAGCATGTCTAAACACAAATGAACCTGCACAGTCTTGTTTTGTGGTGCTTCAGTGTGATATTACAAATAATTTCAATAAATACGGCTTATGTAAAATGGCTACATATGAGGTAAAGGTTCCTATGACAGGTCAAAGAAAACGCTAAAATCATATTTTGAAAAGTAGCTTTCACAGAAAAACTATGCCTGATGGGAAAATTCTGATTACATATCTGAATTCAGGATGAAAAAATGCACTAGATTCACTATTCAGATTTCTTGTGAAAAAAATCTTGTCGACCACTGTAATCTAAAAAACAAAAAGTTTCCTTGACCAGATCACATACATCCAGAGTTCATAAAAAAACCTTGGAAAAACAGCAAAACAACAACTACTAAAACTCTACAATCTATCCTGGAACACCACTGTACCTGCTGAATGGCAAAAAGCAATAATTGTCCCACTCTTGAAGAAGGATAAAACAGCATCAGAAATAAAGAATTATAGACCCACAGCTCTTACTAGCATAATAGCAAAAATGATGGAAAGAATGGTGTCAAACAGGTTAAATTGGTTTCTAGAATCACAAAATTTAATTTCCCCATGTCAAGCTGGATTCAGAGTTCCATTCTACAAATGAACAAGTCTTACTTCTCAGTCAAGAAATCAAAGACTCCTTCAATAGAAAAGAAGATAATTTATCAGTTTTTATTGATTTCCAAAGTGCATATGATTCTATATGCAGAACAAAACTACTAAAGAAAGTAAAAAACAATAGGGATACAAGGTCCAATGTTTTCATGGCTATGTCATTTCCTAACACAATGCTTTATTGCTACCAGATATGGAAGAAATATATCTAAATATAAACAAGTACACCGTGGCTTACCACAAGCTGCAGTGCTCAGCACTACACTTTTTAATATATTTATTAGCGATCTGCCACAACAAATACAAGAATCAGGTGTGAAGTGTGCACTATTTGCTGATGACTTAGTAATGTGGACTTCAAAACCAAAAGGCAAAAGTACAGAACTAGAAAAAAACCATGCAACAATTCTTAACCAACCTACAAAAATGGGCCAAAGAAAATTTAATCACTGTTAATACAACAAAAGCAAACTACCAAATCTTTTCACTATGAAAAAAGCCACTAAAAATAAAACTAAATTTTGAGGGTCAACAATTACCAGAAACAAAGGAAGCAAAGTATTTAGGAGTTACATTTGATACCAAACTTACCTAGAGCAAACAAATAGAAAATGTAATACAAAGAGCAGAGAGGCACCTTTCACTGTTAAAACGTCTAACAGGAATGAAGTGGGGATGTTCCAGAGCAACTCTTAACACAACATACAATGTATACATAAAGCCATTATTTACTTACTGCAGCGAAGTTCTTGTAACAGCAAACACAAAAAAAATTCAAATTTTTCAAAACTAAGCCTGAGACTAATTACAGGTGCTATCAAAACCACACCAATACCAGCTATGGAAATACTAACCAACCAATACCCCATTGAATATGAAATAGAAAAAGCAGCTCCTACTCAACATGAAAAGTTGATCAATACATGGAACAAGAGAAATTTTACCCACACACTAAAAGCTCGGGAGAGCTTTCTTTCCAAAATTTAAGACATCAAGAAGATGTCTTCCTAATTCAAAGGAAAACTTCATATCTAAAGTCAATCCGACAAACATTAGACATCACATATTATTTGCACCTGACAGAAGTTTAGAACAGTGATACTCCAACTAGTGTTCTAAAATTATTGGCATTAGAGACATTCCATACTAGATTTCCGGAACATGAATGGCTCCATATCTATACTGATGGATCACTGATATCAAACCGAGATGGAGCAGGGGTTTGGAGTCATGTGTGACTTCTTTTCCTATTACAAATCTTTAAGTTATGGAACTACAAACTTTCATGGAGAAATTGAAGCAGTTTGAATGGCCCTACAAAATCTTTTATACAGAATTTCACATTTTCAGCAAGCAGCAGATTCCAGGGCAGCAATTACGGCAATTACTTCCAAGTTGTCACCAAAAAACCAAACAATTATAGAATGTTGGAAAATCCTTACCCATCTAACAGCACTTCAAAAACACCTAGTCTTCCAATGGATATCAGCTCACTGAGGACTGAGTGGTAGTGATAAAGCTGATTTTCTTGCAGAAAAGGGTACCAGCGGTGTACAAAAATCTATAGTTAATCTACCATTTTATGCAGCTAAAAGATTAGTCAACTCTGAATTCAAAAAAATTATTGCAAAATATTACTATGAAAAATCAAAAAGTAAAAGATGGGAACTACCAAACATTCAAACAGTAATTCCAAGTATCCTCGAAAAACGGCAGTCGTAACCTTCAGGTTGATTACAGGACATGATTGTCTGGCAAAACATATGAACAAAATAGGGATATATTCCTCACCACTCCGTCCTCTATGTGATCTACGAGAGGAAATGGACCAAGACCACCTTCAAATATGCCTGGCCACTTCTAGTGCCCCATCCATCAGTGAAAGATATTGGAGAGCAAGACGATTAATGACTTCATTGTCAGAAATCCAGCATTAGCTAACAACAGGATATGCACAATGGAAAATTGGACTTAAAGGTGTTCCTGTAATTGTAAAACTAATTGTGGGTGTATAACCTCACAAGCGATGCCTTTTTAGTGTCCAATGCTGGTGCTTGAAGTCTGAATACAAAGTGAAATGGTGTGAAAGTGTTAAATGACGTGAAACTGTTGAGGACATTTGTTGCCTTGCTGATGATCTACTGAATGACAAAACAGGTGTTCGTATTTGGAGCAATACTGTGTTATATATAATGTAGTAATAGTCTAATGCCCTGTTGCTTGGATATATTCCATTTTCTTTCTTGCTTCCCAGTATAGTTCCATTAATGATCCAGAGGTCAACATCTTGAGAGCCATACAATGGGGGAGATGATCCTTGTTCATTATGCAGTTCTTATCCTGACACCAGTGGTGGCTCGTGCACATTTGTTTAGAGGAGGAAAGAATTTAACTGCATAAAATTATGAAACTTTAAATAATAATTCATGCAAAAATCGCATGCATTTGTAAGGGTAAAATGCAATTACTTTTATTGATAGAACTCTGCCCTTCACTGTTTTGCTGTCGCAAAATCTTCCACTACTCTATCATGCCCTTTTGGATCTTTTTCCAGCTGCAACAAGTCTTTTTCGATAGACATGAGAGCAAGAAAACATAGTCTGTCTGGACCCATAGTGCTTATACAGGAAGTTTTTATTCTTTTCAGTGTAGAAAAGCTTCTTTCAACACTTGCTGTCGACACAGGTATGGTAGCAATTAAGGATGCCAATTTGTAGACATTGGGAAGACATTTATACCTTCCTTAACGAAGAGAACTGTTAACTCCTGGACTTTGGTACAGTTCTGCTGCAAATCAGGGTTATTGTAAACCACCACAAGTTCGTTTTTAAGCAGCTCACTATCAAATTGTTCCGGGAAACAGTTCAATAAGGATGAAAATTCAACATCTGGGAACGTCTTGGAAAAATGTTCAAATTTCGAAGTGTCGAGCAAATTAATAAATAATAATTTCTTCAGATCTTCGAACCTTACTTCCATCTGCATTGCTAACGTATTGATTATGTTCAAATACAACTGGCGGAAATGAGTTTTGGGATCAACAGCTGCAAGGTGCCTTTTCTCAATTTTAGGAAACTCGTCACCAGTTTCATTAGCAGCCGATTTGAAGTGTTCATTATAGGCTGCGTCGTTTCTAGATTTATGCAGAAAATGAACCATTTCAAGAACTCTCCTACAGCGGAAATCAATATCATTGGTTTTAAGCTGGAATATACCGAAACGAATGGTAGTTTTCGAAAATACTCCACTGAAAACCGAAAGCAAGCAGTTGAATTCAAAGTCTTCCAATAGCCGAATGCAGCCATTTGATTATCTAATTGTAGCATCATCCCAGTTTCTTGTTTCTTCCAGCATTTCGGAAAACATTGCCAGAAGACCTTCCCTGAGCAATTTTACAGATTCTACCAAACGAGATTTGAAGTTCCATCTGGTTTGAGCATCTTTAGGCAGTCGAAGTTTGGTCAAATTGGTAAGAGCCTCCATTCGTTTTGAGGATTGATGAAAAAATGCTGGCAAACCATTGATACTAGCAAAGAAGACCCTGCACTGAGCAATGCTCCTACAGCTATGTGATAGTACAAGATTAAGCCTGTGTGCATGACAGTGTACAAATAATGCCTGCTTTGCTTTCTACTTGATCTTCGTCTGCAAGCCGTTAGTTCTCCGGCCATAACAGCAATGCCATCATAAGACTGCGCAAAAAGTTTTCTGTCATAATTCAACGGCTCTAACTGCTGATTCAGTAATTTATATAGGGCATTAGCTGTTCTATCTCCACTAACACTGTGGAAACTAAAAAAATCGTTCTTGAATGTAGCCACATGGATCTACATATCTTAAAATTATTGAACACTGCTCTGAGAGACACGTCCGAAGTTTCATCAGCCTCCACTGCAAAGAAGGCAGCTTTATGAATTTCATACTCTATTTCTTTCCTTATAAGGCTGCCAACAGATTCAATTAAATCATTTTGAATGATTTTTGGCAAGCCAATGAATGCTTTAAAATTATTTAAATGTGTCTGAAGTACTTTATCGCGTTTTATTAATAACTTGAAAAGTTCGCGGTAGTTCCCTTGGTTTGATGATAATTCACTTTCATCATGTCCTCTGAAAGCTAGTTCTTACCTTCATAGCAGACACGCAATATCCACTAAACTTGATAATACGCGTCGAGTTTGCTTCACTTGTTCATTGTGTTTGGCGCGAGAAATCCTAGCTGCTTCACTTAACGCTAGATCGATGCAATATTCACTTTTACCGAAGATTGTTAATTTTAGTGCATTGTCGAGATGCTTTCGAGATTTTTCATGCCTCTGAATTCCTTGGCCCAGATTCTTAACATCACTGAATCCACCAAAGGTCCAAACATCCTTCTAGTTGGAGAACAAAACACAAGAGAATTTGCCTTTTTTCACAACCTGTTAGTCAATTGGCTTTTTCATACCAAGTTGTGGAGAAGTTCAGCTTCCCGCCTCTGCTAGTAGCACACATGAGTCCAGGCAATGGTGGCGTTGGTCGTTCCTTCTGTATAACAATTATTTGTTCTTGTAATGTGAGTCTTTTAAAGTCTCCGAAAACTAAAACACTTTCACTGTCAGTCATTTTTTTTGTAAATATTTATTTAAGGTCGTTTTGAATGTGCGGTCTTATCACGACCATACATAGTAATACATTGTGGATAAACTGTCAGTCATTGTGCAATGTGGTAACAACAAATTAAAAAAAGCAAAACTTCACCGTCTTACTCGCGTGTTGGAAGAAGCACAGTAGAACCTTACTGAAAAAGGAGCAGCAACAAAATATGTGACAAAGTTTTAGGATGCACAATGATCAACATATCTGTGATCAAGGGAAAAGACCTGTTAATAGATCTGGTTGAAAATAAAATCACTAGATGGCAGCAATAGTATTAATACCTTTGCCGGTTCCAATCTCGCGCCTCAGAGAGGAATTATCCGCAACACTCCAGCCTTCAGGGACTTAGCGCACGCGCAGTTCGAGAGGAGGAACTCCTCCTCAGCTGTACATAAGCTGCATTAAAAATCTATTTCTCTCTCTGACCGCTGTAGCGCTATGTTCTATGCACATTTACTATGGGAGTGGAGGAAAGGGATAAGTTTCCTCCGCTGCGCGGACACTCGTAAGGTATCACGTGGTATAAACCGTGCGAAGTATAAACCAGCATACCTTAATATAATAGCCTCAAATTCAAAATTTATTCAATATTGTTTGAATTTTAAGATTAATATAGCATTTATAAATTCATAAAAAACTTGAGGAGGATGTTCCTCCCTTCCCTCCTCTGAGAAGCCACCACTGCCTGACATAATATATAATTTGGGGAGTTGATGATACCAATTTTATGAAGGTGCCAAAAGGTTTAGTTTACCTGTCAGTAATCTAAAACTTGCAACAGCTTCATGTCTTGGATAATTAGGTATTAACTTTTTGTTCTGCAGTAATGCTGCCCAGATTTATCAATACTTCGAGTTTTATACATAATACTGCTTCAGTTCTTTTTGGAAGTTTCTTTTAATTATAACTTTTGCTGTGTGGTATGGTAAGGTTTGATTTGAATTTTGCAAGATTTTGGTTCCTTTTTGGCAAGGAGATCCACAACTTCATTCCCATATATCTCACAATGGGATGGTATCCATTGGAGCTGGATATTTTTATTTTGTTTTGTTAATATTTTTATCATCTTTTTTATTTCTAACAAACACATTAGAGGAAGAGGGAGACTTATTTGATGCAATAGCTTGAATAGCTGATGTTGAATCACTTAAAATAACAGCATTATGAAAAGAATTTATTTGGTATGTAAGATGTGTTAGTGCTGCCTGTATAGCCTGGCTTTTTCCATCAAAATGCATTGGAATTTTTTCCCCGCAGCTATATAATAGCTGAACAATTTTGAGTACATTCCAGCTACTACGCCATCTTCATTATCCAATTAGGAAGTATCAGTGTAGATACGTAGCTATGGTGGTTTGGGAATCAAACTGTGAATTGTTTCCAGGGAAATTTTTTCTTCATTCAGAGATAGTCCTGTTACTTTTAAATACATGTTCCATAAAGTCTAAGTTATAGTTAATTTCTATATCATCTATTGGTGAAATTGGTATGAGGAGTCCTTCAGGCTTTTGATTTGAATTATGGTGTTCTTGTAGTTTATTAGCTTTCTGTATGAAGCCCTGTTGAGTTTTATGGTTTCTCTCTCTGTTTTGATATTTTAGTTTTGTCTTGAGGTAGTCTTATATTTTTTTTTATATTGAGTTACAACTTGTTTATTAATCTGATGGATTATTGGAGGGTTTTCAGTAAACATCTGCATTGCCATTATGGGAGTAGATTTAACACCACCTGTCATTAATCATAAAGTTATTTTGAATTGTTTATAATTTATTAAGAAATTTTTTATCAGATGTAATTAGATTTTTCCTACCATATAGTAGAGTACGTTTAATGTGTGTCTTGTAGATGTTATTTAGTACTTCCCTAGAGAAACCCCATTTCATTCCTGTTAATCTCTTTGATATATTGCATCTTTTGTTTACTTTTCCTGTTATATTTTTAACATAGCATTCTCAAGGTAACTTTCTGTAATAGTATATACCCAAGTATTTAACGTAATCTTGCTGTTGAATGTTTTGACCATTTATTTTGAAGAACTCAGGTACAGTATGTGTTAGGGAAAAAGATCTTATAACTTGTTTTACTGGTATTAATTTTCAATCAGTTATCATGGCACCATTGTTGATTGTATGGTATTATTCATTCGTGAAGTGAGTTTATGCTGAGTATTTCGAGGAGCAGATGTCCAGATGGTTAGATCGTCTGCATAAAGTGTACAATTAATGTTATCATTCTTGTATAGTTCTATTAGTAAATCATTAATAATATTGTTAAAAAGTGTGAACCTAATTACTGAGCCTTGAGGAAGTCCTATTTTCATTTTTTGTATTTAGATGTTATGTTACCATATTTTGTTGCACAAAATAACATATTGCCATTAATATTTAATTTCATGATTTTGTCCATAAGTTTTCATTTCCAAACTGACCCGAAGGCATTTTCAAAGTCTGTATAAATATTGCTGTAGCAGTTTTTTGTGCATCAAGAGCATTTTTAGTTTCTTGACTAAATTTCAGAGTCTGTTCCATAGTGGAGTGGTGAGTCTAAAATCATGCTTAAGCTAATAATATTAGATTAGTTTTTTCTAAGTACCATTGTTGTATATAATGTATGAAGAAGCCTATTTGTGAAGTTATTTGAGTTTGTTACACAAATATATCAAATTATTTTATGTTATCTAGATGCCAGATGGAATAAATAAAACTGTCAACATGTGTAATTCTTTGAGAGGTGGAACTGGAACATAAATATTCAATGCCACAGCTGGGATTTGAACCACACATGGTTTGTGTGTTTAAAAACACCAACAGTAAGTTTGTTGGCATAAATAAATGATGTGTAATTCTTCCCATTTCCCTGTCAAATACCACATCCTAATGTTTGGTTGCAAGTTCACGCAATAAGTTTGAGACAGCTCATTAAAGTAGAAAATATTTTACTGAGTGCCATGAAGAGTAATTATTTATTGAAAGCCTCAGAATTGAAGAAGAAATATATTCTGTTGTTGCTATTAAAAATCTAGTCAGTTGAACCTGCAACCATTACAGAACGCATTACTATTTCATAAAAGCTATTGATGTACAGACTATTGGACAATTTCAATAAAAAGGCATTATAAAAAATAAACAGCTGTGTTTTTACACCTGCCTAGCTGTCAGTATAAACTGATACATGTCCTAATGCCATATTGCTACCAATGACGCGCAACGTATAATACGTGAGCTTCAATAGTTGTGATTACAGTTTTCAAGCGTGCCACATTTATTAAAGAATCCCTTAACAAGTTTTATGCTCAGTCACAAAGAATACCCCAAGCGTATAAAAAACAAGATAAGGCTATCCAAAAAACTATCAGAGAAACTAGTAAGCCAAAAGGTATACGAAATGATATTTTTATTCAGGATTTTAACGAAACAGAACTGGATTTAGCAATAGAACAATTACAGAACAAAAAATCTCCAGGACCTGACAAGATCCACCCAGAGTTTATTAAACACCTTGGCAGGAAAGGAAAAGAAATCCTACTTAAACTGTATAACACGTGTTGGAGAATGACTGTACCTTCCAACTGGAAAAAAGCCATTATCATCCCGATTTTAAAGAAAAACCAACCTTCAAACAATATTAATAGTTTCAGACCAATATCTTTGACCAGTGTTATTGCAAAAGTGATGGAAAGAATGGTGGCATCTAGACTTAACTGGTTCCTAGAATATTACAACTTAATTAATAGTTCATAGACCGGCTTCAGACAGAATCATAGTACAAGTGAAAATGTACTCCTACTAAGCCAAGACATCAAGGAAGCTTTCAATAGAAAGGAGGATACCTTAGCAGTATTCATTGATTTCAAATCAGCATATGACTGTCTGGAGAAACAAATTAATTGAGAAGTTGCAATCAATAGGTGTGAAAAGTAACATGCTTAAATGGATAACTCAGTTTATTTCACAAAGATTTTGTGCCACAAAATATAATACATACATTTCCAAATATAAACAAACACACCGAGGACTTCCACAAGGTGCTGTTCTGAGCACAACACTCTTTAACATATATATAAATGACCTTCCATCAATAATAAAAACTTTAGAAACCAAAATTGCTTTATTTGCTGACGATGTAGTCATTTGGACTTCAGGCTCTCCAAAAAAACCTGAATTAATTAAAGACAGAATAGAAACAGCCCTAAACAAAGTACATAAATGGAGCTCCAAAAACCTCATGACTATCAATGTGGGAAAAATAAATTATGAATTATTTACACTAAAATACAAACCAGTTAATATTAACATAAATTATAATAGTAAACCACTCAAAGCAGTTGATGATGCCAAATACTTACGCATCACTTTCGACAGAAAGCTAAGTTGGAAAAAACATATAACAAACATCTCAGAAAAGGTTGAAAAGAAACTGCAAATCCTGAAAAGGTTAGCTGGTGCTAAATGGGGCTGCTCAAGGAGAGTCCTTAACACAACATACAAAATGTATGTTAAACCAAACCTCTTGTACTGTTCTGAAGCTTTAATAACAGCAGCAAATGCTAACATCAATAAACTTGAACAAATACAAAATCAGGCTCTTCGCCTAATCACTGGAGCAGTTAAATCCACACCTATTGATGCCATGCTTGCCTTAACACGGACCCCATCAATAACAACAAAAATAGAAGAACAAGCATTGCTCCAACACGAGAAAATGTTATGACTGCCAAACTCTAAATGGACAGAAGAGAACCTCCCCTCTTCAATCCTTAAAACTCATAGTAGTTTCCTAAAGCGCGTTTCACCCTTAGAAGACAGTACCCGTTAAATGGAGCGCAGTGTTGCAACATGTACTAGTTGCGAATCTTTCTCCGCGAGCGACTCGAGGTGGCCGAGTCCTGTACTTAGTCCTTCAATTGCTGCTTGACGAGATGGGCACTTTTAACTTTGGTATCCCTCCATGCCTTTGTTACTGTATGACCTAAATTTACAAATGACTTGTCTGTATAAACAACTGATTTCCCCTGGTCCCTAAACCTTTTTACGTCTTTTAGATATTTATGTCGCCATCTGATGATATCGATATCGTCTCTTTCTATTAATATGCACTTGTTACCCCTTCTTTCATATTCGGACCCCAAATCATGTAAGAACCGACTAAGAGTGGCCCTTGAGAAATTTGGTACGGTCTCATCACTGTTGAATCGTGACAAAATTATATTCAGCGTGGGTTGAATATTTGCAAACTGTAAAGAATGAACAATTCGCCGCAATCCACCTTGCACTATTCAATCATATTGCGTTAACCTAGCGTTTTGTGTAGTCCTGCCCTTTTTGCTTTCTTTTTCGATGGCGTTCTTAGAGGTCCTTTCATTAGTTCCTTTTTAATCATACACACTACTGCTTCTGAACACCCGATAGTAAGGTTTTCCTTCGAGGATCCATCAGTATATATGTGCAGCCATTCTTCTGTGGGATACCTAGTATTGATTGTTTCCAGAGCTAGAAGTTTTTGTATTTCTTTTGGTGTGTCTGATTTACTTATTTCCTCTGTTAATTCCAAATTGAAGGTAGGTTGCAATAATTCCAATGGATTTTCTCTTATAAGTAGATTTTCTCTGGTGTTAGGAATGTTCAATTTGTATTTAATCTGTATTACCTTTTCTAGGAAACTACTATGAGTTTTAAGGATTGAAGGGGGGAGGTTCTCTTCTGTCCATTTAGAGTTTGGAAGTCGTAACATTTTCTCGTGTTGGAGCAATGCTTGTTCTTCTATTTTTGTTGTTATTGATGGGGTCCGTGTTAAGGCAAGCATGGCATCAATAGGTGTGGATTTAACTGCTCCAGTGATTAGGCGAAGAGCCTGATTTTGTATTTGTTCAAGTTTATTGATGTTAGCATTTGCTGCTGTTATTAAAGCTTCAGAACAGTACAAGAGGTTTGGTTTAATGTACATTTTGTATGTTGTGTTAAGGACTCTCCTTGAGCAGCCCCATTTAGCACCAGCTAACCTTTTCAGGATTTGCAGTTTCTTTTCAACCTTTTCTGAGATGTTTGTTATATGTTTTTTCCAACTTAGCTTTCTGTCGAAAGTGATGCCTAAGTATTTGGCATCATCAACTGCTTTGAGTGGTTTACCATTATAATTTGTGTTAATATTAACTGGTTTGTATTTTAGTGTAAATAATTCATAATTTATTTTTTCCACATTGATAGTCATGAGGTTTTTGGAGCTCCATTCATGTACTTTGTTTAGGGCTGTTTCTATTCTGTCTTTAATTAATTCAGGTTTTTTTGGAGAGCCTGAAGTCCAAATGACTACATCGTCAGCAAATAAAGCAATTTTGGTTTTTAAAGTTTTTATTATTGATGGAAGGTCATTTATATATATGTTAAAGAGTGTTGTGCTCAGAACAGCACCTTGTGGAAGTCCTCGGTGTGTTTGTTTATATTTGGAAATGTATGTATTATATTTTGTGGCACAAAATCTTTGTGAAATAAACTGAGTTATCCACTTAAGCATGTTACTTTTCACACCTATTGATTGCAACTTCTCAATTAATTTGTTTCTCCAGACTGAGTCATATGCTGATTTAAAATCAATGAATACTGCTAAGGTATCCTCCTTTCTATTGAAAGCTTCCTTGATGTCTTGGCTTAGTAGGAGTACATTTTCACTTGTACTATGATTCTGTCTGAAGCCGGTCTGTGAACTATTAATTAAGTTGTAATATTCTAGGAACCAGTTAAGTCTAGATGCCACCATTCTTTCCATCACTTTTGCAATAACACTGGTCAAAGATATTGGTCTGAAACTATTAATATTGTTTGAGGGTTTGTTTTTCTTTAAAATCGGGATGATAAT
The DNA here is from genome assembly GCA_030765045.1 of Tenodera sinensis. NCBI lineage: Eukaryota > Metazoa > Arthropoda > Insecta > Mantodea > Mantidae > Tenodera > Tenodera sinensis. The sequence continues at coordinate 53,297,282 of CM060968.1, forward strand.
GGCTTTCTTCCAGTCGGAAGGTACAGTCATTCTCCAACACGTGTTATACAGTTTAAGTAGGATTTCTTTTCCTTTCCTGCCAAGGTGTTTAATAAACTCTGGGTGGATCTTGTCAGGTCCTGGAGATTTTTTGTTCTGTAATTGTTCTATTGCTAAATCCAGTTCTGTTTCATTAAAATCCTGAATAAAAATATCATTTCGTATACCTTTTGGCTTACTAGTTTCTCTGATAGTTTTTTGGATAGCCTTATCTTGTTTTTTATACGCTTGGGGTATTCTTTGTGACTGAGCATAAAACTTGTTAAGGGATTCTGCTATTTCCCTATCTGTTGTTAAGCTTTTGTTATTATATTTTAATGGTTCAGTTGTATTTTTTGATAATTTTGTTTTATTAAGGAATTTGTATATTTTATTTCCATCTTTCCTATAGTCCATATGTTCTACAAAATTTGTGAAACTGGCCCTCTTTGCTGTAATTAATTCTTTCTTAAAAATGGCTGCTTTTCTTCTCCAGTTTTGTACATCTTCTGGACACTTGGTTCTTTCGGCTTTGACTCTTGCTATATTTCTTTTGTGTTTTAACTTAGATAAAGATGGAGACCAAAAGTAGCTATATTTCTTTAACTTTCCTTTGGGGATATGTGTTTTGGCTGCTGTCAATAATATTTCACAAATTTTTTTATTCATTTCATCTGTTGGCTTGAACTCTGATTCTAACAGTATATTACACTTCCCTTCTATCTCATTTTGGAAACTGGACCAATCTGCTTTTTTAAAATTCCAAGAAGTTTTAACTTTTGGTTTGTTACTTTTATTTATTAGACCTCTTATGGAGTTTATGGTGATTCTGTGGCCTGAACCTGGGTCTTCTATTATTAACAGTATCCATTTATGCAATGTATAGGGCATTTAAGGTACTTCTGTTTGAAATAGAACATGTGAACAGAATAACACACAATTAAAGCTGTAAGGCACTTCTGTTTGAAGTGAACCACACCAACATGATAACTAGAAGGTACAGACATAATTAACACTCAGGATATGACAGTTATATTGCAGTTATGCATATGCAGCAGGGAAAAATGACGAGATTTGATGCTCACAAATCATACACATCAACAATTCTCCAACTCAGTTTTACATGCAAATGGACATGATCACTTGAAATAGAGTTCATTTTTCTTTGTAATGTTATAAACATAGGCAACACAGCCAACGAAAAATATTTGTAGTAGGCCGTACTTAGGCAATATGTCAGTTTTAATTTTCTGCAGTATATTTACATTTTAAAAAGCAGATTTAATGCTCCTGCTGATTTGATCAATTCCCACTTTCTAATAAAAAGTTTTAAATCTTTCTTTTTGTGACCCATAGACAAAAAAATGAGTCATGTCTGGAGCGCCAGGCTACTTTAATGGCAGAGAACAACTTCATGAGTACCAAATAACTTGCAGTTTTCAACAAGTAGATATGCCTAACTGTCATGTATAGTCCTTGCCAAAACAAGACAAATTTCAAAGGGAATCACTCTCCTTTGCCACTAGGTTCTAACCATTAGCCAAAAAGATGACCCTCATAAGCAGGACGAGAGACAATGTAGCCGTCTTGTGGTTCCTTTATGTTTTAAAATGCAAACCTTGTAAAACCCATACCTCAAAGTAATGCGGTCTTTAGCAGCAGAGTGGGGCAGAGTTGTTATGTTTTGGAAAAAAACTATATGTGTGTAAGTTCTGTATGTATGTAGCCACGTGTGAAAATGTGTTCCAGACATGTCCTTGCCAAAACAAGACAAATTTCAAAGGGAATCACTCTCCTTTGCCACTAGGTTCTAACCATTAGCCAAAAAGATGACCCTCATAAGCAGGACGAGAGACAATGTAGCCGTCTTGTGGTTCCTTTATGTTTTAAAATGCAAACCTTGTAAAACCCATACCTCAAAGTAATGCGGTCTTTAGCAGCAGAGTGGGGCAGAGTTGTTATGTTTTGGAAAAAAACTATATGTGTGTAAGTTCTGTATGTATGTAGCCACGTGTGAAAATGTGTTCCAGACATGTCTTTTTTTTTTCTGCCCATGGGGGTGCATATTCTATCTATTATGCATATAATTGAAAACTATACACAAATGAACATTTTAAAGTGCTTCTTGCAAGATCATTCTTGTAAACTACGGATAAGTGAAAGCCTGTGAGGCAGAAGATCTGCGTTCATATTCCTATTAAGTACATACAATTTATGAGTTGATTAAAATGCTTGTATGCATTGTAGGTGGAGTAAGTACCATAGTGTTAAATAAGCAAAGTGGCTCAGGCAGTAAGATCTATGGCCCGCATTTAGGAGGTCACAGGTTCAACTTATGTAGCCGGCCTTCCTGACCTTGGTTTTTTTCAGGGGTTTTCCCCAGCTCACTAAGGCAAATGCTAGGAAGGATACCTAACATCCCGTTTCACTTCCTTTCATTTCAACCATTTCACTCTCTCTATCCAGCCTTTCCAGGTTGTAAGAGTCACGGGATCACTGGTAGGCTGCGCTATGGTGGTGCTTGCACTTAGGAAATGTGATGCTCAGCTAAGGGGAAACGCTGTGGTTGACCGGCCACCCTTCTAGGGGGACTGATTGATCAGCTGGACCTGGCTGGTGACAGGTTCTCTGTGGTGACCTGGAACTCTGTTGGGCTGAAGAACTTGCTTGCACATGTTAGGGACCCATCATAGTTCCACCTGTGATGCATTCTGGCTGCCTTTAGGATACTTTCATTTCATCCTTCTTCCACGATATGATGCACAATAAGACATCAACTGATGTACTGGAATCCCTACCGTGACAGACAGACCATAGTGTTAAGAAGAATAAAGGTGAAGAAAAAGAATAGGAGTGGAGAAAACATGGTGTAGCAGAGTAGGAAAGAACCCATGGTTTTCTTTTGCATTTTCAGTTTGCAATTGAGTGCAAAAATGGCATAAGTAACACACTCAGTTTTCCTCCTATACTTAACTACTGTGCCTGTTTCATCCTTTGGGGCTTCCAGAACTTAGCCCAGAAACAAAAACTTAAAAACAGGACCAATATTATCATCATTCTCATAAAGTATGTTATTTAGATTCTTCCATCACTGGTTACTTTTAATGGGGCGATCTTTTATCCCTTTGCACATGCTACCACATAGAACTGTAGGATAATACGCCCAACAGTGTAGGGTTGGAAACACTCTATGCTCTTTGGGGCTGGTTGCGAAAAAGGTGTGGTTTACAGCAAGGTGTGGGTAGCTGGGTAAGAAAAAGGGAAAGGGGAAGTGTGACTAGGTTATTTCTGCTTTGTCACATACCTGCACCTGCATGTTTAGTGGTATATTCAATCCTGGCTTTCTTTTGCTATCAACAAAGTAGACTTTTTTAGTTGACAATGCCATTTCAAACATTAGATGACCAAGCAAAACTTACTATTAAACAGTTAGGCCCTTGAACATACTAATGTTTCACTAATAGAGAAACACAAATTCATTCATTCATTCTCTTTCAATTTAGACTGGTACAAGAAGAAACCATGGTTGACAGCCAATGATGTCAAAAATGTTGTTTTGCTTGAACTGTTTGTTGTTTGATGGTTATGCTTCATGAATAGTTCATGGCATTAATAACCTCAGCCATCTTTCAGAAAGAATTAAGTTGAACGAAATTAGTTCCCCTCACATAAGAAACTCCTTAATATTAAGTTTGTTTGGA